>JBBBDQ010001600.1:0-422500 GCA_037127315.1 Ascarosepion bandense | reverse complement strand
CCCCCCAGTACAAACTGAATAGTTTTTTCCTGAAATTGGATATGGTGGCTGTTGGCTTCTTTTTGAAACTTTTTCTACATATTAAAAATAGTTTATTTTTTCTGCAAACAGTTCTACTATATATATGCATAGTTATCTGTACCAATATGCACATGTATAAGATCATATTGCCAAGATAGATTAAAATATTTCATATCACAGAAAATAGTCAAGACAAAATAACTTCACCTCACAATTATTCATAGCAGCCATTTTCAATGTGACACTTGAATCACGTTTTGTTTGAGTTGCCATGTTTAATTAAACTGTAAACAATTAGACAAAAGAATGTTAGTAAACTTTATGCAAAATTTGAAACTATTTTTATGAATAAGTAAAATTTTTAATAATGGGTAAAATTTTTATGATTAAATAATGGGTATTATTTAATACTGTGTCATATATATATATATATATATATATATATATATATATATATAACAAAGCAGAAATCCCCCACCCTTTTTTAATTCATGGAGGTGATAAACAATGTTGGTGTGTACAATGATAAACTGTTGTTACTTATTATAGCTGACATCTGCTTGGCAGAGGAATGTCACTTTTAATGGCAAGGAGAAACTGTTTAAAAATAAAAATAACATTACAACTTTTAGTAGAAGTTATGACTAATGTATGAAGTCACTTGAAATACAACTAAAAAACATTACAATTACTGATTCTAATCATTTAGGGTATTGCAGTTATATACTAAGGATTGAGGTTAATTATTGTATAGTCATGTGTAAAAAATGATCCTGCAACTTTAGTAGTATGTAGTTAGTTATTTTCTACTTTTTTTTTTTGGTGATGTGAAATATTTTAATCTATATTAGCAATATGACTTTATATATATACACACATGGACACACATGGACACACACACACACACACACACACACACACATATATATATATATATATATATATATATATATAATACAAATAAACTAGAATCCATAAGTTTACACTAATCAAAATAAGCATAAATATTCGAAAAAATGCCAACAAACAGAACCTAAATCCGTCAAAATCCAACGAGAAATATGTCGTCAGATATTGGGGATGAAAAAAAAGAAACCAACGGAACAAAAACAAACAGTCAAGCATCCGCAGGAAAGAAAAAAAAACCCCAAGACGGAACCTAAACACTAGAAAAAGTGCTCGATACGAAAGTACGAAAGTACGAAAGTAGAGCAAGAACATGAAAAATCTATAAGTGAGCCACAACTTACTGCAGTTTCACCCTACAAATCATCAGAGAAAGAGGCTCTTTCCCTGACAATCTGTAGGGTGAAACCGCAGTAGGTTGTGGCTCAATTATAGATTTTTCGTATATATATATATATATATATATATATATATATATATATATATAAATTAAAGTGAATTTTCAAAATTCAAAAATGTTGAATGAACATTTCAACATGAAATCTCTAAGAGAGAATTCATGTCTCCTCAGCAACACAGTTCGAAATCAAAATGAAAAAAAATAGGGTTAAGAAGGAGAAAAAAATAAATAACCGTTAAGATTTGATATGTCACAAAATAATTTTTTATAAAAGTCAGTCTATTTTTGGTTTTTACTTTGTAAGTTAAGTAATATATTGACTCTGTAATTTTAAGTACATTGAGCTCTCCTCCTGTATCATTTTTTAATATTAAACTTTTTTAATATTAATTAGGATCAGGCTCTTGGAATTTACCTTCCTGCTTTTTCCATTTTGGATTCAGTCAGTCAGTTAAGTGCCATACGTGAAACACGCTTGGGCAATCATGTCTTTTTTGAGACATGACTGACTGGGCAGAAGATTATCCCGCAGTAGGTTGCCATTGCTTTCTGCGGTAGACTGGTTGCCGACCAAGGCTATAGAACCCAATCTGTCCTGCTATTTAACCCATAACTGGAGGGAAGAGACGGATTAATACCTTTCCCAAGGGTATTTGTGTGTAAGTGAATGCAATGGATTCAACTGGAATTCGAACTCGGCTCCCCGGTTTCTCGTTCCGAGCCGATATCCACTGTACCACAACACACATCCTCAGAGATGGATTAAAGAAAAAAGAAAAAAAAAATATATATATATATATATATCTGTGTCCATGTATAAAGTCATATAGGTAATATAGATTAATATATATATATATATATATTAGAACTGTTACTTTATCATTACATTAGTCTTTCATATTAGGAATTTAGTGGTATATTAATTGTGAAGTCAATCTCTCAGTCAAGTAGTACCCATTCACACTCAGTGGGAAAAGGATTAGCAATAACTGAGCAGTATTCCAAAGAACAAGATGGAGAAGATAACCCTAGATACCCCTAGAAATGGAGAGCAGAACAAGAGCAACCGACTCCAATTGATTAAATAAAAGGTTCAGTTCAAAATTCCATGATAGTCACTTAGATTAACAAGCAGCTGATGAAAGCCAGAGATTACAATTGCAAAAATAAATATAGTCAACAACAAAGATGAAAACATTAGCCTGACTGTAAATAATGATTTGATTCAGTCTTCTCCTTTGTTAGCTAGTTACCATCCTTGTCAGTTGTTGGAAGTCTTGTTCTTGTATAAGCTATAGTTACCTGCAGTTTCCACTTACCTGTCTGTCTGAAATTGGCAGATTCCTACTAGACTGTTGCTGGAGGGAAACTCAAGACACTTGCCACCATTTATGCCATTTATCATAATTCAGTAGGGGTGGGTGAAACCATTCAGTCTACTGTTTTCTATTCTTAATTTTTTGATGCTTTAGTCTCTAAATTTATTAGCAAAGTTTACATGTGCATGCATGAATGAAATGAAAAAAATAATTAAGATGATATTAAATGGAAGGGGCAAAATAAGAAAGATTATTTTTGCAATATGTTTCTTGCCTTTGGGAATGATGTCAAAAGTAAAATGCAGAAATCTATTTAAAAAAAAAGGAAAACGACAAAAAAAGGAAAACAAATAAAAAGGGAAAACGAAAAAAAAAAATGAAAAGGGAAAAAAATGAAAAAGAAAGTAATATTTGTACAAACAGAAAATCATTGAAAGAATCATGTAATGCATTCAAATTTAAATATTAGGACATTGAAAAACTTTCAGCATTATGGGAAAAAAAAAAGAGGATATTATGGAAGATGGTACATGGTGTAATTTTTATTATGATTGCAATTGAAAGCAAAGTTTTACAACTATTTCCAGACAAGATGAAAAGAAGCCTCTTTCAAGCAACTATTACTTTTGTAGCATAGACCCTTACATCAAAACTGGAAATATTTTTTTTTTACTATTAAAATTTGTTAGAATATTTTTATCTATTGCCTGTATTTTTATACTTTCATAGCATTTTGATCTCAGTTTGGGGGTTTACTATTTACCCATAGTTGAGACCCTAACAGATGCTACCACCCCAGATCAGGTGAATCTAGGAATAAGGTGGTTCCACACTCCTCTAAATCTCCCAATCAGAGGCCTTGCTGCTGGATGTAGTTTATTGTCATACCCAGGAGGCTTGATTGTATGGGAACCTTCAGTCAGTATCAGATATTATCAAAGAGCACAAAGTCAGATTTGCAGGGATTTGCTGGAGAACTAAAGACAAAATTGTTAGTAACGTTCTTTTGTGAGAGACTATTCAAAGAAGATCTAACAGAGGAAAATAATCCAAGACCTATTTCAAGTAGATTTGAGGCAACAAACTGCAATCCCTCTGACTTGCTGAATATAATGATAGAATTGGATGGAGGCAGGGTCTCTGGAATTTGTGCAAGCCGATGATATTTTTTTTAAGCAGTAAATTAACCACACATGTAAATCCAGTTTTACAGATTATCTTCAAATGAACTTTATGTTGAATGGTTAGAATCAGTAATTGTAATGTTTTTTAGTTGTATTTCAAGTGACTTCATACATTAGTCATAACTTCTACTAAAAGTTGTAATGGTATTTTTATTTTAAACAGTTTCTCCTTGCCATTAAAAGTGGCATTCCTCTGGCAAGCAGATGTCAGCTATAATAAGTAACATCAGTTTATCGTTGTACACACCAACATTGTTTATCACCTCCATGAATTAAAAAAGGGTGGGGGATTTCTGCTTTTTTTTTTTTTTTTTTTTTCAATGCTTACTTCTCTATTGCTTATAATACCTGGTATTCCCAAAAAGTACCTCCCTTCAATGTTTGGACCAGACTTGACACTGCTTAATTTTGATGATCAAATGGGCACAAGTGCTTTCAAAATGAATTTTACCTCCACCCAACTCATATGTAGTCAATAAATTAATAAAAGCTCAACTTATCTTTTATGACTTCTCATAACTGCTTTCAAAGTTGCATAGAACACCACTCATCTGGTTCAAAGGGTTTTATAAATCATAAAATCTTTTGGAAAATAAAGACAGAAGCTGACGATGATTCGTCTGAAATAGGCCTATACTTCCGATTCACCATGAAATAATGTGTCTGTCTTAATTTTTCTTATGTTTGCTCTATATATATTTATATGCATATATGCTTGGGGCTCTCTTAGAGAGTAATCCTACCACTTTATGTACAGGATACTCCTTTGGATTCTTCTATACCCACACTACATGCTGATATATATATATATATATATATATATATATATATATATATATCCTTCTTTAGCTGCTAGGTGAACCATGCTTGGGTAATCATGTTTTTTTTTATTTATGATTGACTTGGCAGAAGAATTATCACAGTAGGGTGTCATTTTTTGTAGTAGACTGGTTGCCAACCAAATATATAGAAACCAGTTTGTCCTGCTATTTAACCCATAGTTGAGGAGAGAAAGATTTGTATCTTTCTCAAGAGTATTTGTGCATCAGTGAATGTAACTAACTAGACTGGAATTTGGACTCAACTCTTCAATTTCCCATTCCAAGCCATTATACATTAGACACATCTAAGCTTACTGCACATGATATTCTAAAGCAATCACCCATCTAGGTGCTGACCAGAATTAACATTGCTTAACTCTGGTAATCAGATGATATATATATATATACATACATACATACATACACACACAATTCTTCACTGTGTGCTACTGCATGTGTGTATGAATTCAGATATAACTAAAAAATATATGTAAAACAACAATATGAATAAAGACAAAAGGAAATCATATCTTAGCCAACACATGTCCTCTGATGGACTTTATCAAAAAATGAATTTTGCAACACGTATTTAGAAACAGAAATAAAAATCTCATTAGTACATTTATAAACGTTCTTAAATTTAAAAGTCTCATAAGCTAATGACATTTTTACCTCTTTACAAATTGTTGTTGCAAAATAACAATCCTTACATCTGCTTTGATAAAGTCAATCAGAAGGACAAAATTCATCAGCTGATAAATTTCCTTCTTGTCTCTTCTATTCAGATATAATCTCTAAGTATAAATATGAAATAAGATGACCAGTGTTTCCTTTCAGATTATGTTAGAAGTTTAAAATTTAAACAAAATTCTTAAAATGGATAATAAATATTAATCTAAACTAACAAAACTTGACTTGTCGAAGAAGTCAAACTTCTTCGACTGAAAAATTTACACAAATTTAAAAATAAAAATAGCATTAAAACTATCAAATGTTTTGATAGAGATATGATTCATGACAAATTTCTAATTTAGAAACATTATCAGTAAAAAAAAGGAAAAAGAAATTGAATGTTTGGTTATTTCAGAAGTGGAATGTGCCAAAAACTTTTCAGCATCTTTGTTTTATTATAAGTAAAAGATTTACGTATGAGTATTACTGTTTCTTGGCTTTGTAATATTATGTAATATTATGTAATACTATTATGTAATAGTATATAATAGTAATAATACTATTATAATTCATAATATACTATAATAGTAATAATATAATATAATTATAATATAATTATAATTATATAATATAATTATAATATAATTATAATATAATATAATTATATAATATAATTATATAATATAATTATAATTATATAATATAATTATAATTATATAATTATATAATTATGTTATATAATATAATTATATAATATAATTACAACATAATTATAATATAATATATTATAATATAATAATATAATATAATAGTAATAATACTATTATTTAATACTTATTCACCTTTGTTGTTAATTTGTTATATTATGTATGAGTATTAGTGTTTCATGGCTTTGTAATTATTTACTTTCTATTGACTAATACTTATTTAACTCAATGTATCTGCCTACCTATTTACCCTAGCCCTTTTTCTCAAGTGTTCATTCACTGTGTCTTCAATCAAATCTTTCTTTGCCATGTATTTATCTAGTTTCCTAAGTTTTCATTTCACTTCCTCATTATCATAAACAATGAAACCTAGGCCTTGATTTTTTTTTTTTTTGCTGTTCTATCATATTTACTTTATTTTGCATATGTCAATATTTGAACATGAAATTGCATTAATTTTTGAAGCACTCAGAGTAAACATCCATTGCTTTGCATAAATATATCTGACACTATTGTTTACCTCATTGAACCCAAGTACATCCATAAATATATACATGAGCTCTGACTGTATATTTTCCTGTTTATCAGTTCCATACATTATCATTCTGCTTTCAAGTCCTTCCTAGGCCTATCGTCTTGGCATGCGACCAGTATGAAGACGCATGCAAGCACTAGAGTATATGTCATGTCATTAGTTTTTAAAGTCAATTTACATACTAAGTAGCCCCTGTCAAGGTTGGCATTGAAGGTAACAGCTCTTTATTATCTGCCAGTCAATAAGGTTGATTTGGGAGAGTGGTTTACTTAATTGCTTACTCACCTATACAGCCTTTTATGTGTCAAACATTGTAGCATGTCAGTGTTAAAAGATAACTGGTGATGGAACTGAGCATATGAAATGTGGTTTCATGCCTTTCCCAAAGGAATTTAGGATATCTCAGCTGAAATTCAAACACATTTTGCAGATTTTATTTTTATATATGTCATATAAATGAAAATTGAAAATAAAATAAAATATTCATACATATTTTCAACTCATACATTCCTATCAAACTGATATATCCTGTGAGGGGATAATCAAGAAAAAGAATAGTGCTCAAATAATAATTAACACTGAAGATATAGTAAAAGGGATTTATTATACCACAGTACAATAAACCAATAGATAATACACGAACACCAACAAATAGTAACAGGTATAACAATCAAGTAGACAATGTCTCTGTCTAGGACATATACATCCGTCTAGTGAAGAATGCTCTCATCTAGTGACGTATGCTTCCGTCTAGTGACGTATGCTCTCGTCTAGTGATGATGACTCTGTGGTTCGCTCTAGTCCCAGTCTTTTATAGACCGGACCATATCCATTCTGGGGTAGGACAGGATTTTCCCCTACAACACAAACATAGAAAATCTTTAATTATATAAACTTTTTTTTATGGTAATGTTCATTCTTTATCTAAACTTATTTATAAATGGAACTTTGTCTGTGTGCGTGTGTGTGTCCGTTACCTATAAACTCTGAAACGGCTGGACCGATTTTCTTGAAAATTTACACAGTTGTACTATAAGTGTCTGTGAGTGTTCTTAGGTAGGTTTTGTGTTGAGGTACCCCCGATAAATATCAAAAATTGATAATCAAAAAAATCAGGTTATAGAAGAAGTGGTCTGATTTTAATCAAATTTGACACACTCATAGACAAAGACATAAGAAACGATATTCAGAAGTTTCAAGGTTGCAGTTCTTACAATAGTGAAGAAAATTGATAATATATATATATATATATATATATATAAAAGGCAAGATGTTTGTGTGTGTGTCTGTTTATCTGTCTGTTTGTTTTTTATACAAATCCACAATTTTTAGCCGATTCTCACCAAACTTTACACAAATATTCTTTAGGCTGCGTCTGAGCTCCAGGACAATGGATTAGTTTTAAAGCTTTCATTGCACCTGAGCAATGCCGGACTATACTGCTAGTAATGCCTAAAGGCCACTTTAGATAGAGTGTTATGTCAGAAGGCCATTTGTGCGTATAGGAGTGGAAGATAATGGTTAGCACTAGCCTTGAATTGGTTAAGATTTTATTGATCAGGGAAACATCCTGTCTGAAGTTGTTTCCACAGGTCAATTGTTCACGGAAAGAAGCTACTCAAGTAGAACTTCTCACCAATGAAATATGGAGGGATGTGGGTGGTTTGCTACTAAGTGGTATGGCATGTTCTATGACATGAAGGTTTGACTTGGCAGAATCAGGGAGTGGAGTTTGTCTGAGAACTTTCCATGGGAGTAGCAGTAGAGCAGCAAGAGGCCTGCACATCCCACCTTTGGCAGAGAGGTTGAAGGGTAGAAAATAATTTGCTATCCACAAGTCCTCAGAGAAACTTTTGACTATCATAGCTGAGAGTTAAGTTTGGGGAGCTGCTGCTCAAATATGACAACAGTGCTCCATTTTTGGTCTATGGCTATATCGTATTGAATACACCGGTTCCTGTCTGATCACCGAAGTTAAGTAACATCGAGCCTGGTCAGTACTTAAATGGGTGACCATTTGGGAATACCAGGTGCTGTAAACGTAAGGACCAAGAATGGTCCACTGGTCCTCCAGTTTTGGGTGTTGGGTGCAGGGCTAACAACCCTGCCCTGTAAAAAACAGTTTGTTACAGAAACAGCAACAAAAAGTTGCTGCCCTATGCACCTTCTGGGTGTGATGGATAAATGATGACTCCATTTTTGGCCTGATCTGGCTTTTGTAAAAGTAGAGGATAGCAGAAGGAGTCAGGTACTTACAGAAGCAGTATAGGAAGTTGATCATTTTAACTTCATCCTAAGCATTGGATTTTATGTATAAGTTCCACTTGAGGTTAGGTGTGAGATTGAAGCCTAATAATCTTTTAAGGCATGGTGCTTCCTCAAAAGGACATCTATTCCTCCTGATTGGTGGTAGTTCGGGGTCAGGTAAATGATGATGGAATGTAACTATCTTTGTCTTCACAGCATTGAGTGTAAACCACCCAGTTTTTACCCCATTGGGTAGTATGTGCACAATCGAAAGAGAGATCAGTCACCAATCTCTAACGACCGAAAGTTTGAGGAATGCACCCATATATAATCATATCATCAGCATAGATGTTTACAAATGATCTGAGTATATTCTTACGCAGATCATTTATAAAGATCAAAAAGGGGATTGGTCCAAAGAGTGACCCTGGGGTACACCTGCATTGGCTGCTAAGGCTTTGGAGGAGTAGCCATTAATAACTACTTTCAGGGACCTAACTGTTAAGAAGGTCTTTATGACCAAGAAACTCTGACAGAGATTCTATAATTGGAGAACTTGTGTATTAAACCTTTGTGCCATACTTGGTTGAAGTTCCTTTGACATATCTAAGGCTATGATCCTCGAGGTGTATTTTTCATCAAGAGCCTCACTGCATCATTTAATAATTATAGCTAAACAATTTCATTTTAGATTATGTTATATGTAGAGTTAACTTAAAGTCTGCCTTAGTTCCACTGGCATCGTATTTATACACTGCCAGTGAAACCTGGTGTTGTTTTATTTCCAGAACTATTTCAATGACTGTCCTTTCTCTCTACATGCCCCGCTCCTATGTTTTCTGGTCACTTGTTGGGATGACTCCAAGTAGTCATAAGTCAGTCCTCTCATTTGTGGGAATAGTGGTCTTGGTGGCCATGTCACCCTCATGCTGCATCGTAAGATTGGACTCGCTGGTGTGGCTGCTCGGATGTTGGTTTTCTTCCACCTCCATATCTGCGTTGTCTGCCATCACTACATCATCATCCATCATTTCCATAGTTTTGACAACCTCCCTGTTTTTGTCCATTGCCATGGATACAATCCCTTCTGATTTTGCACCCACACTGATTCACCAACCTGAAGCTCTTGGAGTGGATGGCTCTGCGCATTGTACTGCTTTTGATTCAACACGTGCCTTTTTGTCATCGCCCTGTCTCTCAAATTGGTACTTCTCGGGAAGTATGGCGAGGTGATCTTTTATTGTTCAACCAAATAACATTTCCACCGGTAACAATCCCAGGTTCTGGTAAGGTGTATTTCTATGTGTCATCATGGCTCATGCTGCCCGATTGTGGCATAGGTAGCCATGACCATTGAGGCAGTCCATCAGCATTCTTTTGGCTGTTTTTACAGCCAGTTCAGCCATTGCTCTGGGAGTAATGCATGGATGATATACATTTCTTTACACCGCAATCTCCCAGGAACGAATTATACTCCAGTGAGTTGAATGGCCCTCCATCTGGTGATATTTTCTCCGGTGCACCGTACATGCAGAGCCAACACCTAAATGTGTCGCATACTGCTGCAGCGTTCCCTGATGGTAGCGGGGTTACCTCAATCCAGCCAGTGTATTAGTCTGCGGACACCATATAACTTTTCTCATGCATGTCAAATAGGTTCATGACAGTCTTTTGAAATGGGAATTCTGGGTTTGAGGGTGACATTAGTGGTTTTCTCGGCTTGGACGGGGCAATGAAATTGCACCTACCATATTGTGCCCTTGTCTGCTGGATACTGGCATCTAAACCAGGCCAAAATAATTATTGTTTAGCGTTAGCCAACATCCCATTCACACCTTGGAGAACAGAGTGCAGTGCTTCCAGTACCTCAGATTTAAGTTGCTTTGGTATCAGCATGTGTCCTCTTTTTTGGGTACCCCTTCTAGACAATATAGTTAGTTTGCCATCGGCCAGAATTGTTGGATGTTCGGCGGCAGTTTGTGGCGTGACTCTGAGAATCCATTTTGTATGTACATTGCTAACGTTCGACATTTACCGTTGGTGGCCACACCCACCACGATTCTATCGCATGTTATAGCTCTTGTTTAGCATCATGCACATATGCAGCTATGATCGACACTTGCATGGCCTTATCAATCTGCTGGACAGTATCGATGGTCTTTGATCTGCTGTGTCCTGGTGGTGCTGAATATGTGAAGAGGCAGTCAGGTGCAGTGGAACATGTTTAATCCGTAACCTGTACATTAATGACTGTTCTTTGAAAGCTGATGGTTTCACTTCCCAGGTAAACATTATATCCAGTGGCCTCCCTGTCATCACTTGTAACGGTTGATGGGGACAGGTATTAAATGCACTAGATTTAAAGTGCTCCTGTATCTATTGTTCCAAATGTTCCTTATTACTCACAATAGGAATGAAAGGGATCCTAGCAGGTTTACTCGGAACTGTCTTCCTTCGGGGACATCCACAGAGTGCTATCCCATTATCTGTGGTAGACATATCAGCTTTTGATATCTGATTTGGAAAGCTGTGAAGGATTAGTTCCAAGTCTTTTAGTACCGACTCTGACAAGTATAATTCCAACCTGTTCTCCAATACATAAATGACTTGCCTGGTTTCTTTAAGACCGACCCTGATACGTGTAAAGATTATACCCTTAAAGCGTAGTAGGTCGTCAGTGATTCCTCATATCCTGTGGCTAGTTGGTATTGGTATGTTGCTAGTACATCCCAATACTTCCAGTATTTCATGGCCACTCGAACATGTTTGAGCACCAGTGTCTGCAATGGCCTGGATATGGTGTGTCTGATGACAAGTCCTATTATTCAGATTTTGCCTAAATTTGGCATGGGACTCTGGTATCAAAGATACTTCAGGGAACTTTGTTGAAATCTACCCTTGCTCCGTGCGAGGTGTTGTATTGCTTTTAATCCTCATCTTCATTCATAAGACGCTTGACTTCTTTTCTCTCTACTGCTAAGTATTCCTTTCTCTCTACTAAGTATTTTCGACTGGTGTCCTGTCGAATTACTCATCGATTCCATGACTGGCCTTCTGTGCAAGCTCCAGGGCCACGGTATTACTGAGCAACTGTTTGATTTAATCCAATCATTCATATAAAATTGTGAAATAAGGTTCATTTTAAATGTGCAAGCTTACAGATCCTTTCACATGAAGGCATCCTTCAAGGCCCAATCCTAGGTCCTACACCTTTTCTGATCTTTATCAATGATGTTCCTGATGTAATCAGTTTCAAGTAGGCATCTATACAGGTGAAACTACCATTTACTCCCACCTCAACAGAAAATCTACCAAAGCTGATAAAGTAAACCTGGCTGCTGCTCTTAAAATGAATCTCTAATCAGTGGTTAATTGGGGCAGGAAATGGCTTGTAAATTTTAATGCCTCCAAAATAAAATTGCTCTCCTTTAACCACCACAGAACTATTAACTATCCTGCCTACCATCAGCATGGCTGCTGTTAGTCTTCTGGAAAGCAACACTTTGCACCTCCTTGGTGCAAAGTCTTAATGGTAACTTTGCACCTCCTTGGTGCAAAGTTTTAACTTCGTCTTCTGGAGAGCAACACTTTGCACCTCCTTGGCCTCATGTTTTCAATGACCTGAAATGGAACAACTACATCAAATCTATAGCTGCATCTACTGCTAGGAAGGTCAGGTCACTGTGTCAGGCAAAAATGTTTTTCGTGTCAGAATCAATCTTGCACATTTATAAATCTACCATTTGTCCATGCATTGAATATTGTTGCCATATCTGGTTGGATGCTACTGCCATTCATCTTGAGGTTCTTGACAAAATCCAAAGAAGGATCTTTAATGTAATTGGTCCTCATTTGGCATCTTAACTTCAGTCACTTTCTTACAAACATGACATGGCTTCCTCCCCATCTTTTCTACAAATATTTTCATGGCAACTGCTCTGATAAGCTTCTTTTCTTGGTGCTCTGACCACATGAATTTCAGTGCACTACTAGCTTGGCATCTAGGCCCCCACCCTTTTACCGTTGAAATAGTTAAATGCAACCACCACTTCTATTCTAACAGAACAGTTTCTTTTCTCACCCTTTCTGTTTACTTGCTTCCCTGATAGCTACAATTTCAAAAAATTTAAATGCAATGTCAATTGTCATCTATCTTAAATCCTGTTCATATTGCATTCTTTCTTCAGCATCACCTGTACCCAGTCATTTCTCTCACTGTAAATCCCTGCATACTAGTGGTGGAAAAAAAAAGAAAAAAAATTAGCCTATTATTAACAATTGTTTAAAATATTGTGCATAAGCAACTTGTAAGTGTGATTGGACAATAGTTGTTGGAATTAGAATTACAGTAGCTTGTTTCCAGAAACTGAATATTACCACTGACCCATATATTGTTGAAAATTTTGAGTAGGTAAATCAATGAAATATTTGGTAGGTTTTTTAGAAATTGATAGTGAATTTTATCTCGGCCAATTGTTGAGTTGTGTGATTTTTTAAAACAATAAAATCTAATAATTCTGGTAATCTTTATTGTTAGAGTAGAAAATTTAATTTTTTCTTCTCTTTATTTATTTTAATACTCTGAAATAGTTTACTAGTAATATTTGAGGTTGTTGGTTGTTTTGTTTTTATGGCATATCAACTTCGGTGGGTCATTTATTGCCAACTAAATTTTATTTATTTATTGCTGGTAATACCTTTTTCTTTCAACAATTTATTGTTGTTATACAAGCTTTGTGTCTAGTAATACTTTTTATTTTTTCGAGTATCAAGATTCATTGGAATTTGTTTTTAAGGGCAGGGTCCCCAAGTCCTACCCTTGTTATTTAACCCATAACTGGAGGGAAGGAACGGATTAATACCTTTCTCAAGGATACCAGTGCTTAAGTGAATGCAGGGTATTCAACTGGAATTCAAACTCGGCTCACCAATTTCTCTTTCTGAGCCGATATCCACTGCACCACAACGCACATCCATCACTAAACGCTTACAGCACCTGGTATTCCCAAGCGGTCACCCATCTAAGTACTGACCAGGCTCAACGTTGCTTAACTTCGGTGATCAAGCGAGAACTGATGTATTCAACATGATAGGCTGTAAGCCAATATTTGAGGAAGAGTTTAGAGAGAAGTTTAATGCTAATAAATTTGCAATATTCTTTTTGTGAGTTGCTTTGGGATAAATGTCTCAACAGAGTGCTTTTATTCCCCATCACCCCACCCCATTGATTTTACAAATCATATTCCATACTGTTTGGTTTTGGTGTTAGAATTAATATTGAATACAAAATTCTTCCATGAGAATCACTGATTCTTTAATTATTCTGTGTGCTTTAGCTCTATTTATTTTGTAACATTAAGATTTTCTTGGGTTGAATGTTAATTTGAACTTCCATAGAACAACATAACACAATCTGATTGCTTTTCATGTTCATTGTTAAACCAAGATCCATCATGTTTGACAAGTTTAGTCTTTGATATGCATTGCTCTGCAATACTAAGTGTTTTTGTAAAATAAGTGATGTGCTCTGCATTATCTACATTTGCTTCTGGTATAAGTTTTAGAACAGCCGAGTTCGAATTCCATCTGAATTAATTGCATTCACTTACGCTCAAATACCCTTGGGAAAGGTATTAATCCGTCTATTCCCCCCAGTTATGGGGTAAATAACAGGACAGATTGAGTTCTATAGCCTTGGTCGGCAACCAGTCTCCCACAGAAAGCAATGGCAACCTACTGCGGGATAATCTTCTGCCCAGTCAGTCATGTCTCTTTCGAGACATGATCGCCTAAGCGTGTATCATGTATGGCACTTAACTGACTGATTAAATATAATAGTTGGAAACATGATTAAGGCTTTTACTGGGCATAAAGTGGAGGATCAATTTTATATTATTATGAAGTAATAAACTGATCCCCCACTAATTACTACATAAAAATATAATACATCTCTTCCTGCTCTAGCTATGAGTCAAATAACAGGACAGATTGGGTTCTATAGCCTTGGTCAGCAACTAGTCAACCGCAGAAAGCAATGGGAACCTACTGTGGGATAATCTTCTGCCCAGTCAGTCATGTCTCTTTCGAGACATGATCGCCCAAGCGTGTATCATGTATGGCACTTAACTGACTGATTTTTAAATTCCTTCCAGCAGGCTTAAGTTTCCAATAAAGTATTCTTTCATCTGGCAAAGATCCAGAGTTTTCCAACACAACTAGGAAGTGATCACTATCACATGTATCCATAATATATAATATAATAAATAATATCCATATAAATAATATCCAGCTATAGTCTGTATATGTTGAACACTCACTTAAGGTTAGATCTATTGCTGTATGTACTGCTTGATGGGTGGAGTTACATATTGATACTAGTGATAAATCATTTCATTAATATTCCTTTCTAGCCAGTATTTTTGCAAACCTATATGATGCTGTGGCTATTAAAATCTATTATAATAATGGTTTTTGTAGCTGTTTTTGTAGTTTAACTAATTCAGTTCCATCTACAGAACCACATAACACAATCTGATTGCTTTTCATGTTCATTGTTAAACCAAGATCCATCATGTTTGACAAGTTTAGTCTTTGATACAGAAACATTAGGAGGAATGTAAACTGACCATATGGCGATGCTCTTATGTAGTGAGGCTCTTATGGTCACTGTCAGTAGTGCTATATCCAAGTCAATTTTTCTCTGGAAAATATTTTTACTAATATAGAAGTACCATCTCTATTTTTATTATTACTGATAAAATTGTATGCTGTATAGTTTTTAATATCTATATTTTTATTGTCCTTTCAAAAGTTTCCTGAAGGCAGATTATTGTAGGATGTAAGTCTGCAGTAAGCAATGCAAGCTTCAAGTGACTCCATTACTATAAATAGATTGAAGTAACTATGTAATTCTGATTAATTATCAGAACTTGATTCAGATAGGGGCCTTTTTATTTTCTTTGTTGCTATATTATATTTTTTCTTTCATCATCCTTGCTCCTCGGAGCCCTATCATGGGAAACATTTAGGGGAATCCCATTTACCTAATCATCTCATGGATATGAAAATGGCATACTCAGGCTAAGTATTTATATATAGTCATCAATAATTTCTTTTATTCATCTACCCTGATGAAGCTGAATATAAGTTTTTATTTTTGATAATACATTTCGGTTATAATCTGATTGACCTTTGCCACTACCTTCCAGCACAAATTTAATTCAATTTGGTTGGTATGTGTATGATTTTTTTTTTTTTGTAGGTTGTGAAGTTATTCTGTTTTTGATGGAGGGAATAGTACTAGGGCTTGCCATGACTAGCTCGTTGATCAGATTAGGCCTCTCTGACTGCCCATCTAGCCCAGTAAGAGTCAAAGTAGTGTGTTGGAATTCAGAAGTAGTCTATACAATGCCTGAAGCCCTCAACTACCAAGATCCCATCCTCAGGTATCACATGTCACCATCCACAGCAAACAGGTGACTTTGTGGAAGGTGGGCATCTTTATCCTCTGTAGAGATGTAATTGGTGTATTCTGAAGCTCCAACTTACAGGGTAGCCATGGATAGTTTCTTGGAATATCAGTCATATATAATGATGAATATTGTGCCATTTTCTGTTTTTTTTTGAGACATGATCGCCCAAACATGTATCATGTATGCCATTTAACTGACTGACTTCATAATTTGTTTCACAAAAATAACAATGTTATATAAAATTACCAAGTGACTACAGCTGATTTGAATGCCCAGCCAAAAGGTAATCAGTCAAGTGATATATCCATTAGGCCAATGTTCTGCTACTTGAACATTAAACTGAACATTTTGAAAATAAAATTAACTTGCAAAAACTAAATTCAGCAGAAATCACTTACTAAACTGATCCTAGACACGTGGCCGTGAAACAACATATTGATCCTATACAGTGTCCACTGATCCTAGATACAAGGCTATAACACAGTCATTTAAGTGCCATACATGAAACACGCTTGGGCAATCATGTCTCAAAAGAGACATGACTGACTGGGCAGAAGATTATCCCGCAGTAGATTTCCATTGCTTTCTGTGGTAGACTGATTGCCAGCCAAGGCTATAGAACCCAATCTGTCCTGTTATTTAACCCATAACTGGAAGGAAGAGACGGACTAATACCTTTCCCAAGGGTATTTGTGCATAAGTGAATGCAATAAATTCAACTGGAATTCGCAATACTTTGATTATAATCAGAGCATGCAGATGCTACACTGATCGTAGACACATGACCGTCAATCAATACTGACCGCTAGTAGAGCACACAGCTGCTACACTGATCCCAAGCAGAGCACACACATGCTACACACAGAAACATGAAAAACAATTGGATCCAAAGCAGAGTGTACAGATATAATATTAATCTCTAGCAGAAGTGCTGATCCATATATAAATAATCGTGTCATTTTTGACAGTTACTATGCTAGTTCCAATATAATTGTATTCAATATTATCTTTATCCAAAGGAAAATAATTCAAGATTTCAGTTTCTTTTCAGATAGTATTCCTCTCTTTTTATTCACATTGAAAATGCACGTACGCATGAACAACTCAGAAATGTCAGACCATTTTGTAAAGGTATACATCTAGAGTCAGATACTTAAGTGTCTGTTGAAGATTTCAAGCAAATACAACAATATTGAAAGTTTCAATTGTAAATAATGTCGACACAAGCAAATTATAAGAGCACCTGAAGAGTGAGAGAAAGAAACTACTGAGAAAGAGAGAGAGGAGAGCGTGTGCGTCAGGCAGAAAACAAGACTTTGATGAGATTTGTTGGCTACTTCTAAAACAAAAAATGGATGCCAAACTTCAAAATAGCTGACAGGATTGCAGCTGCAACTAACAATAATGTTTGGTGACAAAAAGACAAAGAGGTAAAAAAAAAGAAGAAAAATAAAGAAAAAAATGAAAGAAAATAAAGAAAAAAGAGTAAAGACTTAAATTTCTTTTTTTGTCCATATACTTTTAAAATGAATACTTATATAAAGCAAAGCAGGGTTTATTTAATATCTTTATTCAATTGAAAGCTGCAATTTGGATAAAAGTAGCAGTTAAGCAATAAAATTCAAAAATATCCAATTCATAAAGTAAGCATCCATTCTGCCCATAAATGATCCAGCCATTTAATAATATAAAAGTAGTCTATCCAGCATAATACTGCTTTATACTTTTTCAAATCTTTTTTTTAAATTCAATTCACCTCAAACAAAGCAATAAAGCCATTAAGACACAAGAGGTTACTGGGTATAAAAGAGTTTGAGTTTTGCTTAAAAGCATGTCAACTTTTGTGGGTTATTTAATGCCAAAAAGGTGAGTTTTAATATTCTTTTTTTTATTTATTATAGTGAAAAAGTTAATTTAATCAAATTTTGGTGAAAAGGTTTTTTTTTAAAAAAACTCAAGATGCCTTCTGATTTTCTATTTTTAAAAAGGTCCTTCAAAAAAAAGACTAAACTATCGCCTGGTTCACACTCCACCCACATCTATTGAACAGGTGAAGAGGCTCATCCCTTGTTTCCTGTTTAGGATGCAATTTCCTGTTTCCTGTTTTCTCTTTTCTAATCTTCTCACTCTTATGTAGCCCCCTGCACATAAGTGGCGTTAACGCCTTGCTTGGGGTGATATGATTAAAAAAAAAAAATTGCTTGGCTGGTTGTGTTTTGACTAAGTTTGTCTGAAATTGTTACAGTTTTAAAGAATGTGTTTAACTGTGAGGAGTACACTGCATATTGTGCATATTGGAGTGTCTTCTCTTTTTAGAAGGTGTGAGTGTGGGAGTGACCAATATGATGTCTGGAAAGTATCACTTCTTCCTTTCTGTTTCTTCTGTAACCTGCCGGCTACTCACCAATGGTGTCTTGCATATGGTGGAGCTTGTTTAACCTGCCGGCTACTCACCAATGGTGTCTTGTATATGGTGGAGCTTGTTTAACCTGCCATCTACTCACCAATGGTGTCTTCTATATGGTGGAGCTTGTTTAACCTGCCATCTACTCACCAATGGTGTCTTCTATATGGTGGAGCTTGTTTAACCTGCCGACTACTCACCAATGGTGTCTTGTATATGGTGGAGCTTGTTTAACCTGCCGGCTACACACCAATGGTGTTTTCTATATGGTGGAGCTTGTTTAACCTGCCGGCTACTCACCAATGGTGTCTTGTATATGGTGGAGCTTGTTTAACCTGCCATCTACTCACCAATGGTGTCTTCTATATGGTGGAGCTTGTTTAACCTGCCGGCTACTCACCAATGGTGTCTTCTATATGGTGGAGCTTGTTTAACCTGCCATCTACTCACCAATGGTGTGTTCTATATGGTGGAGCTTGTTTAACCTGCCGTCTACTCACCAATGGTGTCTTCTATATGGTGGAGCTTGTTTAACCTGCCGTCTACTCACCAATGGTGTCTTCTATATGGTGGAGCTTGTTTAACCTGCCGGCTACTCACCAATGGTGTCTTGTATATGGTGGAGCTTGTTTAAACTGCCGGCTACTCACCAATGGTGTCTTGTATATGGTGGAGCTTGTTTAACCTCGCCGGCTACTCACCAATGGTGTCTTGTATATGGTGGAGCTTGTTTAACCTGCCATCTACTCACCAATGGTGTCTTTTATATGGTGGACCTTGTTTAACCTGCCAGCCACTCACCAATGGTGTCTTTATATGGTGGAGCTTGTTTAACCTGCCATCTACTCACCAATGGTGTCTTCTATATGGTGGAGCTTGTTTAACCTGCCATCTACTCACCAATGGTGTTTTCTATATGGTGGAGCTTGTTTAACCTGCCATCTACTCACCAATGGTGTCTTGTATATGGTGGAGCTTGTTTAACCTGCCGGCTACTCACCAATGGTGTCTTGCATATGGTGTAGCTTGTTTAACCTGCCATCTACTCACCAATGGTGTCTTGCATATGGTGGAGCTTGTTTAACCTGCCGTCTACTCACCAATGGTGTCTTGCATATGGTGGAGCTTGTTTAACCTGCCATCTACTCACCAATGGTGTCTTGTATATGGTGGAGCTTGTTTAACCTGCCATCTACTCACCAATGGTGTCTTGTATATGGTGGAGCTTGTTTAACCTGCCATGTACTCACCAATGGTGTCATGTATATGGTGGAGCTTGTTTAACCTGCCGGCTACTCACCAATGGTGTCTTGTATATGGTGGAGCTTGTTTAACCTGCCATCTACTCACTAATGGTGTTTTCTATATGGTGGAGCTTGTTTAACCTGCCATCTACTCACCAATGGTGTCTTCTATATGGGGGAGCTTGTTTAACCTGCCGGCTACTCACCAATGGTGTTTTCTATATGGTGGAGCTTGTTTAACCTGCCATCTACTCACCAATGGTGTCTTGCATATGGTGGAGCTTGTTTAACCTGCCGGCTACTCACCAATGGTCATGTATATCGTGGAGCTTGTTTAACCTGCCGGCTACTCACCAATGGTGTCTTCTATATGGTGGAGCTTGTTTAACCTGCCATCTACTCACCAATGGTGTCTTCTATATGGTGGAGCTTGTTTAACCTGCCGGCTACTCACCAATGGTGTATTCTATATAGTTGAACTTGTTTAACCTGCCATCTACTCACCAATGGTGTCTTCTATATGGTGGAGCTTGTTTAACCTGCCGGCTACTCACCAATGGTGTCTTGTATATGGTGGAGTTTGTTTAACCTGTCGTCTACTCACCAATGGGGTCTTGTATATGGTGGAAGTTGTTTTACCTGCCGGCTACTCACCAATGGTGTCTTATATATGGTGGAGCTTGTTTAACCTGCCGTCTACTCACCAATGGTGTCTTCTATATGGTGGAGCTTGTTTAACCTGCCATCTACTCACCAATGGTGTCTACTATATGGTGGAGCTTGTTTAACCTGCCATCTACTCACCAATGGTGACTTCTATATGGTGGAGCTTGTTTAACCTGCCATCTACTCACCAATGGTGTCTTGCATATGGTGGAGCTTGTTTAACCTGCCATCTACTCACCAATGGTGTCTTGCATATGGTGGAGCTTGTTTAACCTGCCGTCTACTCACCAATGGTGTCTTGCATATGGTGGACCTTGTTTAACCTGCCATCTACTCACTAATGGTGTCTTCTATATGGTGGAGCTTGTTTAACCTGTCGTCTACTCACCAATGGTGTCTTCTATATAGTGGAGCTTGTTTAACCTGCCGTCTACACACCAATGGTGTCTTGTATATGGTGGAGCTTGTTTAAACTGCCGTCTGCTCACCAATGGTGTCTTCTATATGGTGGAGCTTGTTTAACCTGCCGGCTACTCACCAATGGTGTCTTGTATATGGTGGAGCTTGTTTAACCTGCCATCTACTCACCAATGGTGTCTTTTATATGGTGGAGCTTGTTTAACCTGCCGGCTACTCACCAATGGTGTCTTGTATATGGTGGAGTTTGTTTAACCTGTCGTCTACTCACCAGTGGTGTCTTGTATATGGTGGAGTTTGTTTAACCTGTCGTCTACTCACCAATGGTGTCTTGTATATGGTGGAAGTTGTTTAACCTGCCATCTACTCACCAATGGTGTCTTGCATATGGTGGAGCTTGTTTAACCTGCCGTCTACTCACCAATGGTGTCTTCTATATGGTGGAGCTTGTTTAACCAGCCGTCTACTCACCTATGGTGTCTTGTATATGGTGGAGCTTGTTTAACCTGCCATCTAGTCACCAATGGGGTCTTCTATATGGTGGACCTTGTTTAACCTGCCATCTACTCACTAATGGTGTCTTCTATATGGTGGAGCTTGTTTAACCTGCCGTCTACTCACCAATGGTGTCTTCTATATGGTGGAGCTTGTTTAACCTGCCGTCTACACACCAATGGTGTCTTGTATATGGTGGAGCTTGTTTAAACTGCCGTCTACTCACCAATGGTGTCTTCTATATGCTGGAGCTTGTTTAACCTGCCATCTACTCACCAATGGTGTCTTCCATATGGTGGAGCTTGTTTAACCTGCCATCTATTCACCAATGGTGTCTTGCATATGGTGGAGCTTGTTTAACCTGCCGTCTACTCACCAATGGTGTCTTCTATATGGTGGAGCTTGTTTAACCTGCCATCTACTCACCAATGGTGTCTTCTATATGGTGGAGCTTGTTTAACCTGCCATCTACTCACCAATGGTGTCTTCTATATGGTGGAGCTTGTTTAACCTGCCATGTACTCACCAATGGTGACTTCTATATGGTGGAGCTTGTTTAACCTGCCATCTACTCACCAATGGTGTCTTGCATATGGTGGAGCTTGTTTAACCTGCCATCTACTCACCAATGGTGTCTTGCATATGGTGGAGCTTGTTTAACCTGCCGTCTACTCACCAATGGGGTCTTCTATATGGTGGACCTTGTTTAACCTGCCATCTACTCACTAATGGTGTCTTCTATATGGTGGAGCTTGTTTAACCTGCCGTCTACTCACCAATGGTGTCTTCTATATGGTGGAGCTTGTTTAACCTGCCGTCTACACACCAATGGTGTCTTGTATATGGTGGAGCTTGTTTAAACTGCCGTCTACTCACCAATGGTGTCTTCTATATGCTGGAGCTTGTTTAACCTGCCGGCTACTCACCAATGGTGTCTTGTATATGGTGGAGCTTGTTTAACCAGCCATCTACTCACCAATGGTGTCTTTTATATGGTGGACCTTGTTTAACCTGCCATCTACTCACCAATGGTGTCTTCTATATGGTGGAGCTTGTTTAACCTGCCGGCTACTCACCAATGGTGTATTCTATACAGTTGAACTTGCTTAACCTGCCATCTACTCACCAATGGTGTCTTGTATATGGTGGAGCTTGTTTAACCTGCCGGCTACTCACCAATGGTGTCTTGTATATGGTGGAGTTTGTTTAACCTGTCGTCTACTCACCAATGGGGTCTTGTATATGGTGGAAGTTGTTTAACCTGCCGGCTACTCACCAATGGTGTCTTATATATGGTGGAGCTTGTTTAACCTGCCGTCTACTCACCAATGGTGTCTTCTATATGGTGGAGCTTGTTTAACCTGCCGTCTACTCACCAATGGTGTCTTCTATATGGTGGAGCTTGTTTAACCTGCCATCTACTCACCAATGGTGTCTTGCATATGGTGGAGCTTGTTTAACCTGCCATCTACTCACTAATGGTGTCTTCTATATGGTGGAGCTTGTTTAACCTGCCGTCTACTCTCACCAATGGTGGCTTCTATATGGTGGAGCTTGTTTAACCTGCCGTCTACACACCAATGGTGTCTTGTATATGGTGGAGCTTGTTTAACCTGCCGTCTACTCACCAATGGTGTCTTCTATATGGTGGAGCTTGTTTAACCTGCTGGCTACTCACCAAAGGTGTCTTCTATATGGTGGAGCTTGTTTAACCTGCCATCTACTCACCAATGGTGTTTTCTATATGGTGGAGCTTGTTTAACCTGCCATCTACTCACCAATGGTGTTTTCTATATGGTGGAGCTTGTTTAACCTGCCATCTACTCACCAATGGTGTCTTGTATATGGTGGAACTTGTTTAACCTGCCGGCTACTCACCAATGGTGTCTTGTATATGGTGGAGCTTGTTTAACCTGCCATCTACTCACTAATGGTGTCTTGTATATGGTGGAGCTTGTTTAACCTGCCGGCTACTCACCAATGGTGTATTGTATATGGTGGAGCTTGTTTAACCTGCCATCTACTCACCAATGGTGTCTTCTATATGGTGGAGCTTGTTTAACCTGCCATCTACTCACCAATGGTGTCTTGCATATGGTGGAGCTTGTTTAACCTGCCGGCTACTCACCAATGGTCATGTATATCGTGGAGCTTGTTTAACCTGCCATCTACTCACCAATGGTGTCTTCTATATGGTGGAGCTTGTTTAAACTGCCGGCTACTCACCAATGGTGTCTTCTATATGGTGGAGCTTGTTTAACCTGCCATCTACTCACCAATGGTGTCTTCTATATGGTGGAGCTTGTTTAACCTGCCGGCTACTCACCAATGGTGTCTTGTATATGGTGGAGTTTGTTTAACCTGTCGTCTACTCACCAATGGTGTCTTGTATATGGTGGAACTTGTTTAACCTGCTGGCTACTCACCAATGGTGTCTTATATATGGTGGAGCTTGTTTAACCTGCCGTCTACTCACCAATGGTGTCTTCTATATGGTGGAGCTTGTTTAACCTGCCATCTACTCACCAATGGTGTCTTCTATATGGTGGAGCTTGTTTAACCTGCCATGTACTCACCAATGGTGTCTTCTATATGGTGTTGCTTGTTTAACCTGCCATCTACTCACCAATGGTGTCTTGCATATGGTGGAGCTTGTTTAACCTGCCATCTACTCACCAATGGTGTCTTGCATATGGTGGAGCTTGTTTAACCTGCCGTCTACTCACCAATGGTGTCTTCTGTATGGTGGAGCTTGTTTAACCTGCCGTCTACTCACCAATGGTGTCTTGTATATGGTGGAGCTTGTTTAACCTGCCATCTACTCACCAATGGTGTCTTCTATATGGTGGACCTTGTTTGACCTGCCATCTACTCACTAATGGTGTCTTCTATATGGTGGAGCTTGTTTAACCTGCCGTCTACTCACCAATGGTGTCTTCTATATGGTGGAGCTTGTTTAACCTGCCATCTACTCACCAATGGTGTCTTGCATATGGTGGAGCTTGTTTAACCTGCCGGCTACTCACCAATGGTCATGTATATCGTGGAGCTTGTTTAACCTGCCGGCTACTCACCAATGGTGTCTTCTATATGGTGGAGCTTGTTTAACCTGCCATCTACTCACCAATGGTGTCTTCTATATGGTGGAGCTTGTTTAAACTGCCGGCTACTCACCAATGGTGTCTTCTATATGGTGGAGCTTGTTTAACCTGCCATCTACTCACCAATGGTGTCTTCTATATGGTGGAGCTTGTTTAACCTGCCGGCTACTCACCAATGGTGTCTTGTATATGGTGGAGTTTGTTTAACCTGTCGTCTACTCACCAATGGTGTCTTGTATATTGTGGAACTTGTTTAACCTGCTGGCTACTCACCAATGGTGTCTTATATATGGTGGAGCTTGTTTAACCTGCCGTCTACTCACCAATGGTGTCTTCTATATGGTGGAGCTTGTTTAACCTGCCATCTACACACCAATGGTGTCTTCTATATGGTGGAGCTTGTTTAACCTGCCATCTACTCACCAATGGAGTCTTCTATATGGTGGAGCTTGTTTAACCTGCCATCTACTCACCAATGGTGTCTTGCATATGGTGGAGCTTGTTTAACCTGCCATCTACTCACCAATGGTGTCTTGCATATGGTGGAGCTTGTTTAACCTGCCGTCTACTCACCAATGGTGTCTTATATATGGTGGAGCTTGTTTAACCTGCCATCTACTCACCAATGGTGTCTTCTATATGGTGGACCTTGTTTGACCTGCCATCTACTCACTAATGGTGTCTTCTATATGGTGGAGCTTGTTTAACCTGCCGTCTACTCACCAATGGTGTCTTCTATATGGTGGAGCTTGTTTAACCTGCTGTCTACACACCAATGGTGTCTTGTATATGGTGGAGCTTGTTTAACCTGCCATCTACTCACCAATGGTGTCTTCTATATGGTGGACCTTGTTTAACCTGCCATCTACTACCAATGGTGTCTTCTATATGGTGGAGCTTGTTTAACCTGCCGTCTACTCACCAGTGGTGTCTTCTATATGGTGGAGCTTGTTTAACCTGCCGTCTACTCACCAATGGTGTCTTCTATATGGTGGAACTTGTTTAACCTGCCATCTACTTACCAATGGTGTCTTGTATATGGTGGAGCTTGTTTAACCTGCCATCTACTCACCAATGGTGTCTTCTATA
This sequence comes from Ascarosepion bandense, assembly GCA_037127315.1. Lineage (NCBI taxonomy): Eukaryota > Metazoa > Mollusca > Cephalopoda > Sepiida > Sepiidae > Ascarosepion > Ascarosepion bandense. Next base: position 396,800 of record JBBBDQ010001600.1, on the reverse strand, counting down.
TGGTGGAGCTTGTTTAACCTGCCATCTACTCACCAATGGTGTCTTCTATATGGTGGAGCTTGTTTAACCTGCCGGCTACTCACCAATGTGTCTTGTATATGGTGGAGCTTGTTTAACCTGCCGGCTACTCACCAATGGTGTCTTGTATATGGTGGAGCTTGTTTAACCTGCCAGCCACTCACCAATGGTGTCTTTATATGGTGGAGCTTGTTTAACCTGCCATCTACTCACCAATGGTGTCTTCTATATGGTGGAGCTTGTTTAACCTGCCGGCTACTCACCAATGGTGCCTTTTATATGGTGGAGCTTGTTTAACCTGCCATCTACTCACCAATGGTGTCTTCTATATGGTGGAGCTTGTTTAACCTGCCGGCTACTCACCAATGGTGTCTTGTATATGGTGGAGCTTGTTTAACCTGCCATCTACTCACCAATGGTGTCTTCTATATGGTGGAGCTTGTTTAACCTGCCGTCTACTCACCAATGGTGTCTTCTATATGGTGGAGTTGTTTAACCTGCCATCACTCACCAATGGTGTCTTGTATAGGTGGAGCTTGTTTAACCTGCCATCTACTCACCAATGGTATCTTGCATATGGTGGAGCTTGTTTAACCTGCCATCTTCTCACCAATGGTGTCTTGCATATGGTGGAGCTTTTTTAACCTGCCGGCCACTCACCAATGGTGTCTTGTATATGGTGGAGCTTGTTATGTATTTGATCATCCCATGACTTTTGCCATTTGATATGTATGAATTTGTTAATTGGTTTTAGATCAGTGTATAAGATTTTTGTTTTAGATATGTGTTGTGGATCCCAGGAATGGGGTCCACACAAATAAATGAACAACAGCCAGTAATTGAGATAGAAAATAAGTGTATTAACGTAAGGATACAGACTTGAATGAAAATTAGTAATCCAGGAATGTGGGTTAGTAATATGTGTATATACAAGTCTCTGGAAGTGAAGCCGTAGTATATTGAGTATGTCCGCATCGGAAGTTGACGGGTACGGCATAATAATCTTCTTGATGAGTGGAGCACAGAGCTACTATGAACTACTGTGTACTGACTGCTAACCTCTCTCTGGACTCTCGTATTTTCTGGTTAACTCTCTGTGAAAACACAGTATTCTCCTGTCTCACTTCTATAGCAGTAGTATAAGTATACTCTGGATGAGTCCATCTTTATGAAAAGGGAGAATCCCACAACAATACGTCTGTTAGGGGTGTTTTTTGCAGCTTTGTCTACCCTTTCATTTCCGTATATACTAATATGGCTTGGCATCCAGCTGAGGATGATACTATTATTTTTGGAAAGTGTGTTCATTATGTTTAGGAGTTTTGTGATGAGAGGGTTTAATGTATCTTTGTTCAGTAGTGCTAAGAGGGCTGATTTGGAATCTGAGTAGATAATAAATTTGGAAGATTTGTGGTTAGCAATAATATTCATGGCTAGGTCAATAACTGTGACTTCCGCACAATAGATTGATGATTCATTTGGGAGATGTTTTAGTGATTCTTAGTTTTGAAAGATAGCAGCACAACCAACTTTCTTTCCCTGTTTAGACCCATCTGTGTAGATCTGGTGATGGTCTCGGAAGTTATTTTGGATGCTAAGGAATTTCTCTTGGAAAGTGATGGATGTATTTTGGTTTTAGATAATTTGGTTAGTTCAAGTTTTACTATGGTGCTGTTTTTGGTAGGATGGTACTACAGATTATTTTGGGGTCAATTTTGATTTAATTGAGCAAGTTTGGGATTCTTACATTAATAGGTTTGATGGCCTTTGCTTTATTTTAAAATAGTTTTTTGTATTCCGTCATGGGGGTCTTAGAATTGTTTGTGATCCTGAATTTCCTATTATTGGGCTTTCCATTAATTTTGGGTGGTGGTCACTGCCACAGGGAGCTTTGTATACTTGCTAGTTATATTCTAGAAAGATTAATGGGTTACTGAGCGCTAGATCTCTGGCAGAGAATGTACCTGAGGATAGGTCAAGGTGAATTAGAGATTTCTGATCGTGGAGGCATAGACTGTTACTGATGATTTTTTCCAGAGTCTGGCCTCTTTTGTTCGTTGTTTTACTTCCCCCATTATAACTATTAAAGTCTCCCATTAAGATAAATGGTTTAGGGAGTTGTTTTATTAAATTGTTTAGCTTTTTTTTCATTTATGGGGTCATGAAGTGGATGTATAGTGAGCAAAAAGTGACAGTTTTGTGTAAAGTTGTCGAAATTGCAATTGCTTGTAAGCAAGTGTTGATGTTGATTTTTCTTTGGGAGATATGTTTCCTAAGTATGATTGGTGCCCTTAAGCTCTTAATCCAGTATCATGTACATAATCATATTGCTCAAAGTCTATATATGTTTTGTTACTGTTTTTTTTAAGGTTTCTTGGAGGCATATGGTAATAGGGTTTAGTTCAGCTATCATTAGAAGTAGCTTATTGTAATTTGCCTTACAGCCATTGCAGTTCCATTGGATAATTTTATGAATCATGGTTTTTTAGTCTTTGTTGTGTGATTGAAGGATGTGCGTTGTGGTACAGTGGATATCGGCTCGGAACGAGAAATCGGGGAGCCGAGTTCGAATTCCAGTTGAATCCATTGTATTCACTTATGCGCAAATACCCCTGGGAAAGGTATTAATCCGTCTCTTCCTTCCAGTTATGGGTTAAATAGCAGGACAGATTGGGTTCTATAGCCTTGGTCGGCAACCAGTCTACCGCAGAAAGCAATGGCAACCTACTGCGGGATAACCTTCTGCCCAGTCAGTCGTGTCTCTTTCGAGACATGATCGCCCAAGCGTGTATCACGTATGGCACTTTAACTGACTGTGTGATTGAAGTTTATTATTTTGATGTAATTTTGGTTTCAGTGTTTTTGTTCATTTATTTTCATGGTTTCTACGCTTTTGGATCTGGTTTTGTTGGGAATTTTGAATATTCAGGGTTATTCTGTTTTAAAGGATTTTTCTTCCATCTGTTTCCATTAGTTCAAATCTGTTTTTGTTTCTATTAGTGAGGTTCTTGTTCTATTTTTGTTTTATTTCCTCTTCCTGGAAGATCTTTCTTCTGGGGTTAGCAATGGGTTTTCAGTGTTATCTATTTTTTGGGGGGAGGGAGGTTTATTAAGTTTGGTAGTAGTATGGATGCTTGGTGTTTTTTTGTTGTTTGATTTGTGTTTTTTTTTTATTTGGTTTTTTGGGGGTCTTCAGTTTCATTAGTTTGGGGTTTGATGTTCTTCTTCAGAACTGGTTCAAAAGAGAGCTTGGTTGTTAGGTTGGTTAAGCTTTCTTTTAGTGTTTTGACTTCTTTTATTAGGTTTATCATTTTGTGATTGACCATTGCTTGGGTTTGAATTGGGTTGCTGATGAGTTTAATTATGTTTGCATACATTGTTTCTGTGGAGTCTTCCAAAATTTTCCTTGCTTCTGGGTATGGTATATTTTGTATGTGTTTTATTTCTAATTTTTTTTTTTCCAAATATCACTCTTTTGATTCAGCTGCATAATTTTGTTTACAGTTTGAGCAATTCTGTGAAAAACCACAATTCATATGGTCTGTTCCACTTTCTCCACACCTTTTACAAACTAGAGGCCCAGTACACTTTTCTTTGTGGTGCCCAACTCTTTGGTAGTTGTGATATCTGAGTGAATTTGGAATATATAAATTTACTTTTGTTATAGTTTTTTTTTTTTTTTTTTTAATCATTTCACCCCGAGCAAGGCAGAAACGCCACTGATGTGCAGGGGGTTACATAAATGTAAAAAGATTAATTAGAAAAGAGTGAGGAGTACAAGCTAGTTAGAAAGGAACAATAGAAAGCTGAGAAAGCAGGTGCAATGACAGATACATGGGCGGAGAGAAAGGGAAGGTTATACAGGGGAGGGGAGAGAGCTAGAGGCCAGTGGTTAGTAGGTGAGTATTAACTTTGCTTTTAAATTTCTGGAGGTTGTAGCCGTCAGGAAAGCAAGAATACGGGAGTGAGTTCCACAGGCGGGAAGTGCGAGAGAGGAAGCTGCAGGAGTAGAATTGTCGTCTGCATTTGGCTAACCTGACTGTGAATGGGTGGGACCCAGTTGCCAGTCTGGTTGAACGGGTAAACACCTGTTGAGGAGGCATCAGTGACTTAAGCTCATCCGAGCAGAAGCCATGAAAGTATTTATAGATATATCCAATCTTCACCTCAATATTCTTTGAGTATTGAAAGTGAGTATGTATGTGTTGGTTTGTATTATTGTTCTTTCTAATAGAGATTCTGTGAGTATTAATGACACATTGTGTCTGGAGGTTAGGGTTTATCTCATCTAGGGTGCAATGAGTGAGATCAGGACTCCTCACTACACCCTTAGAGGAGTTCAAGGAATTATGAGGATATGTTTTTATTTTCAGATTGAGAAATGTTTTTTATTTTAATAGTAGGTCTGTATGATTTTTTTTGTTGCTTCTACTAGTAATGTATTATTTGCTAATTTTTTTTAACTGATTTCGGTTTTATTATAGAGCTGATGATTTTCTCTATGGTGAAAGGGGACAACTTCGTAACTGGGGTTTCTTCTATTGATTCTAGTACAATAAATGGTGGGAAGAGAGTCTCATCTGAATCATTTTCAGAATCAGTTTCAACATAGGATTTTTGATTTTTTGCTTGGGTTTTTTTTTGGTTTGTTGTTAATTATTCAAACAGATTTTGTGGACAAAGGTCCAAGCTTAAAAAGAAACGTGATGCACGTTTCAGTAGAGAAATGCTAAGAAGGTGTTAAGAGTATTTTTTGTGAAATGAGAAAAAACTTCTTAAAGATAAAACTCAATAACAATGCATAATTCTTTAAAAATTGTGATTTAACCTTACAAAAAATCTTTGCATCAGAATATTGTTTATATCTAGTTATCAAGATCAATCTGCTCATTTCAAAGATGAGAAAAGATGTAAAATGGGTAGATGCAAGTCCTTTTAAAATCAATAACAATTTACTGTAAATGTAATATACAAGCTCACTCAATATGCCAAATGAGTAAATCCATGGAATTTCACACATGTTCATTAAATGACCCTTCCCTGAGAGTGGCCAAGTTACACCGAGGTTGCACATTTAATTCACAAGATATGGCTGGATACTTTTTATAGATATCATATCAAAGCTACTACTTTAAAGAAAAAAAAAGTAAAAATCAAGTTTGTTTTTAAGACTCTAAAAATTAACTATTTTATTGAGTTTTAAGATAAAAGCACTGATAAAGCTTATTTGATTAATAATTTTAAAAATTGTTTCTTTAGTACCTAGGTATTATGAGAAGGCTTATATACAAAATATTAACTTAAGAAGAGTGGCTAGAAGAGACATTTTAAATCCCTCACAGAATTTTTCATAACACACTTTTACCAAGTGTTGATAAGATAAAGGCCATTAAAATAAAAATAAATAAATGAATGAAAATTTAATTATAATAACAAAGTACATAAAAGTCTAATTTGATTATTTAACCACCAAATCTTGAAATTTTTACCTTTCAATCTCTAGGTTATGATTTTAAAAAAAAGTAAAAAGAGAAACAGATTTTCAATGGTCCAAAATAAAATTACTAGCTTATACAGAAACGAGTGTACCCCTGCCATAAAAAATGATGGCAAAATATTTGAGAGGATTATTATACACACACAGAAATACATAATAATCTTTATTATAAAAGAGAGGACATATATTCTTCAGTACTCAATGATATAGTTATGGTAAGAAAGAAAAAAATTAATAAAATAAGACCCTGTTAAAGAGCAAACTTGTGGCATGAGCTTTCATAACTGATAGTAAAGCAAATGAACTGAGCTGATGCTGCCTTGCTATTATCTCTCTAATGAACTGAGTCAATGCCTCACTATTTTCTCTATGAGTGACAGGAAGGAAATATATATTTCCTCTCTATTATGATAAAGGCTGTTGTGTGTGAGTATGTGTGTGTGTGTGTGTGGGTATATATATACACATACACACAATGGTCTTTATCATAATAGAGAGGATAGTGTGTGTGTATGTGTGTTTAGATATTATATATATATATATATATATATATATATATATGTATATATATATATATATATACACCCACACACAGACACAAAAGTCTTTATCATAATAGAGAGGATTATTACTATTATACAAGTTGTATTGGTCCTGTTTTCTCTTCATTACCACAGGTATGCATTGTACTAATCTTCATTGTTTATCTTCTTGCAATGGACCTCAGTGAAACCGCAGAGAAATTAATAGGAGTGGATATTTTTTTTTTTTTTTTTAATCATATCACCCCGAGCAAGGCGATAACGCCACTGATGCGCAGGGGGCTACGTAAAAGTAAAAAGATTGGAAAAGAGAAAGCCGGAAACCACATCCTAAACAGGGAACAAGGGATGAGCCTCTTAACCTGTTCAATAGATGTGGGTGGAGAGTGAATCGGGCGATAGTTTAGTCTATCTACTCCAATTGAAAAAAAAAAAAAAAAAAAAGAAAGAAAAGAGTGAAAAGATTGGAAAAGAGAAAACCGGAAACCGCATCCTAAACAGGAAACAAGGGATGAGCCTTGCTGCTAATCTCTTAATAATACCACCTAAGTAGACATCACAAAAAGGAGGGACTGGCAATCAGGACCCTATAGAGGAATGAGATCATCATCATTGTCGTCGTCATACTACCAGCTGACAAAGGCAATGCAACTGTGATGGACAAAACAGAATGCAGCGAGAAACTGGAATACCTCATTAGAAGTGGTAATGACAGCAAAGTAAAAAAAAGACTCTACACTGAAAACAGAACAACAGCTGTTGCAGATCCTAATCAAGAGCAAGGATCCCTTCCAACCTAAGACATTCAGGCAGTTGTCTCAATGCGACAGCAAGCTACCTCACATATATTATCTACCTAAGATTCACAAAGATGGTATTCCATTCAGGCTGACACAAAAAAAAAACTGTAAAACAGTCTATCAAAAGATTCTCAGTTTATTCTACCCTCATTGAAAGAACTGAAATCTGTTCCTCCAGTTAAAACTTGATAGAAAAATTTCCAGTCTGTAAGAAAGAATTATAGGTGCTTGGAAAAATAGTAATCATAGTATAATGAACAGACTCAATAAGAGTACTTGAGTAAGATCAACACTGAACATGGTATAATGACAAACCAAGAATTTAAAAAGCAAATACAAATTTTCTATTTGCTCATATAGCATTTGGCAAGCACTATTATTATTGATAAAGGTACAGGCATTGTATTGGATGAACACTTTGAAAATAGAAAAGGTCATTTGTGGTTATAAGGAGTTAATTTTCTAAGCGCTGCTTAGATGTGGCACAAGGCTGAAAGAATGGGATACTCAGTGAGGATCAAACTCACTACTCAGTCGTAACATGTTCTAGCAAGGCAAGCTTGCTAACCATTACACCATGTCAGGGTGCCCATTTGTGGTCATAGTGAGTGAAAAAATATTAAATGGTAATGTAGTGAGTTTAGGCCACAACAGAATAGGATTAGCTGTAGAGAAGATATGTAATAGCAGCAGCTGTCAACTGGTACCTCATGCTTAAAAAAAAGAGACTTTTCCTTCACCTAAATGTAGAGTTTGTAGGGGATTTTGTAAGTGCTTGGTTGATGTGCTTCCGTATTTTATGGGTATTGCTCTCGATATTAGTTCCCCCACAAATACGACACAATGTTTTACAATCGCGCAAAAGAAATGGAATAAGTCACAACGAACATTAAACAACAAACAATTTAATATGTATAAAATAAAATTAGCAGGTGGAAACAAATAAATACATGATGTGAAAATTTGCCTTTTGGAAAATAAAGTTTGGCAAGAAGTTAAATTTGTTTAAAGGTGTGTGTAAGTTTATATTAACAGAGTCCGTAAATAAGTCGTTCTTACTTACATTAAGTTCATCTCGGGTGGAAAGAAAGTTTGTCGGGTTTTTCCTTGCACGGCCCTCTGTAGCTAGGTCATGAACTTTGGTGTGGAAGAATGACTTGGCCGGACAAAGTATCGGTTACATGCTGACTTAATGGCTAGCTTGATGACTGACCTCACTTCCTAACTGTGTGTTATTTATATACCATAATAGGGGATCAAAGAATCTTCCTAACATTTAGGTGTGAAGACATTTATTGACCAATCAGATTTGTATTTTACTATTTTGTTTTGGGGCCTAAATATTTTTTGTTAATTGACTTCCGATCCTATTTTTTCTAGAATGTTCTTATTCTATGTTTTTAGCTGATTGGTTGAGAAATATAAAAATGTAATTTAAATTCTAATGCCGTTTTGATCCAATATTTCTATAATGTTTTAATTAATTTAATTAATTGCTTATTTTAATAGAAAAAAAATGTGTATCCCGTAAGTTACAAACCCTAAAGAGAAGTGATACTTTATAGTTGGTTTTCTTTGTTCAGAAATATAAACTTTAGGACTCAAATTCTGTTGTTAAAAAGATTTTTTTTTTCATCATGAACAAACTTTTATTTTATTCCTATTTTATGATATAAATATCTGTGTGTTATGTTTTTACATTTATTCTGTATTTTTGTTGAAAATATTTTTGGTGATATAGATACACAAGCCACTTCATTAACAAAAGGTTCTTGAAAATTACTGATTTTATATTTTTGACATCTTTTAATTCCATAACAGGGTGGTGGCTCTGATAGCGTTATAATAATGTATGAAACATCATTTAGTGACTTAAGATATTGAATCAACAATTAGGCTACTTAATCAGACTGGAACCTGATGGAAGAAAGTTAGGCTTAAAATATTAACCAGAACCTCTAAAACACCAGGGTTATTTGAATTCTAAATAGACCCAGTAAGATTTGGTAAATTCAATATAACTGAATATCCATATCACACCTCCCATACCTGAGAAGTTGCAGTGACATGATTAATGTGTTCACCAAAATTTTACAAAACCCAAATGAACTTGTGAAATGATTGTTTGATATATTATCCAGTCAGAATCACATTGATTTCTTAACAAAATGTCTGGTTCTAAGTACTTTAGAAGCAAGAGTCACATGTGTCATTAATAGGAAATTCTGTGTTTGGAGATAATATCCATCAATTTCATTTCCTTAACAGATATCTATATAAACTCCAGCAGGCAATCATATAGCATGATTATTCAGACAGTCTATACAGAGTTTTTGAAGAGAATTCAGAGAATTGACCAAGAAAACATGCACCAGTTTATATAATTTCTCACTATGAGAGAGCTTTCTATTCTTCTCAGGTCAAGAGAAATTCCAACTCACAGACGCAACCTCACAATTAACTCTTTGTTGATATCTTAAGAACTTGGCAAATCAATCAACACCAATTGTAACCTATGGTATTAAATTGTTCTGGACTTTTTTATTGGTGTTTATTTTTGTTCTCTATTTATAATCTTTTTAGCCTTTCGAGGAAATCACTGGTCAAAAAAAAACAAAAAAAAACATTGTGACTTGCTGAAACATACAGAAGAATGCATAAAAATAAAAATTCATATTCCAGTGAGTATATAAAAACGAAATACTACTATAACAAAGTCCAGAAAGCAGGTGAAAATATCCAATGAAAAAACACCCAAATTCACAAAACATTATATCTCACTTGGTTTTTGTTGCAATGAAAACAAGTAAAAATTTTGCATGGCAACTGATTACAGATGTATATTTATTATGATGGCCACATGGGTTTTTTTTTTTTTTAACATTAACAATGGTCATTGATTCTATTTTTAGATACTATATTCTTTGATTATTCGATAGAAATTGTACTTTCATTTTTATAAATATGTTTAGTTGAAGTCATAATGGAGCTAAAGTTACAAGAAATATAAATTCTAAATTTGAGGAAAATGTTACTTATTGACAAATATAAGGGTTTTAAAATTTACAAGTGGAAATTTTCATTTTGCTAAGATTAAAATTTTTCAGTTTTTATCAAAATTTTTTCCCAATCATAATGAAACTGAAGAAGCTTCAGTAAATATAATAGAGAATGAGGGATTTGTTCTTTTATGGTTTACTAACAGTATAGCCCGGTGTTGAAAACTAATCCATGATCCTGGAGCTCAGACTCAGCCTAAAGAATATTTGTGTGAAGTTTGGTGAGAATCAGATAAAAATTGTGGATTTGTATAAAGGACATACAGACAGATAAACAGACACACACACAAACATCTTGCCTTTTATATATATATATATATATATATATATATATATATTAACAATTTTCTGCACTATTGTAAGAACTGCAACCTTGAAACTTCTGAATATTGTTTTTTATGTCTTTGTCTATGAGTGTATCAAATTTGATTAAAATCAGACCACTCCTTCTATGACCTGATTTATTCAATTATCGATTTTCGATGTTTATCGGGGGTACCTTGACACAAAATCTAGCTAAGAACACTCACAGATGCTTATAGTACAACTGTGTAAATTTTCAAGAAAATCGGTTCAGCCGTTTCGGAGTCTATAGGTAATGGACACACACAAAGTTCCATTCATAAATAAGTTTAGATCAACCTTTGTAGATTATTTAAAGCTGAAACATATTTTGGATTGTCATTTGTTTTTGGAAGTGAATATTGTATTAGTTTTTTGAGATATAATGATTTTTCTAGATATATTGCCATCTTTTTAAGCCATAGCTAGGCAAAGAAATGGAGTTATATTTTTCTTTAGGTTATTTGCATGTAAGTGAATATAAATTTAATGAATATAACAGAAATCATCTTACTAACAAGAGTGACAAATATGTAGAAGATAAGAAATTATTTTAGTCAAAATGTTCTATTTCTATAAAGGTTTTTTTTTATTATTATTCAAATTAATAGAAAGTTTCATATTAAACAATCAGAGAAATTTTATGAAAACTGGACTAAGTTTGCATCCTGAAAAATGGTGAAAATTTAAACTGGAGAACTAATCTTTAACTTCTGAGATCCAACTTTTACAGGTTTAAATACACTAATTTATGGAAAATTGCAAAACAAGATGTCTAATGAACAACAAAACTTTAAAAGCTCATCTTTATTTCATCTAATGCAGGCATTTTAAATTCTAGAATGAAATACTGAAAGGGAATTTTTTTTTCTATGTTAGTTTTTCTTTCCTCAGTTAATACTTCCCAAATTTAATTTATTTCTAAATTTTTCCAGTTTTAAGCTAAACTCAAATTCAACATATTTTTTTTTTTTTTTTTTTTTATAAGCGTTTCACCCCGAGCAAGGCATGTCACTGCCACTACTGTGCAGGGGGCTACGTAGAGTGGAGAAAGGCTGATTAAATATAGGAAATAACAGAGGGTGGGTGATAGGCGGGTGAGGATACCGAGAATGAGGGTTGGGTAGATGAGAGTGTTGTGAGAATAGTTGGGAGTTAGTGTGATAGGAGGTGTCTATTGACCCTACATTTAAACACCTGGAGATTGTAACTGTCGGGAAAGCAGACTTGTGGAAGGGAGTTCCACAGGCGGGAAGCGCGAGAAAAGAAGCTGTTGGAGTAGAATTTACGGTTACATCTTATTTGTTTAACTGTAAAAGGGTGGGACCTAGTTGCTAATCTAGTATCTCGTGTAAATTCGTGCTTGGGCGGCACCAGTGATCTAAGCTCATCGGAGCAGGAGCCATGAAAGTACTTGTAGAAGAGGCACAGGGAAGCTACATCACGCCGGTGTGAGAGCGGCTGCAGCCGGTCTGCCAAGTCAGTATCAACCACGTTACAGATCCTCCTTTGTATTTTGTCAAGAAGCCCAAGGAGAGCAGCAGGGGCACCCGACCAGATATGGCAGCAATATTCAATACACGGGCGGATGGTAGATTTATAAAAATACTTTCATGATAGATGGGATCCATCATGAAAGATTGAAATTTCTCTGCTTTCAAAACATCTAAAGAAATCCTATGTGTAAAAGCATGTGAAGTTCTTTTCAAATTCTGTTCCCTAATGTTACAGTGGATAATCTCTGCACGTATGCAAATGTACGCTTGCCATGTCGAAACACAAAAAAACCATACTGCTTGCCCACCTCAATTTCAGTCTCTCTTATACGTATTGAGTCTTGCCACCTCACGCGGGATTACCACACTCTCCTCCATAAAACTAGTTATACTTGTGTCCTGTTCTTTCTTTTTTCTTTAACGTGCTAGTAGCAGAGAGAACATACCTTCTGTCTTTTTGAGGCAAGTCTATTTGTTGCATTACTACAAATTCAGAAGAGATTAAGCTAACCTTTCAATACTACACAAAACTTAAATCATGTTCAGGCAATCAGGCATATGCTTGAACTTTTAATGGTTATTAGAAAACTTTATTTAAGTGGTTTGAAACTACCAACAATTCTGATTGACTGCTTATATAAACCTGAAAATGTAACTTCCGGTCAAGTGGCCCTTGATCTTGAAGTTTTTTTTTTGTATTTCCCTTCCTTTTGCCTTCTGGTGAACAGCAGGTGGTCACTTTAAAGATCTTAGATTATTGTCTATAAAATTCAGATAAAATTTAGTGTTCACAAAGTCCCATTGTGTCACAAGATATACTATTATAATATATTTTATGATTTGTTGTACCCTGTAGCCTATAAAAACTAATTATGGTATGCTTAAAGAAAGAAACAATATCAAAATTGATAGTGTAAAAAAACTAAAACAAAATGCATATACGAACTTTGATTGTTCTTGAGAATATAACCAAGTTCTAACAATGAAAAAATGAAAACCAGCTGAGATTTGTTTCAAGAGAAATGGAAGGAATATTCAGCTTCGATACTATGTAAGACCTCAATATGATTTACGTCTTCTGAGATCAATAATATACCAAAGATGAATATTAACTACATACTGGAGTACTTGCAGATTTAGTTTCGCCTTGAGCTAACAAAAAGATTTAAGGTTTTATGCCAAATACCAGGCTGTAGAAGTTAATTAGCTACAAATTTATATAGAAGGAGAAAACTTAAAAACAAGACTAAAGAGCACTCAGATACTTGTGAAAACATAATTGCTCACCTGGCATCAGTAAAAATGATGAAATGTTTATATTTACTGGGATCAAATTGTTTTGTTTATTTTACTGACAGTTAGTTGAAACCAAGCTTGGAGAGAAAAAAAAAGAGTACACAATAATGCGACAAGGTTCCTTTAAGTAAGAAATAATGAAAACAATTAAGATGTTTCTAAATAGTTTCTGTTTTTTTTTTACATCAATCATTTTGATCATATAATCAGTTGTATGCAATCAAATTTCTCAAAAGTCTTACCTTACATTAGCCACATACACTCATCTCAAATCATCTGAGTTAGACAATAATGTAACATATGTTGTACCATTCTCAGATTTACATATTCATTGCATTAAGAAATGTTTATTGTCAAACAAGTTATCCTGAATAAATAAAGTAACTACAGGCTACCTGTTTGCTTAGGTCTCATTCAAAGCTCAAATAGCAATTACCAGACATAATCACTGTTACACAGCCAAGGCATCAAAGTAAAATAAACAAAGCTTTCATTTCCACTAAGGTGATAAAAGACAAATTATCTTTTCTTTTTTATTCAGTAAATCAACTATAGAGAAAGAAGGCGTGATTATAAAAAATTATTGAAGCAAGATGTAACCACAAGTTAAATTTTTTCAGTCAGCATTTGTATTTTTTTTTTTAATCATATCACCCCGAGCAAGGCGGTAATGCCACTGATGTGCAGGGGGCTATGTAAGAGTGAAAAGAATGGAAAAGAGAAAGCCGGAAACCACATGGAATAAAAAGTTCATTGTGCTTGTCCTTCACTTGATTAGCTCACACTACTACTGTTATGTCATGCAATTACCTTATAAATAATGGACTATCCAGTTTTGACCCCATGGAAAGGAGGTAAAAGACACTACTTGGTTTCAGTGAGATAGAAGTGTTTAATAGCTGTTTCTGTTAATTCTGTTAAAAGTTTTAAATTTCAAATCTTTTCATTTCGATACAGTTAAAATAACAACCAGCATTCATATTTATGATTATTTTTGCAATATTTTTTAAAAGTTAAGCCCAAATATTTAACAATATGAGAGGGGAATTTCTACATTATCATTAACTTAAGAATTCACACTCCACCCACATCTATTGAACGGGTGAAGAGGCTCATCCCTTGTTTCCTGTTTAGGATGTGGTTTCCGGCTTTCTCTTTTCCAATCTTTTCACTCTTATGTGGCCCCCTGCACATCGGTGGCATTGCTGCCTTGCTCGGGGTGGTATGATTAAAAAAAAAAAAAAAAAAAAAAATTAAGATTCACCAGAAACTTCAAATAGGAAATCTGAAATTTTCATGAGTTAAAACTGATTTTAATTATTAATTTATTTTCATCAAACATGTCCATGTGTAAAAATGCACATTTGTGCTATATTAACTACAAGCTTAATTTTGGTATAATATGCCAAATTAGAATTTGCACTCAATTTCACGACAGGTATCAATAGTCACGTGCAAAGTAGATGTGATGTGATCTTACCACCAAATGCAGAATCAGATGACCTCACAGCTGTAGCCAGTGTTTGCAAGCATGGGAATGAGCTGAATGACAGATACAAAAACAAGCACCCCAGAGAAGAGTTGGGTAGTCTCTCAGATATTGCAGACAAGAATATAGGGTCTATATCATCTGAGAGTAATTGATAAAGTACTGGAGTGAAATAAAATTTAATGTTAAATATAAAAGATTAAAGACTTGTATCAGCAAGGATCAAAATCACTGTATTATTGATCGATAAAGCCAGCTTGTTAATCATTACGCTACAACAGGCAATTCTAACACACTTAACACAGAAAGTTTATAGGCATTGACTAAAAGTGCAGAGTCAAGGATAGTGTAGAGAAAGTTTGTGTGAAGGATGCAGGGAGCATGTCAGCTTTGCTTGAAAATCCCTGCTCTCACCTGGTTGTCAGTTACAGTAAATTTCACAAGAAAATATCAGTTTTTCAGTCATAGAATAAACAAAAAAAATTATAAAGATGTTCTACCAAGAGCTGAGAATTGTAAGCAACCACTTTGTGAATTTTTTTGCCATTACTGGAAAAAATATAATAATGTTCATTTTGTAAAAGGCCCAAGAACCACTCAAGATAGGGGGCTACAAAGTAAAAGGTAAGAGGAACAGTTTATGAGGATATGTGGGGAAGATAACTGAAGACTCGAGCAGGTTAAAATTTAAGGAGCAGGGAAGCACCCTCTTAGGAGTTAGCTCCACAAAGTCTTGGTTTCTGGGAAAAAGCTGTTTGAGTAGAATTTACATCTCACCAATGGAAGGAGGTTGGTTTGTTACAAGGTACATGGTATAGCAGGAGGTTCACCATGAAGGCTAGAACAAGTGGAACTAATGTAGTACGTCTAAACACTTTACATGGAATTAATGAGAGTAGTGAGAGATTTGCAACTTTTCATCTGTGGAGAAAGGGATTGTAGGGTGGAAAATAATTTATCACCTACAAGGATGCGAAGATGCTTTTGGACTATCAAGACTGGAAAGTAAAGATGAGGCGGCTCCTGCCAATATATGGCAGCAGTACTCCATTTTTGGCCTGACGTGGCTCTTGTAAAGGTAGAGGATAGCAGGAGAAGTCGGGTACTTACTGGAGAGGTACATGGAACCAACCATTTCTTTCAGCATCTTTAGCAATTAGTTTTACTTACAAGTTACACTTGAAGTCTGGGTTGAGTTTACACTGTTTCGGGCCAGGAAGTTTTTTCCATCTTAATCCATCTTGCATCAAATCAACCACTCAACCATGCATGGAATACTGTTGTCATATCAGCTGTTCTTGACAGGCTCTAAAAGAGAATCTGTTAGGTGATTGGTCCCAACATAGTAGCTTGACTCCAGCCACTTTCTCACCGGCGGGATGTGGCTTCCCTCTGTCTCTTCTACAAATATTTCCATGGCTTCTGCTCTGACAAACTTAGATCACTGGTGCCCCTTCCACAAGAGTTTACTCTTCCAACCAGACTGGTAACAAGGTCCCACCCTTTTACAGTTAAATCAACTAAATGCAGGAGACAATTCTACTTCAGCAGCTTCTTTTCTTGCATTTCCCACCTGTGGAACTCCCTTCCATATACTTGCTTTCCTGACAGCTACAACCTCCAGGAATTTAAATGCAATGTCAATTCCCATCTTGACACCAGTCCTTTTTACATCACTCCATGTATCTTGTTCTTTTCCTTTCTCTCTACTTTTGCAAATGTCTTCACTCCTGTGTTTACATCCTTTTCTTGCCCTTTCTTTGTCACCTTCTGGTTCATCTTTCTCTTCATCCTCCTCCTGCCTAAAATTTTAACTTTCCTATGTAGCCCCCTGTACATCAGTAGCAGTACCGCCTTACTTGGGGTGAAATGATAAAAAAAAATGTCCCAATAGTTGATCAAGGAACAGGCCTCCATAAGAGAGAACGTCTATTGCGATAGACAAAAATTTAGGGTCCACTCAGAGATGATGGAATATCACTAGTTTGGTTTTCAAGCCAGTTCTTCCACCATTGAGCTGTTAGAACCAGGTCAGAAGAAAGATTGGCTGCTTGGCTTTGGTCATGTAGAGTTTTGGAGGTGTTATATCATCAGCATAGATATGTGGTGATAGCAAGCAAAGTGAGGGACCCAATGTTTGCCCTCAGAGATCCAGAGAGCACACCCGGCTCCACCTATAATTAAATTCCTCTTCGCAAGCCTATGTGAATTTTATTTATCATCCAATGGGAAGCCCAAATGATCTGCTGGGACCCACAAAGATGAAATAAAAAGCCAACACAGAAAGCATTGCCAGTTGAGAAAGTACGAGCATAATTAGCACATCCCTTGACCTTGTCAAGCGATCCACTATGCTCGGATCCACTATGCTCGATTCGCCTTTCCCTCTCACCTTCTTTGCTGTCCCCTGAGCTACTTACCCGATCAACAGAGTGAAGACATCAAAGACATTCCTAACTGACAAATGCTCCCACATACATACACACAAACTCTCTTTTCGGCATTTAGTGCTATAAACATTTTAACGTCCTTTGAACCCATCCTAAAGACATTACTTTATTTGTAAAAAACCTTAATTGATATCTGTGTATATATAAATGTTGTTTCTATACTCAATTTGATTTTCTTGTTTATACCCCCCTTATAGTAGGCTATCTAATAACAGGCCAAATTCAGTTAATCTGTTTCAACATACAACTACGTTTCACTAGAACTGATAACCCACTATAGATATTCGGAGTTTCAGTTAAAGATATATAAGAAGAAATAGATAACAACAATTAGAGTAAAACCGTAAGGCAATGTATTATGTTCAAAATTAAAATCAAGTGACACAAAATTTAATCTTTTAAAATCTTAAAAGATCAAGATAAAACATTTTTTCTTATCTCCTGTCTTTAATTTTACAAGTCACTTTAATGCCTAAATCATATTCACAATAAAAAGAAGCATTTTTTTGCCATAAAATTCACATGACTGAAGATGTGAGATAGTAATTATCAAACAAAAGAAAGTGAAACCTTTATAGCCTTCAAGTCCATTAAAATGTCATCAACTGCAGGTAGTTATATAAAAAAGAAAATACAGTAATATCAACAAATATATTAACAAAGTGGGAGCAATTGGCTTTGTTGAGTAAAGCATTGAGAAATATCAATAATCTTGCTGTTGAAAAGTTTGACAAAAGAATTTCAGTGCTCTCCCATCTTCAGCATTTAACCTTGGTTCATAATTAAAAGAGACATTCTTCTATTTACATCACCCGCTTCCACACATACATAATTCATTCAATAAAAATATTGCTTCAGTTTAGAGAAGGAAATGCATAGCAAAGACTTTTTCCAATTTGTTAGACATTTGCCTAAAGTTCTGATATATGTAAAAAAATTATATATCATTCTCTCATGAAGAAATTAACAAGAGAGGCATGTAAAAAGTTCTTGACCTAAGATTGTTCTGATATATATAGAAAATTATATAACATTCTCTCATGAAGAAATTAACAAGAGAGGCATGTAAAAAGTTCTTAACCTAAGATTGTTCTGATATATATAGAAAATTATATAACATTCTCTCATGAAGAAATTAACAAGAGAGGCATGTAAAAAGTTCTTAACCTAAGATTGTTCTGATATATATAGAAAATTATATAACATTCTCTCATGAAGAAATTAACAAGAGAGGCATGTAAAAAGTTCTTGACCTAAGATTGTTCTGATATATATAGAAAATTATATAACATTCTCTCATGAAGAAATTAACAAGAGAGGCATGTAAAAAGTTCTTGACCTAAGATTGTTCTGATATATATAGAAAATTATATAACATTCTCTCATGAAGAAATTAACAAGAGAGGCATGTAAAAAGTTCTTGACCTAAGATTGTTCTGATATATATAGAAAATTATATAACATTCTCTCATGAAGAAATTAACAAGAGAGGCATGTAAAAAGTTCTTGACCTAAGATTGTTCTGATATATATAGAAAATTATATAACATTCTCTCATGAAGAAATTAACAAGAGAGGCATGTTAAAAGTTCTTGACCTTATGCAAGCCCCCAAAACATGACTAATGACAAAACATTTTAAAATTATTTTCTTGTTTAGGCATAGAACTTTTCAGCATACCCTTGACATATTACATTGTTTGTTACAAGTTTTAGTTGATCAATAGATAGGTATAAATCTTTAATAAGAACAGTATATTTTGAAAACTTAAAATAAAAAAATTATCAAAGAGATTGAAATCATCAGACCTTAAAAATACTCAATATAAAAAAGTTAGGTCAATTGAAATCATTTTTATCAAATTCATCCTTTGAACAGGAGTAGAGTTTATCCCTTGCTTTCTATTTAGGGTTGGGTTTCCGGTTACTTCTAAATTCTACTTAAACTACACTTCTAATGTCTCTGCCTAAAAAATTGAACTTTTTACTTATTTTTTTCCCCTTCAATAGGAGCGGATCAGTCCAGCTATCATCCACTTCACACTCCTCTCTAGTCTTTTGAACAAAAGTAGAGGTTTATCCCTGGTTCCTGTTTAGGATTGGGTTTCCAGTCCCTTTTAAAGTTTTTTTTTCTTCTTTCACTTTTAGTCATCCCTTGCATCTTGGTGGCTTTATCACCTTGCTTGAGGTAGTACCTCTTACTCTGTAACCCACTACATCAAGTGGCTTTTAGGCCTTGTACAGAATGATCATCATTGTAAAAAGAAAAAAAATTACTATTGGGTTATCAAATCTAAACTTATTTATAAATGGAACTTTGAGTGTGTGTGTGTGTGTGTGTGTGTGTGTGTGTGTGTGTGTGTGTGTGTGTGTGTGTGTGTATCTGTTACCTATAGACTCCGAAACGGGTGAACCGATTTTCTTGAAAATTTACACAGTTGTACTATAAGCGTCTGCGAGTGCTCTTAGCTAGGTTTTGTGTCAAGGTATCCTCGATAAATATTGAAAAATATATAAATAAAAAAAATCAGGTTATAGAAGGAGTGGTCTGATTTTAATCAAATTTGATACACTCATAGTCAAAGACATAAGAAACGATATTCAGACGTTTCAAGGTTGCAGTTCTTACAATAGTGCAGAAAATCGAAAATATATATATATAAAAGGCAATATGTTTGTGTTTGTCTGTTTATCTGTCTGTATATCCTTTATACAAATCCACAATTTTTATCCGATTCTCACCAAACTTCACACAAATATTCTTTAGGCTGAGGTCCAGGACCATGGATTAGTTTTAAAGCTTTCATTACACCCAAGCAATGCCGGGTTATACTGCTAGTATGTCATAGTAGTGAGAGGGAGTTATGTTATCAAATGGGCTTACTGTGAATAGTAAAACTTTTAGTTATACCCAAATAGTTTGTTGTTATCCAAAGATTTCATCAACCATGCAGAACCTACCTATGACGGATAATGAAATTCTACTGTATTTACATGGGTTTCTAGATTGGCATCAAGGCCCCACCTTTTTACTGCTGAAATAGTTAAATGTAACCATATCTTCTACTCTAACAGTTTCTTTTCTTGCACTTCCCATTTGTGGAACTCACTTCCGTTTACTTGCTTCCCCAATAGCTACAATCTCCAAAAGTTTAAATGCAACATCATATACCAAATTCTATCTACATGATTCCCATCCATCTCTTATCATCCCCTCTACCTTGTTTTTTACTCACTGTAACCCCTGCTCACCAGTGGCAGTCTTGCCTTGCTTGGGGTGAAATGATTATAAAAAAAATTTTTTTTAATTTAAGTAAAAGGTGTGAACAGTCAAACAGTTTTCAAAAAGGAAAAATTGAATGTAGATTGTAGCAGAATTCCATTTTCTGTGTTGATAACCATTAAGACACCAGAATTGATAATTTAATCAATATGAATAAAATTATATTTAGGCTAGAAAATGTCTGACTGGGAAATATATCCTACAGGCAAATTCTACCAGCATGAGATACTTTTTCTCATGTCAAAAGTTGTGTCATATTTGCTGTTAATTACACAAAAGACAAAGTCGGAAATATGAGTAAAGTCAGATTTTATTGGGAATGAAAATTGAAGAAAATTAAGAACTAGAAATATTTATCGATATAATTTTGAATTAGAGACAGATGTTTCTAGGTTTTCTATTTTATTATTTCTAATTGTTTGAAAGTTTAAAAAAATCAATATGCTTAGTTTAATAATAAACAGTCTGACTTGTTAGCCTTTCTTTGGTTCTCTGTTCATAACTGCAATCACATTGAAGCAAATGGTACAAGAAGTTGGAGGTACAGTGAACACACAGACACAAAATGGGCTGCTTTGTTTGTGCATTCAAACTGCTGTTGTTAATATCACTACTACTACTAACACTACTACTGCTGCTGTAGATGTTAGCATGAAATATTCTTAACATCTTTTGGTTTTACATTTTTTAACTAACATTCTCTAAAACTATCTTCGGTCAACTCTACAGGTCTATGGTGGTGGGGAAAGAGGTGAATGACATAGCCGAAGAGAAATAACTTCTTCCACAAGAGAAAAGATTAACGGGTTTTTTTTGTGTGTGTGTGTGTGTGGAGGGGTATCTATGGCCAAACAGTAGAGAATATGAGTATCGCAGACAACATTAAAATTAAAAATAAAGCTTAAGTTCTTTGACGAAACTCAGCTGAAAATAGAATCCCATAACAAATTTTAGCAAATAGGAAAGTTCAGATCAGAAGCTTAACCGAGGGAATGAAAGTTTTTTTTATTTAAATCATAAAAAACTTCTTGCATTTTTTTTCCGTTCAAAAACATCACTTTCTTTCTCTCGATTAAGCTTCTGATCTGAACTTTCCTGTTTGCTAAAATTTGTTACTGTATTCTATTTTCAGCTGAGTTTTGTCAAAAAAATTTAATCTTATAGGATCAGTCAGTCAGTTAAGTGCCATACGTGATACACGCTTGGGCAATCATGTCTCGAAAGCGACATGACTGACTGAGCAGAAGGTTATCCCGCAGTAGGTTGCCATTGCTTTCCTATATCATCCAACAATTAACTGAAACGCAAAAAGTAAAATTGCACACCTGCAAAAAAATCAGATCAGAATGACTGAAAGCATTTTGGAAAAACCAGACCAAGGCAAATTTCACAAGTCAGTGTGAAAATTAAGATTCTGGATTCTGATTGGATAGGAAATAGCTAATTTGAAATTGAACTATGACCTCGGTCAAATTTTCTTAACACCTAAAAAATCGGTATATGGTTGTATCTGATCATGTGACTAGACTTCACTACTTATCCATATCTCTTGACCGGCCAAAGACAGATGGGAGCAGAAATTAGAGACGAGACATGTGACAAAGGTAACTTCAAGTCTGACCTGGACATGTAAAGTCCAGACACACATTCGTTCTCCTTTTGCACTCATACTAATTTCCTTTACCTCATCTTCTCCATCCTCAACATTCTCACAGTCAACAAAGAAGACAACAACAACAACAAGATACTTCAACTGACTCCTAAATATTAACTCTAATAAGTACAATTTCCTTTATTGCTTCACCTTCCTTTTCTTTTTCTCACTGACCATTAAAAAAAGCAAAGGAACACAGATTTTATTAGTAACCTTTTAATCTTTCTACATACACACATTCTGCTACTTACGACTACAAGCTCTGGATTCACTTGACTCCTTACTACTAGTTCTTTTTGAACATTTAACTCTTGCAAATTAATTAACTTCATACATTTTCTATTTGAACATTTTCTGCTTACAAATTTGTTATTCTTTTCAGTTAATAAAATTTCAGTTTTTTTAATGAACAAAATACTTTTATTCTTCCAATCTTCAATTAATGATCTGATACCATTAAATTTGTGGATTTTTGGCTATGTTTTGAAGTGACCTTGTACCAGGCATGGCTAACTGTCCCTACAAAATTCATTTTTAATTTTTATTTATTCATTTTTATTTTTATTTAATTTTGTTCGTCACATTCATATTCTCTACTGTTTGGCCATAGATACCCCCCCCCAATCCTTAATCTTTTCTTTCGTGGAAGAAGTTATTTCTCTTTGGTTATGTCATTCACCCCTTTCCCCATCCCCCCACCATGGATCGGTAGAGTTGACTGCAGATAATCTTAAGAATATGAAAGCTAAATGTTCATGTTTTTTTTTTTAAATGAAGTCGCTTACAACATTGGCCAAACAAAAAACAAAAAGAACAAAAAATGTAAGGGATTTTTTACGATAACAAAAAAAACAAAAAATAATAAAAAAAAACATTTTCTTTCCCTCAGTTAAGCTTCTGATCTGGACTTTCCTGTTTGCTAATATTTGATATTTATATTTCATTTATTTATTTATTCCCCTCTTGTTTTACAGCTGAAATGCTCTACTGAGCCAGTAGGGGAACTCCTGACTCTAACTAAGTTAAAACTAAGTAAATTTTTTTTTAACTGTAAATTTGTTTTTTTTTCCTCTCATTTCTTTCTTCTTTTCCCCTAATGGAAATTTGAATTCTTTTCTCTTTCTTATGCATTCTGTCTAATATACAAGAGGCAGACATTTTAAGGTCAATGCTCTTAAAATTCTAAGGATGATTCTCTAGCCACAGTAAAGTCCATGACAAGCTGCCCCCCCAACCTCACACTCTTTCTCTGTTTGCGACACTCCCTCTATTTCACTCTCTCTGTCTCTTGTGTTTTTACGTAAAGACAAGCTTTAACTATCCAGCTCTGACTGTTGAAAGAAACTGAAGAAAAAGTGAAATACCCACTTGCTAAATTTCACTTGACTCAGTAAAAACCTTCAAATGTGAAGTGGGATTCCCTACCTGGAAGTGCCTATTCGAACTCATTGCAATGTAATACACATTATCTCTCCCACCCACTGCCCGACTAACACATTCCCATAAATACATACAATACAACAAGTGACGTCAAACCCTCTTGATTAATACAGGTATGTATAAAATAAATTTTATTTTGTGCCGGAGCACTGGTGACTAAAACGGCTAAGCCACTGTATGGGCTTGTCAGTGAGGCAGGATGTTAGCAACTTGTTATAGATGAAAAAAGACCTACAAAAAGGGCAGAAGAATTCTGAAGGAGTCAAGAGCCAGTTAACTAGAGGCGGTGTCTCAATAAATCACCATGGAGAAGGTAACGTGATATCACTCCACTATCAATCCTGAGAATAATCATGGCCTTGAAATATTGATATATGAAACCCAACAGCATGAAAGGGGTTACTGCCAAAGAAAGTAACTCCTCACCCAGTAAGGACCACCAACATAGGCAACAAGTGTCACCTGATTGTCATCCTGCAACTGTTAGCACCAACGGCGTAAAGGGGACACAATTCTTTGAATTTTGTCTCTCACCCAGAAAGGAATGACATGAACAATAGGTATCTCTGGACCATTACCCGTGACTGTACATAACAAACAAAAAATTACCCTAGGGACATGGAGCATCAGGACACTGAACAACTGTGGCCAACTCGAGAATGTCAAGCAGAAGATGAGCAGATTGAACATCAATATTATAAGAATTTGCAAAGCTAGATGGCCAAACATTGGTGACTTTAGCAGCAACAACCACATGATAATATATGCAGGTGGTAAAAATAACAAAAAGTGAGTCAGTTTAATACTGAATGAAAAATGCCAATTATCCGAAAGAGTTCTCTTGGTCAAACTGAAAATAAAACCATAAACATAGCTATTATAGTAGTCTATGCACCAACTATGCAAAGCACTGAGGAAGAAATAGAATCTTTCTACTCCATACTGGACAACGCCAAGGCTCAGTGTAAAACCCAAGAAATTAGAATCATCATGAGAGACTTGAATGCCAAGATAAGTAAGGAGAGGGAAGGGAAGACAACTGGCAACTTTGAATTTAGAATCTGCAACAACTGAAGAGAAAAATGGGTCCAATGGAGTACAGCAAATGATCAGATAATAACCAACACCTGGTTCCAAGAACATCCAAGAAGACTATAGACATGGAGAAGCCCAGGAGACAACACAAATAAAACAAATCAATTACATAAACATAAACAGGAGATTCAGAAACACAGTGGTTCAATGCAAAACCTATCCAAGTGCTAACTGTGAAAGCAACCACCTCTCAGTCATCTGCAAACTAAGGGTGAAACTTCATAGACTGAATAAGCTTAGTGCAGCCCCCAGACTGCAATATGACAAAAATGACCTCAACCTGCAGAAAAAATACACTGACAGTGTGAAAAACAAATATGAAGAACAAATGGGAAATGGAAACTCAAAATGGGACACACTAAAGGAAGCACGTGATATCAGCAAACAACATTGTCCTAAAGGAAATCAAATGCAAAAGAAAAAAACAAGTGAATGACTTAAGAGATTCTTGACATGATGTAAAGGAGACAGAAAACTACACCAAGACATGGAACAAAATTCAGGAAACTACACAAAGAAATAAGAAGCAAATGCAGACAGGCTAAAGAGGAACGGCTTGACAACAAATGTGCAGAAGTAGAGATTGAACAAGACTAATAAAGGAAACATGCATAAAGAAATAAGGGAACTAACAAGACAAAAGACATTCTCATCAACAGGATGCATAAAATCCAAGGATGGAATGTTCATATTAGAGAAAGAAAAAATACTCCACCGATGAAAAAAAAAAAAGAAAAAAAAGAAGACCTCTTCTACAACAAGAGAGAGAGCAACCAACAATACACAAAGATGCTGACAAACCACAAATATCAAAATCTGAAGTGGAAGCTGCAATGGCCAAACTAAATAGAAACAAAGCAGCAGGACCAGACAGCATTGTAATAGAGATGCTGACAGCCTTAAACAATTTTGGCATAGAGAAAAATACAGAAATAATGAATGAAATTTATAACAGTGGTGTAATACCAGATGACAGATCAATTTCATAGCACTGCTTCAGCAGATCAAATGTCATAGTACTGCCTAAGAAGCCAATTGCAAACAAATGCAAACTCCACCAAACAATCAGTTTAATGAGCCACATAACAGAACTCATCATCTGAATCCTGATGAATAGAGTGCAAAGCAGAATCAGGCCAGAGATAGGACAAAAACGTAACGGCTTCGTCAAGGACATTAAAACAAAGAATGTAATATTTATGCTTAGGATGCTATCAGAAAGGGCATTAGAAAGGAAAAAGGACATGTAGCTATGTTTTATAGACTATGCAAAGGTGTTCAACAAAGTACACCACAAAGAATTGATAGAAATGCTCAGCAACATCGACATATTTGGGAAAGATATTAAAGTAATCATAAATCTCTACTGGTAGCAAACCACCTGCATATGGACAGGAAACAAATTTAGCAGATATACAAAGATAGAAAGAGATGTAAGACAAGGATGTGTCTTTTCACTGTATCTATTCAACTTATACAGCGAGACTATTCTGCGGACCCAAGAAGTTATGCCAGGATTTGTCATTGGCAGCCACAGTCTGAACAACATAAGATAAGCAGATGATAGCAGACACAGAAGGAAAACTACAAGATCTCCTACAGTAGGTAGCTAAAGTAAGTGGAAAGAAAGGACTAAAAATAATTAAGAAAACTGAGTACATGCTCATCAGTAAAAAGAGGAGCCCAAAATGTCAATTACAGGTGGGGGATACTAAAATCAAGCAGGTACAAAATTTAAATACCTGGGAAGTGTTCTAACAGAGGATGGAAAGTGCAACACTGAGATCTGAAGGTGAATTGGCATGGTGAAGGACTCATTCCAGAAGCTGAGTAGAATATTAAGAGACAGGAAAATTTTGCTAGAAACAAAGAAAAGAGTACTGGATTGCTATGTGTTATCTGTTTTTCAATATGGCAGTGAGTGCTGGACAATCTCAAATATGAAAGAAAAACTTGAAACAACTGAAATGTGGTTCTACAGAAGGATGCTGCAGATATCATGGATTGAGCATATGAGCAATGATGAGGATGGAAACGAAAAGGAAATTAATACTGATCAGGAAAAGACAGCTAAAGTTCATGGGACATGTAATGAGGAAGGAGGGTTTGGAGAATCTGATACTCACAGGTCAGATAGAGGGAAAGAGAGATGGGAAAGCAGCATGTAACATACCTGATGGGCCAGAGCAAGTGGACAGCAGAGTGGGGTTTGGGTGGGTTAACAGGAGAAAGTGGGCTAAGAGCCACCAGAGATAGGGAGACATGGGAGGTTATGATCGCCTACATTCTGAAAGGACATGGCACAGAAGAATTCATATTCTCCCAATACAAGGCCCAAGAGCCACTCAAGGTAGAGGGCTACTGAATAATTTTGTATTAACATAAGGAGGAAGAGGTAAGAAGTGCAGACTATGATATCATGTAAAAGAGATAAGTGTTAACCCTTGAATAGGGTAAAAACTATGCTCTGTGCTTTTTTCTGAACTCTCTTGCAATGATTGCAAGAAGTTCTAAATCCAAGAAAAGTCTTATTTCATCATTCTATGTGGTAGAGATGGTATGAGTAGTTTGAAAACTTTTTTTTTTTCATTAAAAAAAGAATTTCCTGCTTCACTGTTCTGGAAACTTAAACAAAACCAGAACAAAAAAAAACATAATCTGAATAATTTGAAACCTTAAAATCACAATGGGATTTCCCAATGGATACTATTGTGCCAGGATTATTTTGATTGGTTGCTTTTTTTTATGGCTTATCAACCTTTTGCAGGCTATTTAAAGCCAGAAAATATTTTTAGATTGTAAGAATTTTTAAGATAAAAATTTTATTGATACAAGTCTTACTAATTAACCCATAGCTGCCAGTAGGAAAGGTGAATTCATATCTTCCCCAAGAGTATTTATAAAAAAGTTACTGTAACAAAAATGATTAGAATTAGAACTTGGCTGTCTTATTTCCAATTCCTAGCTATCATCCATTACACCACCTGCACATCCAAGCTTACAGCACTTGGTATTCCCAAGCAGTCATTTATTTAGGAACTGACCAGGCTAGATAATGTTTAACTTCATGATCATGCAGGAACTAGTATTACAACTTGATATGGTCATAGGCCCAGATATGTCGAGGGATACAAACATATATAAATATGTGGTAACTAAAGAGCTGTAATAGTAAATATAATGAAAGATATAATAAAAATATAATGAAAGATATAATGAAAGATATAATGAAAGATATAATGAAAAATGTAATGAGAGATATAATGAAAAATATAATGAAAGATATAATGAAAGATATAATGAAAAATATAATGAAAGATATAATGAAAAATATAATGAAAGATATAATGAAAGATATAATGGAAAAAATGTAATGAAAGATATAATAAAAAATATAATGAAAGATATAATGAAAAGATATAATGGAAAAATGTAATGAAGGATATAATAAAAAATATAATGAAAGATATAATGAAAGATATAATGGAAAAATGTAATGAAAGATATAATGAAAAATATAATGAAAGATATAATGAAAGATATAATGGAAAAATGTAATGAAAGATATAATAAAAAATATAATGAAAGATATAATGAAAAATATAATGAAAAATGTAATGAAAGATATAATGAAAAATATAATGAAAGATATAATGAAAAATATAATGAAAGATATAAGGAAAGATATAATGAAAAATATAATGAAAGATATAATGAAAAAAATATAATGAAAGATATAATGAAAGATATAATGGAAAAATGTAATGAAAGATATAATAAAAAATGTAATGAAAGATATAATGAAAAATATAATGAAAAATGTAATGAAAGATATAATGAAAAATATAATGAAAGATATAATGAAAAATATAATGAAAGATATAATGAAAAATATAATGAAAAATGTAATGAAAGACATAATGAAAAATATAATGAAAGATATAATGAAAGATATAATGAAAAATATAATGAAAGATATAATGAAAAATATAATGAAAGATATAATGAAAAATATAATGAAAGATATAATGAAAGATATAATGGAAAAAATGTAATGAAAGATATAATGAAAAATATAATGAAAGATATAATGAAAAATATAATGAAAAATGTAATGAAAGACATAATGAAAAAATATAATGAAAGATATAATGAAAAATATAATGAAAAATATAATGAAAAATATAATGAAAAATATAATGAAAGATATAATGAAAAATATAATGAAAATATAATGAAAGATATAATGAAAGATATAATGGAAAAATGTAATGAAAGATATAATGAAAAATATGATGAAAGATATAATGAAAGATATAATGGAAAAATGTAATGAAAGATATAATGAAAAATATAATGAAAGATATAATGAAAAATATAATGAAAAATGTAATGAAGAACTATAATAAAAAATATAATGAAAGATATAATGAAAAAAATATAATGAAAATATAATGAAAAATATAATGAAAAATATAATGAAAGATATAATGAAAAATATAATGAAAGATATAATGAAAAATATAATGAAAGATATAATGAAAGATATAATGAAAAATATAATGAAAGATATAATGAAAGATATAATGGAAAAATGTAATGAAAGATATAATGAAAAAATATAATGAAAGATATAATGAAAAATATAATGAAAAATGTAATGAAAGACATATTAGAAAAATATAATGAAAGATATAATGAAAAATATAATGAAAATATAATGAAAAATATAATGAAAAATATAATGAAATATAATGAAAAATATAATGAAAATATAATGAAAGATATAATGAAAAATATAATGAAAAGATATAATGAAAAGATATAATGGAAAAATGTAATGAAAGATATAATGAAAAATATAATGAAAGATATAATGAAAAATATAATGAAAGATATAATGAAAGATATTACATTTTTTCATAGAAAAAACAAAAAAATGCATAAAAATTCAAATGTATCCATCTATAACGGTTAATAGGTCAGTCAGTCAGTTAAGTGCCATATGTGATACACACTTGGGCGATCATGTCTTGAAAGAGACATGACTGACTGGGCAGAAGATTAAAAGAATTGTTTTTACCTTCTGTACAAAACTGAATTTATTCTTCTAAACAGGAATTAATCTCTTGAGGAATGTTTGTTCTTCATTTTGCATTGGGACAAAGAATAATTATTATAGTGAAGTATTCCAGCCGAATTCATTGCATTCACTTACATGCAAATACCCTTGGGAAAGGTATTAATCCATCTATTCCTTCCAGTTATGGGTTAAATAACAGGACAGATTAGGTTCTATAGCCTTGGTCGCAACCTGTCTACCAAAGAAAGCAATGGCAACCTACTGTGGGATAATCTTCTGCCTAGTCAGTCATGTCTCTTTTGAGACATGATCGTCCAAGCGTGTATCACGTATGGCACTTAAGTGACTGACTGAATGTGACATGTAAAAACATTGAAGTTGAGGTTTCAGCAATAATTTGGTAAAGTGTTCTGTTGAAATATAATATAATATTCATGATATAAATTTATGTATTTTGGCAAAAACTGATTTATCCATGTGTACATTTATAAAACAAATTACATCACTGACTAGTTCTATGAAACTCATTATTGTCTCTGCCTACTCTGATGATGGCTTAAAGACAAAAGCTTAAACCATATTCTGAAATGAACTTCGGACAATTTCTGATAGAATTTCTAAGAAGGATTAATCATAATTTGTAGAAGTTAATCAGTTAAATTAATTAGCACAAAATGTCAGTTGCTTTTAATAATATTTACCTTAAAGAACATTTGCTGCCTAAATGCACATAATTATATAAATTTTTATAGGCTCCAACAAAGAAAATGTGGAAAAATTTGACTAAACAGTACATAACAATTGAGGTGACTGTACAAGTGATGGACAAAAAATTATTTTCAATGACAATAAAAAGCTTTATTCACAATATTCACACATCATAGAATATTGTACTTTTGCAGTCAAATAAGAGTTTTCTGACTGCATTCTCTGTAGATTATAACTTAACATGAAAGTCATTAAAGTAATGCATCTTAAATTGTCTCACAAATAAAAATAAAGATTTGTTTTAATTTTTGGGATGAAGAAGAATTAACATGCACATATTGAGCAATCCTTCACAGAAACAGGATAAAAACCTGTCAAAGTTTTGCTTCACTTAAACAGTATAAAATAAATTTTATATCTTAAATACTTGAATTTTATGAATGTTCTTTGTTTAAAATAGCCATAGCAGCCAATTCAATAGGGTTTGAGAAAGTGATTCTTAGTTGAGCTGCTGGCTTAATGAGCAGAAACTCTGAAAGAGGAAATTATACAGTATATTTAGACTGGAAGTTATATTGTTTCACTTGCTTCTGCTGGAATTGAGGAAATCAACCACTTGAAATGTTCTCATGACATTATTCATCAGTAGCATTTTACAGATCTTGATAGAGACACCATCCATACTAAAAAGTTGGAAAATTTTTAAATGTGCATTGAACTGCATCAACAGTTTGGAATTTCTTGTCAACTTTTTCATTTGGTTGGTTAGTTGGTTCATTTAACCAACATATCAACCTTCATTAGCTCATTTAATGCTGAAAATCGTTTTGATTTGTTTTATTGTTTTTGTTTGTTTACATTTTTTAAAAGTTTTGTTGGTAACGTTTTTCATTCAGAAAGATTTTCTTGGTAACATTTTTCATTCAGAAAGGTTTTCTTGGTAACGTTTTTCATTCAGAAAGATTTTCTTGGTAACGTTTTTCATTCAGAAAGGTTTTCTTGGTAACGTTTTTCATTCAGAAAGATTTTCTTGGTAACGTTTTTCATTCAGAAAGATTTTCTTGGTAATGTTTTTCATTCAGAAAGGTTTTCTTGATAACATTATTAATTCAAAAAAGTTTTGTTGATAACATTATTCATTCAAAAAAGCCCCGTTGATAATATCCTTCATTAAAATAAGTCTTGTTGGTAAATACTTTCATAGCATTTCCACCCCGGTCCAGGGGCCAACCACCTACCCATAGGTGGGACCCCAACAGGTGCCACCACTCCAGATCAGGGTGGACCTGGGAACAACAGCAACCAAGAGGTGGCTCCATCCCCCTCACAACCTCCCAATCAGAGGCCTTGCTGCTGGATGCAGTTTATAGTCATACCCAGGACCAACTTTTTGAGGTTCTATCTACAAATTTATGTCAGCAACAATACAAGGACAGTCCCATTTTTTCAGCATTTATTTGCTGCATAGCCTAACATTGCCCATTTTAATAAATGGGCAATTGTTATAAACATACATACATTGATCTTATTGATATCATACCATTCAAGGAACAGTAGTTTATTTTATGCCGCTAATTTGAAGGATTACAGACTATTGGCCACATCTTTATTTTTAAGACAGCAAGTTCCCTACTCAATTGTCAAATGGGACAATAGCCTAGTGGATTAAAGCATTTATTAATGAATTTGGGGACAGTAATTGTGAGTTCAATTCCTTCGTTGAGCAGTTTGAGCAGTAGTAAATATGATGAGATATTCCTAGAAATGGTCAACAGAAGGAAAAGAGTTTATCCCTGTAGATTAAATAAAAGGTTCTATTTAAAATTCCCTGAAGGTTATTTGGATTGATAAATACTAGAGGATCAAAATGTCGTGTAACAGCAAAGATGAGGATAATAGTTCATGTGTAAATAAAATTAGATGTCTAAGTAACAAAATTTGAAGAGATATTACTTCTTCAGTTAGTGTCTAGCTACTGAGATTTTGGTGGGAACCCTAAGTTTATATATACAGTAGATGATTAGATTAACTAATTGCTGATTGACCAAACGTATTGGAGTTATTAGAAAAGCTTTCAGAAAGTGTTCAGAAATAGATTCTTAACAGTGCATTTATTTAGATAGAAAATGTTATTTTCCCATTTGCTTACTGCTCAAGTTTTTTCCCCAGATACTTCTTGTTTGATAAAGATAAAGTTTATTTTTATCTTAAATGAAGTAATGAACTTGCAAAAAAAAAAAAGTATGTCATGTCAAAAGAACAATTTTTCTATGTTATTACTGCTTCAGTAATTTTTATCCTTTTTGAAAAGATATTTTTAGGATTTTAAAGCCCAAAACATTAAACAGGAGTTGTACATTTCCTTTTTTTTTTGAGAATTGGCAATAAAATTTATTAGATTGTTTATTTACAAGAATAATTTTATATTTACAAGATCATAAAGATAGGTGAACAACCAAAAACACAAAGAACTATGAAATATTTTTTATTTGTTCATAAATTTATAAAAATGTTCGAATTATAGAACAACAAACTAAACACACAACAATGAATAATTGGAATTATAAATTTTGCAATAATGCATTTTCCAGACATACAATTTCTTCTCAGATTATTTTATATTTCAGATTACATTTTGTTTTAATTTTCCAAGTCGGTGGGTGGGAGGCATCTCACCATTATGCATTCATTGTAAAATGAGAAATTATTTAAATTTTCTTATTCTATAGTTAGAACATTTTTGGCCATTGTATGCTCTGGCCTTCTTCAGGTGCTAGAAATTTTGAACCGAACACTTCATTACAATCACTGGGGTATATCTTCTTCATTCCTTTAACATAAAAAAATACTAGAGAAAACCATTAATATGAACTCTAGTAAAAAAAAAGGGTTACTGAACATTAGGTTTATAAGTCCCAAAAATTCAGTTGTTCTTGTCCTTAAGGACACATGGCCCAGTGGACATAGACATTGGTTAGTTTGACCCAAAGAGTTGTGAGTTCAATACCAGGCTACAGCAGTGGTGAACAAGTAACTTACAGGGTTAGAGGGGGATAACTCATGACTACCAGAAGAGGCTCTCAAAGAAATGGAGATGATATTTGTTACAAATATAGATAGCCACACACACACCGACACACATATATTGAGATTGGTCTCCACGTGATAACAAGAAGATGGTCACATGGGAACCCAAAGTCAGTTTTGGGATAGCAGGTCAAGGTTGGTTGTCCCAGACACCAGTAACAAATGTCTAGACAGGAAATAGACAGAGGCTAGACTTGAGGTTGTGAAGCAGCAGGAGCCAGAATCCGCGCCAAAGACAAGTTACGTGGAAAGCAGAGATTGGAAATTAGTTGCAGATCAGATCTTGGGTTAGCAAGTCACGATTGCTGAGCACTGATAACTTATGAATGAAAAGGAAAACGCATTTGAGATAATGGTGTAATTTGACCAATTCATCTTAAGCAACTTCGGATAAGAAGGATAAACTTATAAATTCTTATTTGTTAAAACAAGAAGATGATGAAGCCGAATTGTTTTTCAAGGAAGGAAGAAAGAAAGAAAGTGATAAAGAAAGGAGAAGAGAAGAAACTGTAATGTTATTTGTATGCTGATTCTTATTTGTTAAAAGAAAAGAAAGAAGGGGAAGCCGAGTTGTTTATCAAGAAAAGAAAGAAAGATCACAATGCAGAGAAGATAACGTGTGAATGAAGAGATATTAAAGAGAAAAAAACGCAGAATTATTTGAGTGCAGAAAATATGACGCTTGTTTGAAGAAAGAAATAAAGAGTGCGGATATTTCAGATTATTTGTATGCTGAAAATATGACAGCCAACTGAAAGAAAATAGAGACAGTCACAGATACATACATTTCCAGTGGACTGTGTTAAAGTCTGAAGTTATATCAAGAAAGAGGAAGAAAGAAAAGAAAAGACAGTAAAATAAGAGAGAAGGAACTGACATAAAGATAAGTTATTATATACTTAGGCCCATGTTAGAACACGCATACATTTCCACAAATATTATGTTACCACAAACATCATACCATATGTGTTCATAAATATATGGTTCTTCCCATTTTGTTTTGTGTTAATCTCTTGCATTCATATTCACCTGTATTCAAATATTGTTGATATTTGTCATAAATTGTTATTTTGACTGAGTTGGGTATCCGAATATAAGTTTTGAGGTTCAGGTCATTGGACACTCTTATTCATACTCATATATATATATATTTTTTTAAATTTTAATATTTTGTTACTTATTAAAACTTTATATCAAAAATCATTTCACCTTGTCATTCATCCTTGAATTGTTGGTCAGTGCATGTGTTGATATTGAAGCAGACCTGGAAAGATTACAGTTCGATTATATCAATCGAACAGTGATCTCATTTTCTTATTTTTGTTTATCACTGTCCATTTGTCATGATCTAGGAGAGATAACCCATATCTGTCCATAGATGTGGAAATGTAAATATTCCCGAATCAACGTGTAATCATCTTAATGGTTATCGTCGAGGTAGGCATATGATATATACCCCAATGTAATAAAGTGTACAGTTTGAAATTCCTAGCACCTGAAAAAGGCTGGAGCGTACAATGGCCGAAAGGTTGTACAAATGGCAACACCTCAGAAATATAGACGAATACTGATCTAGTAGATATCGACTCGGAATGACAAATCGAGGTGCCAAGTTCAAATTCCAGTTGAATTCCTTGCATTCTCTTCCCTCCATTTATGGGTTAAAAAATAGGACAGATTGGGTTCTATAGATTGGCAGAAAGCAATGGCAACCTACTGCAGGATAAATCTTCTACCCAATCAGTCATGTCTCTTTTGAGACATGATCACCCAAAGTGGGTATCATGTATGGCACTTAACTGACTGATCTACCAGTTATAAATTAAATATACAATAGAGGGGAAATTTTGGAAGATCTGAATAGAATGTTTTTATTAGCCCAGCCAAAGTAACCAGGTGTGAATGCATGCAAACACCATCAAATTATCAGCTTCATAAGTCGCATAACATGACTAATAATTAAGATACAGCTGACACCATGTTGATGGCAGACACAAATATAAAATAGCAGGAATTCTTACACAATGTAGTACAAGAAAACAGAAAGTACTGATCATCAAGAAGAGAGAAAATGTATGGTTGTTAAGGACAACTAGAGATCTGAGTTATAAATTAGAAATATCAAAACCAAGCAAATAAAGAAAACTTATATAGGAAATGTTTTAACAGGTAATAGAAAATTAACAGAAATACAGAAGTGCATAGGAATAATGAAGAATGTTTTTCAAAAGATAAGCAAAGTATTGAGAAACATTATTAGAAACAAGTGTTGAACTGTTATTTAATATTAATCTTCCTAGTTGTCTATGGCAGTGAATGCTGAATTATTTCCTTACAGATGAATAAGAAACTTCGGACAACAGATATGGTTTTACAGAAGGATGCTGAAAATACCATGGATTAAACATTTGAACAATGGGGAATTTTTCAGGAAAATGAAAACAAAATAGAGATTTGCACATCAAATTAGTCAAAGACAATTTAAATTTTGGAAACAAGAAAAGAGGGTGTAGAGAATCCAATTCACAAGACGTTAAAAACAAAAGGGGCAGATAAAAATGATAAGTAACTTACCTAAAAGGCTTTTGTCACTGAATGGCAGAACAAAGACTGGAGAGACAGTAAGAGAACAAACATTGCTTAATGCTACAAAAGAAAGTTGTGGAGAGCCATGATTGACTATGACCTAAAAAGGACATGATACAAAAGAAAGAATAGAGCCTGTACTAGAATCAAACCAGAAATAGGGAAAGAACAATGTAGCTTTGTTCAAGATACTGAAACAAGAAATGCTATTTTCGTGGTCAGCATACTGTCAGAAATACATAAAGACCTATATCTTTTTCATAGAACACACACAATAGCATTTGATATGAATTTCAATATAAAGAATTTCACACATAATCTTCAGAGAAAAGATATACAAATATTTTATCTGTACTGAAAATAAACATGTATGCAAATAGAGAATGAATTAAATACACTAAAATAGAAATAAAAGTGCATTTTAAGAAGCTGTTGGAGTAAAAATTGCAGTTACATTTTATTGGTTTCACTGTAAAAGGGTGGGACCTAGTTGCTAATCTAGTATCTTGTGCAAATTCATATTTTCAAAGATTTATTCAATATGTACAGTAAAAGGCTTCTTAGAAAAATTAGAGGATCTTCTAGGGTTTATTATCATCATCAGTTGATACAACCTTAACATACACTATACAGACGAATCTATTTTGCTGGCAGATTCAAAAGGAAATTGAAAAAACTATGAGAAAAAGTAGTCAACAAAAACAAGGAACAACAATTTATTGTAAGATGGAATTTATAGTGAGCATCAAAATGTTGGTTAAACAATGGGAATGTTGGTTGATTGTTTTGTTTTTATGGCATATCAACCTCGGCAGGTCATTTATTGCCAACTAAATTTTTATTATTTATTGCTGGTAATACCTTTTTTTTTTCTCTTTCAACAATTTATTGTTGTTTTTTTATATAAGTTTTGTGTCTAGTAATCTTTTTTTTTTTTTTGGAGGATCAAGATTCATTGGGATTTGTTTTTTTTTAAGGGCAGGGTCCCCAAGTCCTACCCTGTTATTTAACCCATAACTGGAGGAAAGAGACGGATTAATACCTTTCCCAAGGGTACCAGTGCTTAAGTGAATGCAGGGTATTCAACTGGAATTCAAACTCGGCTCACCGATTTCTCTTTCCAAGCCGATATCCGCTGCACCACAACGCACATCCGTCACTAAATGCTTACAGTACCTGGTATTCCCAAGCGGTCACCCATCTAAGTACTGATCAGGCTCAATGTTGCTTAACTTCGGTGATCGAGCAAGAACCGGTGTATTCAATGTGATATGGCCGGAAGCCAATGGGAATATCAAAAATGAACAAGCGTTTAGGTGTAATAAAAGATGGTGGAAAGTGGACATTGAAATTTAATGGTAAAACATAATACTTCATAGAAAATTCATCAGGTGGCAAAAAGTCAAAAAACAAAAATGAAAGAATAAGTGCTGGGCTGTTATATAATGTTCAACCTTATATTCAGCAGTGAAAACTGACAATTTCATCACAAATGGAAAAAAAAATTTTTAAGCCCAAGTGATGAGTTTATGAATGTTGAGAATAGATATGAGCAACAAAAAAATTCTAAGGAGAATAGAAACTACAAAGAAATTGGTGAGATGATACAAGAGACACTATAACCAGAATTAATCCTTTTTGTTGGCGGTGGAAGTGGGCGTAGAGCTAACTATGTAAATGCATTGTAAATTGATCCACCTACAAAATGCTTATATAGCATGATGTAAAATCAAACTGATTTTTTTTTTAATTCTTAATCTTTAATCTGGAATTCTATTTTCATTATTAATCAAGTGTTCCAGATTACAAATATTTTTTTAATTTTGTATATTTTATGAAATCATGCCATGTGAGCATATTTCGTTTTGGCTTCAATAGTAGGTAACAATTTACAATGAATTTACACTGCAAATTGCACCTATTAACTTTCATAAAATTTTACATTTTTTTTTCATATTCATGATCTAAAATGTCTAATTTATATATGGACAAATTTTTCACAAAAAAAGCATTTTTTTTTGCAGTGTCTACTTTACAACCCTACCAAAACTGTTGAGTAACTATAGATAAACTGTAAATGGTATTTTATAAAAATTTAAACACGTATATGTTCATTTTCAGTTTAAAAGAATGTGAAATTACATAGTTTTTGTAATGTTATTTCATGATCAATGTTAAGTCAATCACCATGATCTCAAAAGGGAGACAACTTTAAAATTTTCACGAGAGCAATTTAAATTCCATTGTAAAATTTGAAATATCTTTTAGTTGTGTTTTCTTTGTGCAGTGTCTCTTCAGGACACAGACAATCATGGCTCTGCACAGCTTCCTGGACTCTGTAGCTCAATAAGGTTTCTCTTTTTTGCTATCCTTCCTAATCTCTGTTCAGACAATTAATTACACAAACTTGTTGGCTTATTTTTACTGCTTTTCTCTACCCATCTTACCTTCACAGTTTCTCTGATCCTAAATAAAAGTATCCTTTTTGTTTCCAGTTTTCGTAACACTTACTCATTACAACCATATTCAGTTTGTCAGCATAAATTATCTTTTGCTCAAATTTCATCCACACTGGGTTAGTTTAGTCTAGTTAAAACCATGTCAAACAATAATTTTAATTGAAAACTTTAAAATCAAATTATGCAAATGATTGTATTAAATACCACATGTTAAAAATATTATCATTTAATAAAGAAATTCTTGTAAAATGATATGAGTGTACATATAATTTTTTTCGTTTAGTTATTTCATATCATATGACAATTCATGAATGTTATTAGACAATTGAAAGGAACATGAATCATAATTGATAATTTTAAATTCAATTTTTTAGCCAGGTTATTTTCAATTTTTTGATACACTGAAGACAGTGTAAAAAGACAATTTGACAGTTTAATTAAAGATTCTATTCTCAAAGAAAAAATAAAATCAAAGAAAATTAAACTATAAAAGAATAAAAAACTGAATAAAAAAAAACAAAAAAAATCTATGAATAAAAAGAAAAGAAATATACAGTAAATGCTCTGAGAGCAAAGAATGAAAAATATTTGTTTGACAGAGTTACTCATATGTAGGGACTAAATAAAAGTGCATTGGCAAAAAGCCTTTTACACAGCCACAATTTCCATACTCCCTGGACATTTGCAGGAATAGTGCAACTGCGAATGTTAAAAACAGTGATCAACAAATCAATTGTAATTTTTCTTTTATTTTTTTTTTTACAACTGCACAAATAAATTCTGGATTTATAAACCTTTAATTATGTGTTGAGTTTTTCTCTCAATATTTCATATTGCTTGAGATAATATCTACTGAGCACACTATATTTATCTTTTTAATATTTTATATTAATTAGATAAAATATTTTGGATTATCCTCTCTGCTTTCACAGGTGTGCCATTCTCATATATATATATATATATATATATATATATATATATATATATATAAAATTGTAATAATGCTCAGTACCAAAATTGTTGTTTTTCCAGTAGTTTACTGATTGAAAGGTATTTTAAGTAAGCAGGGTTTTTGTAATAAAGTGCTTGATAATAAGATTTTTTTTTTAATCATATCACCCAGAGCAAGGCGGTAACGCCCCTGCATGTGTAGGGGGCTACATAGGAGTGAAAAGATTGGTAAAGAGAAAGCTGGAAACCACATCCTAAACAGGGAACAAGGGATGAGCCTCTACACCTGTTCAACAGACGTGGGTGGAGTGTGAACCAGGCGATAGTTCAGTCTATCTACTCCAATTGAAAAACAAATAAACAAAAAAGAAAAGTGAAAAGATTGGAAAAGAGAAAGCCGGAAACCACATCCTAAACAGGGAACAAGGGATGAGCCTCTACACCTGTTCAATAGACGTGGGTGGAGTGTGAACTGGGCGATGGAGTGTGAACCGAGCAAGGCGGTAATGCCACGGATGTGCAGGGGGCTATGTAAGAGTGAAAAGATTGAAAAAGAGAAAGCCGGAAACCACATCCTAAACAGGGAACAAGGGATGAGCCTCTTCACCTGTACAATAGACGTGGGTGGAGTGTGAACCGGGCGATAGTTTAGTCTATCTACACCAATTGAAAAAAAAAAAGAATGAAAAGATTGTTTAGTTTATCTACTCCAATTGAGAAAAAAAAATAATAATAAAAAAAAATAAAAAGAAGAAAAGTGAAAAGATTGGAAAAGAGAAGAGAAAGCCAGAAACCACATCCTAAACAGGAAACAAGGGATGAGCCTCTTCACCTGTTCAATAGATGTGGGTGGAGTGTCAAGCCAGGCAATAGTTCAGTCTATCTACTCCAATTGAAAAAGAAAAAAAAAGAGTGAAAAGATTGGAAGAGAGAAAGCTGGAAACCACATCCTAAACAGGAAACAAGGGATGAGCCTCTTCACCTGTTCAATAGATGTGGGTGGAGTGTCAAGCCGGGCAATAGTTCAGTCTATCTACTCCAATTGAAAAAGAAAAAAAAGAGTGAAAAGATTGGAAGAGAGAAAGCTGGAAACCACATCCTAAACAGGAAACAAGGGATGAGCCTCTTCACCTGTTCAATAGACATGGGTGGAGTGTGAACCGGGTGATAGTTTAGTCTATATTTTACATATGTTCTTTAATAATCAGTAACATCCTGTATCCTAGTAGCTTGTTTGGAGTGAAAATAATTTTAAAAAAACAAAAAAAACAACAAAGCAAATAATGATAACTCCTTATCCCATAAATTCAAAATAATGAGTATAGGGCATACAACTTTTCCAAAACTAAAATTATTTCCTTTTTTTTTAACTAATGTCATATGCTTAGGCCAGGATACAAATCCTTGGCTGTAGATAGATATGTAGCTGATCTGATGGGTACCTTTAAAAACACATGCTATCGAAACAAAACTCTATTCCTTTTTTTCACCTATGCTTAAGATCACACACCCTAACATGAAAGTCCTCTTTTTCAGCCTTTGGCTAAATAGAACCTTTCTTTGTTCAGATATTTTGAATCAAACTTTGTTGTTAATGAAAGGTGTACATTTTTAGCAGCCAACTTATTTATTTCAACCTATTTCATGGAAGAAATATATATATATATATATATATATATATATATATTTGAGTGGGTACAGAATGAAGAAAAAATTTTTTCCATTCAAAACATTAATTTAAAACAGTGCTCGATATATGATGTATAGAGCTGTAAATATTTATTATAAATTATGTTTTAGAGCATGTACATTATTTTTTAATATATGTCCTCGACAATCATATGTCTGTTTCAACGTTGGGCCCCGAAGAAATGTACCCAACGGTCATATCATGTTGAATACACCGGTTCTCGCTTGATCACCGAAGTTAAGCAACGTTGAGCCTGGTCAGTACTAAATAGGTGACCATTTGGGAATACCAGGTGCTGTAAGCGGTTATTGACGGATGTGTGTTGTGGTGCAGGGGATATCAGCTCGGAAAGAGGATTCGGTGAGCCGTGTTCAATTTCCAGTCAAAACACTCTGCATTCACTTACGCACTGGTACCCTTGGGAAAGGTATTAATCCGTCCCTTTATCTCCAGTTATGGGTTAAATATCTGAGGTCTGCTGTTCATGCGATCTGTGGCAAACTTCTGCACAGATTGTTTATTACCAGCAGTTCCAAAAAGTGTGGATGGTGCTACGCAACCCTTCACCACTGTAATCAATTCTTTGTGTGGTTGTCTAACTGTGTTAGATGCTCATACGTCGAAATCGACGGGAGAGTCCATTATATATATATATATATATATATATATATATATATATAAAATTTCAACTTATGTATTTACTTTCATTGTATATCATTTTGTTGAAAGATTTTGATGGTATATATGGTATAGATACCGCCACAGTAGATATGCATATCACTTCACAAACAACAAGCAAACTAAAAAAAAAAGAAAATCAAGAAATGGCTTATTTAAACTTCTGTGGTAAGGTCTTAAGATGAGGACTTCGTGATATAACTGGATCATCATCTTTGTGCCTATATTACCAAATATGGCCCACAAGATTAAAGAAAAATGAACATTATATTAGAATGTATAAAAAGTATTTTCACTTTTTACAGACCTTTAATCTAAAGCTTATTTTATTTACATATATATTAATTATTATTGAATGAAATAGAAATACACCAACAAAGTCACATTATATGCAAATCTATGTTGCCCAGTATACCCATGATGAAATTCAATTTGATAAGGGTAGACCAGGCACATGCATCACAGCCAAATATGCATGATATTGTGACTGGTTTTTATAAAATCTGTGTGAAGTTAGATCCCAGTTAAAAATACTTACACGTTAGGTATTGCAATTCATTCGGACAGTCTCCAATTGAGCATTCCTAAGAATTTAGATGTCACTACCAAGGCACAGTAGCTACTTTATGATTCAAACATAAAAATAACTCTCTTGACACCTTGTCATGATGTTTCTGAACTAATCTAAATATATTAATTATTTATATATTTATCAAAAATATTCAGCTGTAACTTTTGTTTTTAAAAAGAATTTATTATACATAAATGAGCAGTCTACACATCTATGTAGTGTACTCTTTTGATGATGTAAAAAGATTTTACATGCAGACATATATATAAATATATGATGATTAATGTGGGAAAGTTTGTCACTTAGCTGAGTAGTGTTATTTCATTAAAAAAAAA
The DNA here is from genome assembly GCA_037127315.1 of Ascarosepion bandense. Taxonomy (NCBI): domain Eukaryota; kingdom Metazoa; phylum Mollusca; class Cephalopoda; order Sepiida; family Sepiidae; genus Ascarosepion; species Ascarosepion bandense. The sequence goes on along the minus strand of JBBBDQ010001600.1, from coordinate 354,192 downwards.
ACCCTGAAGAGTGAAGAAATCACAATAATACCTTCACAAAACTTTGAAGTCAGCATGTCTGAAATAACAATACTCAGCTAAGTGACAAACTTCTCCACATTAATTCTATTAACACTCTATTGGAGTAGATAGACTACACTATTGCCAGGTTCACACTCCACCCACGTCTATTGAACAGGTGAAGAGGCTCATCCCTTGTTTCCTGTTTAGGATGCGGTTTCCAGTTTTCACTTTTCCAATGTTCTCACTTTTTTTTTTCAATTGGAGTAGATAGACTATCACACGGTTCACACTCCACCCACGTCTATTGAACAGGTGAAGAGTCTCATCCCTTGTTTCCTGTTTAGGATGCGGTTTCCGGTTTTCTCTTTTCCAATCTTCTCACTTTTTTTTTTTTCAATTGGAGTAGATAGACTAAACTATCGCCCGGTTCACACTCCACCCACGTCTATTGAACAGGTGAAGAGTCTCATCCCTTGTTTCCTGTTTAGGATGTGGTTTCCGGTTTTCTCTTTTCCAATCTTCTCACTTTTTTTTTTCAATTGGAGTAGATAGACTAAACTATTGCCCGGTTCACACTCCACCCACGTCTATTGAACAGGTGAAGAGTCTCATCCCTTGTTTCCTGTTTAGGATGTGGTTTCCAGTTTTCTCTTTTCCAATCTTCTGACTTTTTTTTTTTCAATTGGAGTAGATAGACTAAACTATCGCCCGGTTCACACTCCACCCACGTCTATTGAACAGGTGAAGATTCTCATCCCTTGTTTCCTGTTTAGGATGTGGTTTCCGGTTTTCTCTTTTCCAATCTTCTCACTTTTTTTTTTTCAATTGGAGTAGATAGACTAAACTATCGCCCGGTTCACACTCCACCCACGTCTATTGAACAGGTGAAGAGGCTCATCTCTTGTTTCCTGTTTAGGATGCAGTTTCCGGTTTTCTCTTTTCCAATCTTCTCACTTTGTTTTTTTTTTCAATTGGAGTAGATAGACTAAACTATCGCCCGGTTCACACTCCACCCACGTCTATTGAACAGGTGAAGAGTCTCATCCCTTGTTTCCTGTTTAGGATGTGGTTTCCGGTTTTCTCTTTTCCAATCTTCTCACTTTTTTTTTTCAATTGGAGTAGATAGACTAAACTATCGCCCGGTTCACACTCCACCCACGTCTATTGAACAGGTGAAGAGGCTCATCTCTTGTTTCCTGTTTAGGATGCGGTTTCCGGTTTTCTCTTTTCCAATCTTCTCTCTTTGTTTTTTTTTTCAATTGGAGTAGGTAGACTAAACTATCGCCCGGTTCACACTCCACCCACGTCTATTGAACAGGTGAAGAGTCTCATCCCTTGTTTCTTGTTTAGGATGTGGTTTCCGGTTTTCTCTTTTCCAATCTTCTCACTTTTTTTTTTTCAATTGGAGTAGATAGACTAAACTATCGCCCGGTTCACACTCCACCCACGTCTATTGAACAGGTGAAGAGGCTCATCTCTTGTTTCCTGTTTAGGATACGGTTTCCGGTTTTCTCTTTTCCAATCTTCTCACTATGTTTTTTTTTTCAATTGGAGTAGATAGACTAAACTATCGCCCGGTTCACACTCCACCCACGTCTATTGAACAGGTGAAGAGGCTCATCTCTTGTTTCCTGTTTAGGATGTGGTTTCCGGTTTTCTCTTTTCCAATCTTCTCACTTTTTATTTTTCAATTGGAGTAGATAGACTAAACTATCGCCCGGTTCACACTCCACCCACGTCTATTGAACAGGTGAAGAGTCTCATCCCTTGTTTCTTGTTTAGGATGTGGTTTCCGGTTTTCTCTTTTCCAATCTTCTCACTTTTTTTTTTTCAATTGGAGTAGATAGACTAAACTATCGCCCGGTTCACACTCCACCCACGTCTATTGAACAGGTGAAGAGGCTCATCTCTTGTTTCCTGTTTAGGATACGGTTTCCGGTTTTCTCTTTTCCAATCTTCTCACTATGTTTTTTTTTTCAATTGGAGTAGATAGACTAAACTATCGCCCGGTTCACACTCCACCCACGTCTATTGAACAGGTGAAGAGGCTCATCTCTTGTTTCCTGTTTAGGATGTGGTTTCCGGTTTTCTCTTTTCCAATCTTCTCACTTTTTTTTTTTCAATTGGAGTAGATAGACTAAACTATCGCCCGGTTCACACTCCACCCACGTCTATTGAACAGGTGAAGAGTCTCATCCCTTGTTTCTTGTTTAGGATGTGGTTTCCGGTTTTCTCTTTTCCAATCTTCTCACTTTTTTTTTTTCAATTGGAGTAGATAGACTAAACTATCGCCCGGTTCACACTCCACCCACGTCTATTGAACAGGTGAAGAGGCTCATCTCTTGTTTCCTGTTTAGGATACGGTTTCCGGTTTTCTCTTTTCCAATCTTCTCACTATGTTTTTTTTTTCAATTGGAGTAGATAGACTAAACTATCGCCCGGTTCACACTCCACCCACGTCTATTGAACAGGTGAAGAGTCTCATCCCTTGTTTCCTGTTTAGGATGTGGTTTCCGGTTTTCTCTTTTCCAATCTTCTCACTTTTTTTTTTTCAATTGGAGTAGATAGACTAAACTATTGCCCGGTTCACACTCCACCCACGTCTATTGAACAGGTGAAGAGGCTCATCCCTTGTTTCCTGTTTAGGGTGCGGTTTCTGGCTTTCTCTTCTCTTTTCCAATCTTTTCACTTTTCTTCTTTTTATTTTTTTTATTATTATTTTTTTTTTCTCAATTGGAGTAGATAAACTAAACTATCGCCCAGTTTGACACTCCACCCATGTCTACTGAACAGGTGTAGAGGCTCATCCCTTGTTCCCTGTTTACGATGTGGTTTCTGGCTTTCTCTTTTCCAATCTTTTCATTCTTTTTTTTTTTTCAATTGGTGTAGATAGACTAAACTATTGCCCGGTTCACACTCCACCCACATCTATTGAACAGATGAAGTGGCTCATCCCTTGTTCCCTGTTTAGGATGTGGTTTCTCTTTTCCAATCTTTTCACTCTTACGTAGCCCCCTGCACATCAGTGGCGTTACCACCTTGCTCGGGGTGATATGATTAAAAATAAAAAGATCAAGGAGTAAAAACAATAAAAGAACAGGAATTAAGACAGAAGATAATGACTGATATTGTGTTTAATTTTTTGAAGATCAATACTGACTGGACTAGAAAACAATAAACAAGTTTCACAAGGGAGAAGTGCAAAGGAAACTACTAGCATAGAACTTACAGTGCAACTAGCCATTTTAACTTTAAGCCAATGAGACCTTCCTGCCAATCTAGTATAGCTGCTAAATTCATAAAGTATAGGTACCATAGATGAATGTTCAGAACATTTACTATAAAAATATTTATAGAAAAATAAGCACAGAGAAGCTACATCATGGCAATGGAGAAAGTAATCAAAGCCAAGATATCAAGTCATGATCAATAACATTCCATATTCATCTTTGGATTTCATCAAAAATTTAAATATATAGCACACAAGTTCCAGACCATATATGGCAGCAATACAGAAAGCAAGAACAAATGGTAGACTTATAAATATGTAAGAGATTCTGACGATAACAATTGTCTATCATGACACAGTAAACAAGCAGTTGATTCAATGTAATTTTTTCATTTTATGAAAGTGGAAAACATTAGCCTGAGAAAGTGCAATCCTGGGGATTAGCATTAGCCATATTGATGGAAGTCTATGGCTATATTGTATTGAATACACCGGTTCCTGTCCGATCACCAAAGTTAAGCAACATCATGTGCTGTAAACGTAAGGACCAAGAAAGGTCCACCGGTCCTCCAGGTTTGGGGGTTGGGCACAACCCTGCACCATAAAAAACAGTTTCTTACAGAAACAGCAACAAAAGGTTGCTGCCCTATGCACCATTGGGTGTGATGGATAAATGATGATGATGATATTGATGGAAGGCAAGAAGGGTTCTTACAGGAGATTAAGAGAGGCAGTTTCATTTTTGAGATGTTAAAATTAAGTTATTCCTTGCTCCAGCTAATAGGTTTACAGCCTATTGCCCTTATCTGTAGACTGAAGCATGAATTTAGTGACATGGTAATTATGAGCACAATCCTCAAGCTGGGTGGGGCAAACTTAGACTCAGTAGAATTGGGGGGAAACAATATTTTTCTCTTTCTCTCATTGATAACTCTTTGCTTTTTTATAATGAATATTTGGTGCTGGTATAGTATGTGGCCTACAAAATTCCATCACTGGTATAATGTGTGGCCTACCTTAAAAAATGTACTATAAGAAAGTATTATAACTGTCTGGTAAGGCTTAGGGAAATAATTAGTTTGAATAAATAGTCAAATACTTATATCTGTTGACGTATACTTACATAAGACACATTCAAACCGAGTAGGCCGCGTACTATTCCAGAATCAAAGAGGTAGGCCACATACTATACCAACACCAAATATTTTCTATACACAAAATACTATTTTTTTGGTAAGGATTATTTGCATATTAAGCAGAGTAAGGATTGCCTGTGCACACGCAACTTCCGTGAACATGACATATGGCTGGTATGCTTTTATACATTCACATTTTTCTCACCTGAAACTAGGTAAATTAATACTAGTTATACTAATACTAAATTAACTCTGAAGAAGGTTATAGTATCAGGTTAGTACATAATGTATCTAGTTTTATTAAATCTGTGGGTTTAAAATTTTTAATTTAAGTGGGAATATCTTCATCGAACTGTTTGACAATGAGTGCAATGTCAACCAGAGACAGACCTAAACTTTGGGGTTCATGAAGCTTGAATATATATAGGAGCCCCTTTACATAGATTCAAACATCCGACAGCCAAAATGTAGGCTATGAATAGTTTCAGGTGAGCTCAATAAGCACATACAGCTGCAAGTAAATTTTGAAAATTGACCAATCACAGGAATTTTGAGGCCATATGAAATGGATATTAGAGCATATTTTAAGGCTGACATTAGCTACTTCAACCCATTGACTTAGGCATATATCACTAAAATATCCATATTTTAATAACAAATGCTTAAACAAAAACATTAATTTTATTGAAAAATTCACACGTTAAAAAAAAAAGTAACTTCTGGGATTAGAGGGCCTGAAGCTTAAGTTTCATAGTAGGTGATTGTCTAAGCCCTGTTTACATATGGTACAAGGTCAAAAGTATGGGGTATCCAGTGAGGATCAAACTTACTACTCAGTTGTAATAGGTTCTAGTGAGACAAGCTTGCTAACCATTCCCCCATGTCGAGGTACCCAAGCTTCATAATAGGTCTGCTACTGCAACCAATTATAGCAGTCACCTGCATAACATCCTGCTGACAGGTTGAATCCATAGTCTCATGCAGTCTCCTCTACACAAACTCAACCCTCTTTTAGAGAGAGATACACAACTAGCCTGGTCAAATGGCATGGTGCTTGTCTTTCATGGCCCAATGATGTCCTCTAGCTCAGATAAAGTGCAGTAATTGATGCTGTGCTCTTTATAATGGCACTCTTGTCGGTCATTGACTATGAAAATCAATGGAATACAATGTATACTATACAATATGTTAATAGGTTAAACAGCACGGGACATTGAATGATAATCTGACGCAATGTTCCATTTTTTTTTTTTTTTTTTTAGTAATTACGGTCCTTATCACCCATCAGCAATTTCATTCTTGCATCACCTGTGGATACCTGCAGTTTTCAGGTAACTCAGATATCTATTCAGAATTCACATATTCCTTGCTACTTACTTACCTTGAAATCATTCCATAGTCAAAATAGTACATACCACCACAGATATGTGATGCCTAAGGTTTAAAATGAATATTTATAAATAAAAAATCTTTCATGAAACTTATTTTACTTTTAATTTCAAGTTAATGGAGCACGTTTTTTACCCCTAGTTAATAAATAAAAACTAATTTCAGTGCCATTTTTTAGCACACATTTATCACAATGTAATTCTTTTATTAAAAATTCTTTCAAAAATACTTTTTGGAAAATGTATTTGATCTAAAGTATTTTGATTTTAAGTATCAACTAATCTGATTTGAAATAAATTTTTTACTTTCTTTAGAATATCACAAAAAACTTTTCTAACACAGACGTAGCTGTTTAAGGTGTTGACAGCTTGATGATAGATGGATGTTTATCTAATGTTTTTTTTACTGGTAGGGGCTTTATCTGTAATAAATACTTGAAGAATATAATGTGAACATCTTTTTTATATAATTTTTTAGTACTCAGTAATCTTAAAAATTCAGGAAAATACTGAATTTTAGATACTTTGGCTTTAACTTTACTATAGCTACTGCTCTTATTGCTCTTATTATACATGAACACCAGTATCTACAAAAATTGGCATGCCTATCGAAAATAATAATTCTTTTAAAAAATGTGTTTGATGAATATACCAATATTCTAATTTAGGTTTTACTTATCTAAAAGAGTGAAATAAATAATTTTAAAAATACTTAAAAACTTCATAAATTACTCTCTAATTTGAAATTTTTTTGTAAAAATTCATTATTTAATAAAAAAAAAAATTCTGTAGAGACAATGTTATTGTTATCTTTAATAATTCTTATTTAAAAGCAATTAAAAGCTCTTTTTATTAAATTAAATTTAAAGAATGTCAGTTTTACCTTTTTTATTTCAATTCAGAGCAGATTTTGGTAAATTTTGGTTTTAGGTCCCAAAGGCTTTTATCCCTAAAAATTTTTCCAAAATAGTCTTATTTCTGTGCAAATGTATATGCTGAACTACAATCAACAATTAGATATTGAAGAAACCTACTTTTTTTATTTTAATGACCAGAAAAAAGAAAAAAAATCAAACTTCTCGCTCTTTTTGTCACCCACTACCGGCACACTGATAAGTTATTCGCTGCTGAATGACTTTAGGCGTAGGAAGCTAATTTCGGCCTTCCTTTACTGTAAATTCTTTGCAGAAATTACTACTCAATTTTTTTTTGGTACTTAATTCCATAAGAAAGTTGCATGTACTTAATTTCAGAAGAAAGTTAACTTTCAAATATATGAAAATAAGTGATAAGTGTAGTTTTACTTAACCTTAAAGTTAACTTTCTTAAAAAAAAATCTATATTTTCATATATTTGAAAGTTAACTTTCATCTGAAAAAATTAAGTAAAACTACAATTATCACTTATTTTCATATATTTGAAAGTTAACTTTCTTCTCAAATTAAGTACCAAAAAAAAAAAAGAAAGAAAAAACAACACGCAAAAATACACACAATAGATTTGAAAGTTAATCAAATTACACTTCTCACTTATTTTCTTATATTTGAAAGTTAACTTTCTGAAAAAAAAATCTATATTTTCCTATATTTGAAAGTTAACTTTCTTCTGCATTTAAAAAAAAAAGGAAAAGAACACGCAAATACATGCAATGTATTTGAAGGTTAAGTAAAACTACACTTATCACTTATTTTCATACATTTGAAAGTTAACTTTCTTCTCAAATTAAGTACATGCAACTTTCTTAAATTACCAACAAAAAAAAAAAAAAAGAAAAAAACATGCAAATACACGCAACTTTCTGCTGAAATTCAGTTCCAAAAAAAAACATATATATATCGCGTAGTAATTTCTTCAAAGACTTTTCAGTAAAGGAAGTAAATAGGCCGAAATTAGCTTTCTACGCCTAAAGTCATTCAGCAGTGAATAACTTAATCAGTGTGCCGGTAGTGGGTGACAAAAAGAGCGAGAAGTTCGATTTTTTTTCTGGTCGTTAACATCAAAAAATGTTAGTTTCTTCAATATCTAATAATTGTTGATTGGAGTTCAGCATATACAATGATACATTTACACGGAAATAAGGCTATTTTGGAAAAAATTTTAGGGATAAAAGCCTTCGGGACCTAAAACCAAAATTTACCCAGATTTTCAGTAAAAATTTGTTTTTAGAAAAAAAAGTTAAATTAAATTTTCCAAGTTCTACTTTTAAGGGGGGTAAAAATTTAATTTCTCAAAATTTCATAGCATTATGTAGGGTGGGGTACTAACACATGTATAAAAAAGAAATTTAATTCATCTGTGAAGAAATCCTCAAAGTTTCATTAAAATCCGACAGCTTCATTTTTGCAAATCAACGTTTTATCGCAAAAAAGTCGCTGAAATTTCCTGTAATCTTACTTACGTAGGGTAAGAACTAAAGATTTTGAACCAAAATTTCGAACACAGAGAAAAATGTTTTAAAAAAATTTAATCAATAATGAAAAAATAATACTTTGGTCTTTCCTCTAAATAAAAGATTTTGATGCTAAAACTTGTTTTCATTATGTTTTGGACATTTTTTTTTTCAGCGAATTAGTGGAGGTATCTACAAAAAAGTTTCACTATGTCTCAGCTGCCACAGTTGACTAAAAAAAAAAACGAAATGATTAAATCCATTTCTACACGTCTAGCTAGTCTACACTGCTTTATCTTTTTATTTCTTTTAGCACTCCCATTTATTACCTTGAATTGTATTGGGAGAAAAAAAAAATTACATTTCATTTCCTGCATTTTTCAGTTGCTATTTTTATCACTACTCAAATAGTCATTCATTTTTTACACTACAAAAAAACTAAAAGTCACTTAAACAGTGCAGAATCAATAATAAACAGCTGAAACCAAGACAAAATAGTTTTAAAATTGTCAATGCATTTTCTAAAATTCAAGACAATGTATCTTCTTCCTGTTTTAAGGGTGATTTATTCACAATAAGCCTTATCTCTTGTTTTTTCTTATTTATTTCTTGTTATTTCTGCTATAAACAATTTGGATTACCAATAAGCTTCTTGCATAAAAACTGCGGTAAATAATAAAAAAAAAGTAACTTAAATTATTCGTAAAAACTATTATTAATAATCTGGAATTCAAATTTAAAAATTATCGTTTTCTCACCTGATAACGTAACGGAGTGATGATAATGCAACTCCGTACTTCCAGGAATATTTTACATATTGTGGTGAAGAAATAGTCATTTCTATCAAACACTGTTCAAAACAGACCAGTTAACTCTCCAGGTGGTACTGGGTGTCTCCCGGTTTTTTGAGCACTTTATTGCAGTTTGTCGGTATTATTCTCTCAATTGAGTTAAGCATTTGCATTGATATTCCAATTCCATCGAGTGTACCATTTTTTACAAGATTCTCACTAGAAATACAAGTTGTTGAGTTTCCTTCACTCAAAGTCAAAGAGCTACCAAGTGAAAATACTTTCTGTTCAATCCGCACGGGTTTTGAAAATCTTTTCAGACCATAATTCTAACATTTTTCGAATTGATTTACCAAATCAGGGTTTGCTAAAAAGTGAAATATAGGCGTGGCCTGAAATGGGTTACGTTCAGTTATGGTGGTCCAAAATCACAACTGTTGGAAATTCGAGGTGTTTTAGAGAGACTTGGAAGATCCAAGTCTGGAAATATTTCTCACATCACCCCATTTTTTTTTATTTTGTAAGAATTTTCCTGTTTTTTCTTAAGTTAGAGATCTCAATCTCCATGTTTCAAATGTTTTGAGTGGAGAGAGTTTTAAAAAGATTTTACCACGGAACTTTATTACCCAATTTTTTTTTTTTTTACCTTTAATGACTAACTAAAAATTATTCCTTGAATTATTTGTATAAATTAAATACATTTTGAATTTTGCCTTAATAAAAGTCATGTATAGAAAATATTTTTAAAAAGTAAAAAGGCATAACAACAATTTCCGGAAATGGTACTATAGCAGGGTTTTCTTTTTCCTTTTCTAGTTGTAGTAGGATTCCATAGCAAGTTAACGGAATTTGGCCTTGTGGGAAGATAGCCCACTATAATTTGTAAAATGATTATAAATTCAAGAAAGGCAATTAAAATATAAATAACATTTATATATATATACATTTCAATTAATGTTTTACAAATAAAGTAATACTTGAAATAAAAGTTCAACGGAAGTTAGAGAGAGTTCATGGCAAAATAATAACGAGCTGAAAGGGATAAAAGAATGTTCATTGAAGATATAATGCTGAAAGGGTAAAAGGCTTAGTAGTGGGACTGATGTTCATTTTGAAGTTGCTGATTCCCAGGTCAGCGAGTCAGCAAATTGGTATGTGGAATGTCTTTGAAAAGGTCGGTTAGTACTTTTTGAGAACAGGGAGAAAGGAAGAGGTCAACATAGTAGCCGCTCTACATAGGTCAAGGGAGAAACTGATTACACTCTTCTCCTTTCGTCCTTCTATCTGACTTAGTGTTTTTGTCTTCGCTTTTTATATTGGCATTTTGGATCAAAGGTAGCTAGTTTCAAATTTCATCCTTGTATTTGGTTTTGGGCTTCCCATTGGCTGGTAAATAAAATTGGTAATTTGATCTTTGATTAATTTTTATTTTTCAACCGGAACATCTGCGAACTCGGATGCGCACGACCATTTTTATTCATTTGCTTTTTAGTCATGAGAGAGCACACATCCGGTTCATCACTTTTGTTCGGTCAGTATCACCACAGTACCAAACCAAGCGTACATTTTGTTTTGTTGATTGTTGAATCATAATGTGTTCGTGTTTTTACATCATCTTATTGCCAATTAAAGTATAAGGAAATGAATCTAGGTACCTCCACTAATTTGGTATATGTAAGGTTTAAAATTAGAGTTTTTTTAAAAATGGAAAAGGCTGTCTTGAAGCTTTAATTGAAAGGATTTTAAAATTTACTATTTCCAGTAAATGAATTACTGACTCTGATTTTAAACAAAAAATAATAATATTGATCAAAATCGATTTTTATTCAGTAAAATTAGCCATCTAGACACATTTGAAAATAAAAGTTAATTCTTGCAAAAATAAAAAAAAATATATATTTAATTTCTGAAACCTTATTTAAGGAAAATTAGCAAATTAAAAGTTAAACTACTGATTTGAAACACATATTACTTACTTATAGCATACAATGTTGTATACAAAGATTTCTTAACCACGGGGTTTTGTTTTTCTGATGTGTTGATCAATTTATCAACACCCTAACAAGTTAACAAGTTAAATATGGTATCACAGAATTGCAAGCAGGAGATAAATTTTATAAGTTTTTTCTTTCATAAGGAGGAGACAACTCTTAAACCACGTTACCTTTTAATGATAATGTCCTATGAAGTCGCATCCTTAGAAAAAGAGAACATATAAACACGAAAAAATTTAAATTCTTTTTAAAAATATTTGGAGTCATCAGATTCTAATAAGCTTTACATTATGTGATTAGTAAATATTGTTTTATTTAATAACAGTATTTTATAAGAGTTACACCATTGAAACTGAATTTTAAAAGATATATAAACTTTATAAATTATTCAATTTAAAATTGTAAATAAATGAAAACACATCTTATAAAAATTCCTTTTTTCCATAAATTTCTTTTCTTCAGACAATATTGTCTTTAATATATATTATTCATATAAGTAATTAAAATCTTCTCGAATTAAATAATGTCTTTTTTATTTTTTGATTCAGAAAAGATTTTTGGTAAGACGAAGTTTTGATTTTACCAAAACTTTGGTGGATTAAATTCTTCATAATTCTGCTTTTAACTAATATAGTCACTAAAAATTATCACATTGAAATTATCAGGTTTTCATAAAATTAAGAGGTGATGCAGGTGTTGGTTTCACTTGTTGAAATGGCCAAACAATCTTGGAAAATTTGAATTTATATATATATATATATATATATATATATATATATATATTATTAAGAGTAGATATGTTCATATATTGTTCTGTTCACACTCCTTCCCTGGTATTTTGAAGAGGAGTAGAAGTTTATCTCTTTTTTCCTTTTCAAGATTGGGTTTCCTGTTCCTTCTAAAGTTTTTTCATTCACCTTCACTCCCAGTAGCCACTTGCATCTTAGTGGCATTATCATCTTGTTTGCGGTGAATTGATTAAAAATAAAAATTAATTTACTATAGAAATGCATTGTAAATCAGAAGGAAAGTGATAATTAATAGTCAAGAATTAGTACAATAATTTGACAAATAGGACTATTGCGTTGTGGTACAGTGGATATCGGCTCGGAACGAGAAACCGGGGAGCCGAGTTCGAATTCCAGTTGAATCCATTGTATTCACTTACGCGCAAATACCCTTGGGAAAGGTATTAATCCGTCTGTTCCTTCCAGTTAAGGGTTAAATAGCAGGACAGATTGGGTTCTATAGCCTTGGTTGGCAACCAGTCTACCGCAGAAAGCAATGGCAACCTACTGCGGGATAATCTTCTGCCCAGTCAGTCATGTCTCTTTCGAGACATGATCGCCCAAGCGTGTATCACGTATGGCACTTAACTGACTGACTGATATGTACAATTATTATTACTCATTAATTGAATGTTCACACTTGTACCTATTACTGGATTACAATAAAGATTAAGTGACAACAAGACTCCTTAATACTGAAGAAAATGTGAAACCATGATAAGTGATGGACTGTTGAGTAAGATATAGTTGTGTAGACTTTTGGGTGTGCATCAAAACTGTACAGTCATGTACAGAAGTTCATAGAATTTTTATCTTTATGTTGGTTTGGAACAAACTGATGTTAAACAGGCTTCCATCAAGACTGTATTCCAGTTGAATATCGTCTTAGTAACTGGGGCAAGGTGAAAACATTTGGTGATGCCAGACAGGAATAGATTGAAAAAAAGAAAGTGGAAGAACACAGCCTTACTTCACTCTAAGATTAACCCTGAATGAAATTAGGCCTGCATTTTGATTAACCCTGAAAGAAATTTGGCCTGCATTTTGTCATACAGTTGCTGGGGGTGATGGCAGTGAAAGAAACTTAGAAAGCACTGGATCCCTTAACAAGGTCCTTACAAACAACTGAAAGATTCTTTTTGGTGATAAAAAATTAAAAAAAAAACACTTTAAGGACTATAAAAAAGATCTCCTTAATTGCTACAATATAATCTCCACCTGTTTTGAATTTCTTATCCTCAAAAGGCCAGCTTAGAATGTCAACTGTTCCATGACGACAAGTCAAATGCACATTGCATTTGAACAGCAGACAGAAAGGCATAAATTACTGCAAGAGTAAACAGCTGGTATTGTGCAGTGTCTTGACTCTTTTGCCTTAGCTGTAGATGAGTTTATGGTTCATGAATTGGCATCCACAACCACAGAAAGGAAAGGGGCATCTATGCCAATGGTGCCAACTCCTCCTAACCTCAACTCCTATTTTGGATTTAATTTCATTACTGACATTATATAAAGCTGAACCTATATTAATCCTATTATGGACTCTCCCATCAATTTTGACGTATGAGTGTCTAACTTAGTTAGACTGCCACAAAAAGAATTGTTTAGAGTGCTGAAGGCTTGTGTAGCACCATCCACACTTTTTGGAACTGCTGATAACAGACAATCAGTGTAGAAGTTTGCCACAGATCGCATAAACAGCAGACCTCAGTTATTTAACCCATAACTGGAGAGAATGGATGAATTAATACCTTTCCCAAGGATACCAGTGCATAAGTGAATGCAGAGTGTTCGAATGGAATTGGAACTCAGCTTACTGATTTCCATTTCCAAGCCGACATCCACCACACCACAATGCACATCCGTCCATAAACGCTTACAGCACCTGGTATTCCCAAGCGATCACCCATCTAAGTACTGACAAGGTTCAACATTGCTTAACTTCGGTGATCAAGCGGGAACCACTGTATTCAACATGATATGACCGTAATTAATCCTATATATAAATCCTATATATATATATATAAATATATATATATTTTCCCCTCCAGATATATATATATATATATATATATATATATATATATCCCCATATATATATATATATATATATATATATATATATATATATATATGTATTTGGAGGGGAAAATTTTAAAAACAGAAACCACTTCTGCAATTTATACATTACTCTTCAATCATGAATTGAGTTCTCTTGGCTGCTGGCATGTGTGTACACCACATATATATAACATGTTAAAATTTTCTCCTCTTTCAGACATCTGTTGATAGCTTAGGGGTAGACTCTCCAACTGATACCAAATCAGTCGGTCAAGTTTTGATCCCGGCTGAAAGCACGTGAATGTCTAGCCACACTGATGAGCTGTGATACAGCAAAACAGGATTGTATGTGGATGACTATATATGTATATATATATATATATATATATATAGTAATGCCTATTTGGGCAGCAACCTTTCTTTCAAACATTTTTCATTAAATATGACTGACAAGGAAGATTTAATTAAGGTTTAATTAAGTTTTCCAGAATTCGAACTTTTTTACATTTTCTAGAAGTTAAAGAATATGTATATATATATAAGATTAATATAAGTAAAAGTTTGTCACTTAGCTGATTGACATTACCTTCAGTATCAGCTAAATGACAAACTTTTACTTATATTAATGTCATTAATGAGCTATCATTGATATCAAGCACTTTATTGCAAAGTCTGCTTGCCTTATATGCCTTTCTCATAGTATTCTACTGAATGTCAGCACTTTTGGCCTCCTACAATCTTTCACATATATATAGTGGAAACCTGTTGTATATGACCACCTCTACTGCCATCAAACACTGGTCGCATACGGCAGGTGGTCACTCACTAAAGAACCATGACCTATCCTCCCCACGATCGTATATTTCACTCTCCAGAATGTACATATTTTAGTATTTTACCATGTAATCTGGTAATGGATGTGCGTTGTGGTCCAGTGGATATCGACTCGGAATGAGAAATTGGAGAGCCGAGTTCGAATTCCAGTTGAATTCGTTGCAATCACATAGCACAAATACCCTTAAGAAAGGTATTAATCCATCTCTTCCCTCCAGCTATGGGTCAAATAACAGGATGGATTGGGTTCTATAGCCTTGGTTGGCAACCAGTCTACCGCAGAAAGCAATGGCAACCTACTGCGGGATAATCTTCTGCCCAGTCAGTCATGTCTCTTTCGAGACATGGTCGCCCAAGCGTGTATCATGTATGACACTTAACTGACTGAATCTGGTAATAAATAAATGAGAACATAAAATTGTTTAACTTTGAAACAATTTATTCAGCATAATTATTTTTTTTAACATTAAAAATGTATTTACAATGGTTAACAAAAGAAATAAAAATTATTCATTCACACTAGTGTAGGCATAAAAAATCAGTTATTGCAGTCTGTTTGGTGTTGTTGTTTTTTTGTTTTTTTTTTGTAATGTGACCACTTCGATTCTAATTGATGTTGGCATTTATTTATTTGGTCTATCATTTCTTGGTCTTCATGAGCCAAAGCAAATATTTTCAGATTTTCCAGATGGGCACTGACAACCCTGTAAGTTATCACATCTCGAATGGTCTTATAGTATTCTTCTTCCTAGGTCGTCAGACTCTATTGCTTCTTGAGTTAGGTTTCCCCTGAGTAACTCTTCCTCCTCCCAATTGTCTCCCAGGGTTTTATTTGTGATCATAGCATCATCTATGGTGACATAATCAACCTAGCTAGCATCATCCATGACCATTGTGACATCATTCAGTATTTCAAATGTTACTGCAACAAGAGATATTATGATAGAGGGATTAAATATTTCTATACACTGACTAACAACAAGAATTATGGGAGTTTATTTATTAGATTGAAAAAATTAAACTGTTAAAAGTGATACTAAGTAACCTTTAAGAATACATGTTTAATGTACATAATTTGACTCTAGATGAAAACAGTTTATTGTTCTGTTTTTGTGAAAACCAAAACTGTCCTTTTTCTCAACAAGCAGCTGCTGGAAAATCATCATCATCACATTAAATGGTCAGTATCATCACCTAAGCTGCTAGGGATGGAAAAATAAACAAACATACAAGAAAAAAATGACAACATCAGGGTAGAGAGAGAGAAAGAGAGAGAGAGAGAGAGAGAGAGAGAGAGAGAGAGAAAAACAATTGAGAAAAAACAAAGATAATGAAAGAGATAAACATTGAAAATTTAGATTTCACATATAGGTGATTTTTTTCCCCTATGCTGGAATTTATTCAAGGTGGTACAGAAACTGACAAATCTCTTGAACTTGACAAATATAATAAGTACATGTTAATACAAGACAGATGCCATTTGACCACCATTTCAACAAATAATTAAAACTGACACTTCACTACAATAACAAAACTAGAGAAAGTGTTTCTGGCTTAGATTAAAGGAAAATGAAATAGATTACTAACTTAAATTCTCCTAATTTAGAAGTTAGGACTGTACCAACCTTTGTAGCTCTTAGTAAATTTTGTCTTCTTGCTATCTTTCTTAAACCTTTTTCTGCCATTCATTTACACAAGCTCATTAGGTAGGTTACGTGCTGTTTCTTTCTGTGCCTCTTGCCTTCAACTTGTCCCTCTGTGTGTCATATTTTACAAGTCCAATTTTTTTATTATGGGCCCTAGAAATTTCAGCTATGTATTTTTGATGTTAAGTATAAGTATTTTTTTATTAAAACTTTGTTGTTGCTCACATGTTCAGTTCATAATATTCTTGACATCCTCCTGTAGAACCACATTTCTGTTGCTTTAAGTTTTTTCTTCGTCTCTGATGAGATTGTCCTGCATTCACTGCTATAATTACTGGAGCCTCTAAGAATTCTAAACATCACCATCATTCTACATTACTCACAACTATGTATAATCTTTTATGACATATAAATAAAACTAGCAGTATAGCCTGGCGTTGCTTGGGTATAATGAAAGCTTTAAAACTAATCCAGGGTCCTGGAAGTCAGACTCTTTGGACGTTAGCACGAAAGACTAAAAAGCAATAGTTATTTCCAGTTAAAGTGAAATCGTAGACTGAAAGAAAAATGAATGAATGTAAGTTCAAATTTTGATTTCCTGATATTGATATCAAATAAGTTTTTTCATTGCAAACTGAATTTTGAAGGCTAAATAAGTCCTCTGAGTAAATGGTATCATGGCTGAGACTAAGAACTACAATTATACCTACTTAGGGCCAAACCCAAAGCAAAAACTAAAATAAAAGGGATGAAAATATACAGACATACAGGCAGATAAACAGACACACACACAAACATCTTGCCTTTTATATATATATATATATATTATCGATTTTCTGCACTATTGTAAGAACTGCAATCTTGAAACCTCTGAATATCATTTCTTATGTCTTTGTCTATGAGTGTATTAAATTTGATGAAAATCGAACCACTCCTTCTATAACCTGATTTTTTCGATTATCGATTTTCGAAATTTATTGGGGCTACCTCATCACAAAACCTAGCTAAGAACACTCACAGATGCTTATAGTACAACTGTGTAAATTTTCAAGATAATCAGTTTAGCCGTTTCGGAGTCTATAGGTAACGGACACACATGCACACACAGACAAAGTTTAGATATTTTCTTTTTGAACATTCAATGAATTTTAAAAGATGTATCCACTGAGATTATCAACAACAACTTTTTTGTTTCACAAAAGAAACATTTTCTTTTTTATTTTCTTATGTGAAAAAAATCACTATCCATGTTCTATTCTGTCTCTGTTATTTATCTTTCTTCCTGATTCTTATTTCTTTTCTTATTTCTTTTGATGCAGGAACTTCTTTTTTTCAGCCTTGTTTCAAGAATTAAGTAAATGTCCATAACCTTGGAAGGTTATGGACATTTACTTACTTACTAGGAAGGTGCTTAAGAACCAACTCTTCTTCTGTTGATTCTATGAAATAAGGACTACATAGGTTTACCTATAATCTGGTTCACACTCCTTCCCATCTTTTGAATAGAAGTAGATGTTTATCCTTTGTTTCCTGTTTAAGATTGGGTTTCAGGTTCCTTCTAAAATCTACTTCAACTCTATATGTCTAATGTCTCTTTCTCGGTCTTTTGAACAGGAGTAGATGTTTATCCTTTGTTTGTTATTTAAGATTGAGTTTCAGGTTCCTTCTAAAATCTACTTCAACTCTATACATCTAACGTCTCCTTTCCGGTCTTTTAAACAAGAGTAGATGTTTATCCTTTGTTTCCTGTTTAAGATTAGGTTTCAGGTTCCTTCTAAAATCTACTTCAAGTCTGTACGTCTAACGTCTCCATCCCTGCCTTTTGAACAGGAGTAGATGTTTATCCATTGTTTCCTCTTTAGAATTGGGTTTCTGTTTCTATTGGGATTAAAATGAAAAGATAAATTATATGATACTGGCTCCAGAAAATTTGGATCAACACTAAGATGGCATGAGACATTGTAAAATCAATAACTTTATTCAAACTGCCACCTGGATCTGTTTTGATCCCAGCATTACTTAGTGTGATCGGAAGTGCTTACACTCATCATCATAACATTATTGATGTTATTTGTCTAAACTTCTGAGATGAGGTTGTATTTACCTTATTTACGCTGTTCGGACTGTTGTCCTCCTTTTTATTGCCATGTTTATGACGTTTTGGCCGTTGCATGCTCTGGCCTTCTTCGGATGCCAGGAATTTCAAACCAAACCCTTTATTTCAATCATATGATATACATCGCTGATTGAAATTTATTTTTAAATTTCAATTACCTGAAGAAGGCCGAAGAAGGCTGAAGTGTACAATCTTTTTTTTAAATGTGTCACTAAAGAATCGCAAATCAACCTACCTAGTTATCAGAAAAGAAAGCAGCTATATATCACTTTTACTTTTCTGTCAGATACTACATTAGTGGGAGTAAGAAGGTGAGCATTGATTTGCATGTAAATCACTTCACTTAATAAAAATACTGGTATCTAGTGAGTGAGGGGAAGATTTCAATTAGTTACAATGAAGTTAGATCAGTTGGTAATGCAAAGAATGAGGACTGGAAGTTACTGAAGTCACTTACAAACCACACTCACCTTGTATCTAATCTAAACTTATTTATAAATGAAACTTTGTCTGTGTGTGTGTGTGTCTGTGTGTGTGTGTGTGTCTGTGTGTGTGTCTATCCATTACCTATAGACTCTGAAACGGCTGAACCGATTTTCTTGAAAATTTACACAGTTGTACTATAAGCCTCTGCGAGTGTTCTTAACTCGGTTTTGTGTTGAGGTAGCCCCGATAAATATCGAAAATCGATAATCGAAAAGATCGGGCTATAGAAAGAGTGGTCCGATTTTCATCAAATTTGATACACTCATAGACAATGACATAAGAAAAGATATTCAGAGGTTTTAAAGTTGCAGTTCTTACAATAGTGCAGAAAATCAAAAATATATATATATAAAAGGCAATATGTTTGTGTTTGTCTGTTTATCTGTCTGTATGTCCTTTATACAAATCCACAATTTTTATCCGATTCTCACCAAACTTCACACAAATATTCTTTAGGCTGAGTCTGAGCTCCAGGACCATGGATTAGTTTTAAATCTTTCATTACACCCGAGCAACGCCGGGCTATACTGCTAGCATAGTATGTTTATATAGTGCTTTTATTTCCAATAAAAACCTTTTGTTCTTCTTTGCATTACTTTTAAAGATTCTCAAAGATAGCCACTTTTTTGTTATCACCCCTCTTTAGCTATCTGCTATTATGAGGAGAGGAAAACTAAAGGAACACCACCAAAAATGTTCTTTCACATATTTTAAGTTAATTATAACAACACAGGATGTGCATTGTGGTGCAGTGGATATCAGCTCAGAACGAGAAATCGGGGAGCCGAGTTTGAATTCCAGTTAAATTCATTGCATTCACTTACACACAAATACCCGTGGGAAAGGTATTAATCCATCTCTTCCTTCCAGTTATAGGTTAAATAACAGGACAGATGGGGTTCTATAGCTTGGTCGGCAACCAGTCTACTGCAGAAAGCAATGGCAACCTACTACGGGATAATCTTCTGCCCAGTCAGTCATGTCTCTTTTAAGACATGATCGCCCAAGCATGTATCACGTATGGCACTTAACTGACTGATAACAACACAGATAATGGAATCAGCAGGCAGAATTCAAATTCTCTTGGGGACTGCTGTGTTCACTTCATGATAATGCCCTTGAGAAAGGCATGAATTCCTCTCTTCTCCACTTAGCTATGGGTAAATAGTAAACTGAGCTCTTTAACCTTGATAAGGCAATTACTGCATTCTCTCTCCCAAGAAAAGCATGGTAGCTCACAGATATTTTTTTCTTCAACTAAAGATTGCCCGAAACAAGGATCAGGTGCCATATATGGTAGATGGTATGAAAGGAGGTTTCTAAAGAATGTAAAAGAAGATAAAAAGAAATGAAGATTATGAAGAAGAGGAGGATAGAGAGAGATTGATCCTTGACTTGAAGATGTTAAAGATTGTATTCTTCAGTGAAGTATTTAGGTGTAAGTTCTCAGGGAAAAGCTGAGTGGATATTCCTCTTTATAAATAGAATATGGAGAAAATGTTGGTGATTCAACTCCATGGACATAACATGGTGCATTTCAGCTATAAAGGTCTGAACTGAGTAGGGCTCATTTGAACATTTGCCATGGTAATAATGATAGACTTACAATGTTGCATTTGTTGGAAAGAGACTGTAGAGTGGAAAACAAGTCTTCTTCTATAGGATGGTGTAAATGATTCTGAACTTTATCAAGGCTTGAAAATGGATTGAGACAAGGTAGCAATACAATGCCATGATTTATCTCTGCAAGATTCAAATTAGACCAAAAATGTTTTTTTGGTCTAATCTGAATCTTGCATGGCAGAAGAAGTCAGATACTTTCTGGAATGGTCCAAGGAGCCAACCAGATATTAAAGAAAAAGAAATTGTGGAGATCCATAACTGTCTATATCCTGAAAGGATATGGCATTAAAAGAATCTATCATTGAGTCAAATTACAAATGATAGCAAAGATCTTTTGTAAAACTGTGTACTATGTCACTCAAGACAGACCAAATCTTGGCAATCTTCATAAAGTTAAATTGCTTCTGACCAAGGTGAATTCAGAAGGTTATCTCCTTTGTGTACATGATATAGTGATGGTTAACAAGCTATTCATGCAAAACATTGTTAATGCATTTTATCCTCATTAGTTATCAGTGTAACCCTGATATAAGAGAATTGTTGGGACCAAATAAAAGTTATCTTATATCCGGGTTTATCTTATACTCGGGTTTATCTTATATCCGGGTTTGGTCTATTTTATATACATTACCACAGGCTCTAATATGGGGCCAGAGAAAATCTCTCTCAAATCCTAGTTTCTCTTATATATGGGTCTCTTATATCCGGGTTATACAATTTTTAGACATTGTTTCATACTAGGTTAAGCTGAGTAAATAAACAATAAATATCTATGTTTTTATCTGTACCTATAGACTTTCTTTTAAAATAAAGTGCATATAGCCAAAAAAAATAGTGAATAGTTATAATTAAAAATTTAATTAATGATTATGCAATCATTATCTTCTATCTTCTTAAATTCTTGTTCTTTTATTGTTTATCTCCATAATAGTATATTTTTGCTCATATTCTCTGTAACACTCAGTAACCCCTTGTGTCTTCATGGCTTTATTGCCCTGCTTGGTGTGAAATGATATATATATATATTTTAATCATTCCTCCCCAAGCAAGGAATTCTACTGCCACTATTGCGCAGGGGGCTACATAGGGGAAGGTGGTGAGAAAGAGTGATTAGATATAGGAAATGTCAGAAGGAGGGTGATAAACGGGTAAGGATGTAGATGGAAAGAAGTTCCACAAAAATGAAAACAACACTGACAACTCATTTTGAAAGATATAGTTACCAAAATTATACAATAATATCTTGAAACACTAAAGAATAAATTTATTCAATAGAATCCTTGTTGGCTACAACCACAGCCTCAGGACAACTTCGAAATCTCTTGCAACTCTTCTGGATGGTCTCCTTGATTAAGTTGATGAATGCTGCCATAATGCTTTCCTGCAGTTCATTTATGGTATTACAAGGGGTTTTGTTGATCTCTCCCTCAACTGCATCCCACACATAATAATCAAGGAGATTATAGGCTAGGGAGTCAGGTGGCCAGATATAAGGGGTGATGTGATCACAGAAATTGTCTCACATTCATGAATGTGTTCTCCTGCTTTTGTGGGATGGTACAGAGTCCTGTTGCCAGACATAGGGTCTTCCAGCAGCCACCCTCTTCACCCAGGACAGCACTCAAGGCACTTGATATAGGTCTTCATCTTGAGTCTAAGGCCCTCACAGTACCTTTGTAATCACCATTATGCTCATCCAACTCTTTCCTATATCCCTTGCATTATCCTCAGATTAACAGTCAAACACTCTGAAAAGTTCATATTAGAGCTTCAAGCAGTACAACATGCCATTTCCAAATTTCTGGCACAGAGAATTGCATCACGGTGTTCTTTTTTTCCAAAATGGTGCCCAACCTACTATATTGGGCAGTCAATAAAATCGAAACAACCAACGCGAAATTAAAAATATAAAATGTTGATAATTTACCTATCACACTTGCACCCTATATATAAATATATATATATATATATATCAGCATGCAGTGTTGGTATAGAAGAATCCAAAGGAATATCCTGTACATACAGTGGTAGGATAACTCTCTAAGAGAGCTCTAAACATATATGCATAGAAATACATATAGAGCATATATATATATATATATATATATATAGATAGATAGATAGATAGATAGATAGATAGGTGTGAATATGTCTGCTCTATCACTGATATTGAGCACTTTTAAATAAGTACCATGCATATATAATATATAAATAATATAATATATATAACAAATTGCATATATATATATATATATATATATATTGATATTTGTAATTATATACATACATTTTTCACACACACACACACACACACACACACACATATATATATATATATATATATATATATATATATATAAGTTCTGTCTGAAAAGTAACGAAACTGGGTGGGCTGTGTGAACTCTGGCTGGAAGAGAGATAAATGGATTGTGTTCTCATCTAACATAATATCTTGCAAGTATATAAGTATATATCTTAGCTTTCTGCAATCATTGCATTTGTTTGTGTTTTTTACACATGCTTTTGTGGAAGAACAGATCGTTGCTACCTCACTACAACAATGCACCTGCTTACAATGCTCTGAGCATCTGGCAGTTCCTGGCTGAGAAGAACATCACCATACAGGAACAACCTCTCTATTCACTTGATTTTGCTCTGTATGACATTTTTCTTTTACACAAGTTCAAGGGGATTACCAAGTATCAATGTATACAATTTTATTAAGATATTTAACTAGTATCTATTTTAAGTAGAATTCCCAGAAGCCATTTTTTTTCGTTTTTTTTTTTTCAAATCTTTAAAACTGAGAACTGATTATAGAGGAGAAAAATGGATTTTATAATAAAAATGAAATATTTGTATACACCTAAGTCATAGTGATATTAAAAAATCCATAGCCTAATAAAGAAAAAATAAAATTATTTAACAAAACTAATATTTATTTTTCAGTGCCATATCTTTCCTTGGCAATGCACTTAACTCACTACTTGACCTTTAATCTTCTTCTATTTGCCGCATCACTTCCGAATGTCGATAATGTCTCTCCACAATAACCAGTCTTTTGTAGCTCTTAATAAATTTTGTCTTTTGTTATTTCTCTTGAACTTTATTCTGCCATCCATTTACTCAAATTCTTTACGCAGGTTATGAATTGCTTTCCACTTACCCTCTTACATTGAATCTGTCCTATGAGTATCAAATTTTCCAATCTCTCTTTCCTCATTATGTGCCTTAGAAATTTCAACTTTTTCTCTTTCTGATGTTAAATATAAGTGTCTTTTTTGTTACTATTTTCTTTAAAACTTCATCATTGCTCACATGTTCTGTCCATGGTATTCTCAGCATTCTTCTATAGAACCACATTTCTGTTGCTTCAAGTCTCTTCTTCATCTGTGTTGACTTCCTCATTGCTCACATGTTCTGTCCATGGTATTCTCAGCATTCTTCTATAAAACCACATTTATGTTGCTTCAAGTCTCTTCTTCATCTGTGTTGACTTCCTCATTGCTAATATGTTCAGTCCATGGTATTCTCAGCATCCTTATATAGAACCACATTTCTGTTGCTTCAAGTCATTTCTTCATCTGTGCTGACTTCCTCATTGCTCACATGTTCTGTCCATGGTATTCTCAGCATTCTTCTATAAAACCACATTTATGTTGCTTCAAGTCTCTTCTTCATCTGTGTTGACTTCCCTCATTTCTCATATGTTCAGTCCATGGTATTCTCAGCATCCTTCTATAGAACCACATTTCTGTTGCTTCAAGTCTCTTATTCATCTGTGTTGACTTCCTCATTGCTCATATGTTCAGTCTTTGGTATTCTCAGCATCCTTATATAGAACCACATTTCTGTTGCTTCAAGTCTCTTATTCATCTGTGTTGACTTCATCATTGCTCATATGTTCAGTCTTTGGTATTCTCAGCATCCTTCTATAGAAACACATTTCTGTTGCTTCAAGTCTCTTCTTCATCTGTGTTGACTTCCTCATTTCTCATATGTTCAGTCCATGGTATTCTCGGCATCCTTCTATAGAACCACATTTCTGTTGCTTCAAGTCTCTTCTTCATCTGTGTTGACTTCCTCATTGCTCATATGTTCAGTCTTTGGTATTCTCAGCATCCTTATATAGAACCACATTTCTGTTGCTTCAAGTCTCTTCTTCATCTGTGTTGACTTCCTCATTGCTCACATGTTCTGTCCATGGTATTCTCAGCATTCTTCTATAGAACCACATTTCTGTTGCTTCAAGTCTCTTCTTCATCTGTGTTGACTTCCTCATTGCTCATATGTTCTGTCCATGGTATTCTCAGCATTCTTCTATAAAACCACATTTCTGTTGCTTCAAGTCTCTTCTTCATCTGTGTTGACTTCCTCATTTCTCATATGTTCAGTCCATGGTATTCTCAGCATCCTTCTATAGAACCACATTTCTGTTGCTTCAAGTTTCTTATTCATCTGTGTTGACTTCCTCATTGCTCATATGTTCAGTCCATGGTATTCTCAGCATCCTTAGATAGAACCACATTTATGTTGCTTCAAGTCTCTTATTCATCTGTGTTGACTTCCTCATTTCTCATATGTTCAGTCTTTGGTATTCTCAGCATCCTTCTATAGAACCACATTTATGTTGCTTCAAGTCTCTTATTCATCTGTGTTGACTTCCTCATTGCTCATATGTTCAGTCCATGGTATTCTCAGCATCCTTCTATAAAACCACATTTCTGTTGCTTCAAGTCTCTTATTCATCTGTGTTGACTTCCTCATTGCTCATATGTTAAGTCTTTGGTATTCTCAGCATCCTTATACAGAACCACATTTCTGTTGCTTCAAGCCTCTTATTCATCTGTTTAGACTTCCTCATTGCTTATATGTTCTGTCCATGGTATTCTCAGCATCCTTATATAGAAACACATTTCTGTTGCTTCAAGTCTCTTCTTCATCTGTGTTGACTTCCTCATTTCTCACATGTTCTGTCCATGGTATTCTCAGCATTCTTCTATAAAACCACATTTATGTTGCTTCAATTCTCTTCTTCATCTGTGTTGACTTCCTTATTTCTCATATGTTCAGTCCATGGTATTCTCAGCATCCTTCTATAGAACCACATTTCTGTTGCTTCAAGTCTCTTCTTCATCTGTGTTGACTTCCTCATTGCTCATGTGTTCAGTCCATGGTATTCTCAGCATTCTTCTATAGAACCACATTTCTGTTGCTTCAAGTCTCTTCTTCATCTGTGTTGACTTCCGCATTGCTCACATGTTCTGTCCATGGTATTCTCAGCATCCTTCTATAGAACCACATTTCTGTTGCATCAAGTAGCTTCTTCATCTGTGTTGACTTCCTCATTGGTCACATGTTCTGTCCATGGTATTCTCAGCATTCTTCTATAAAACCACATTTCTGTTGCTTCAAGTCCATTCTACATCTGTGTTGACTTCCTCATTGCTCATATGTTCAGTCCATGGTATTCTCAGCATCCTTCTATAGAACCACATTTCTGTTGCTTCAAGTCTCTTATTCATCT
Organism: Ascarosepion bandense; assembly: GCA_037127315.1. Classification (NCBI taxonomy): domain Eukaryota; kingdom Metazoa; phylum Mollusca; class Cephalopoda; order Sepiida; family Sepiidae; genus Ascarosepion; species Ascarosepion bandense. Next base: position 328,181 of record JBBBDQ010001600.1, on the reverse strand, counting down.
GTGTTGACTTCCTCATTGCTCATATGTTCAGTCCATGGTATTCTCAGCATCCTTATATAGAACCACATTTCGGTTGCTTCAATTCTCTTCTACATCTGTGTTGACTTCCTCATTGCTCATATGTTCAGTCCATGGTATTCTCAGCATCCTTCTATAGAACCACATTTCTGTTGCTTGAAGTAACTTCTTCATCTGTGTTGACTTCCTCATGGGTCACATGTTCTGTCCATGGTATTCTCCGCATTCTTCTATAAAACCACATTTATGTTGCTTCAAGTCTCTTCTTCATCTGTGTTGACTTCCTCATTGCTCATATATTCAGTCCATGGTATTCTCAGCATCCTTCTATAGAACCACATTTCTGTTGCTTCAAGTCTCTTCTTCATCTGTGTTGACTTCCTCATTGCTCATATGTTCAGTCCATGGTATTCTCAGCATCCTTCTATAAAACCACATTTCTGTTGCTTCATGTCTCTTCTACATCTGTGTTGACTTCCTCATTGCTCATATGTTCAGTCCATGGTATTCTCAGCATCCTTATATAGAACCACATTTCTGTTGCTTCAATTCTCTTCTACATCTGTGTTGACTTCGTCATTGCTCATATGTTCAGTCCATGGTATTCTCAGCATCCTTCTATAGAACCACATTTCTGTTGCTTGAAGTAACTTCTTCATCTGTGTTGACTTCCTCATGGGTCACATGTTCTGTCCATGGTATTCTCCGCATTCTTCTATAAAACCACATTTATGTTGCTTCAAGTCTCTTCTTCATCTGTGTTGACTTCCTCATTGCTCATATGTTCAGTCTTTGGTATTCTCAGCATTCTTCTATAGAACCACATTTCTGTTGCTTCAAGTCTCTTCTTCATCTGTGTTGACTTCCTCATTGCTCACATGTTCTGTCCATGGTATTCTCAGCATTCTTCTATAAAACCACATTTATGTTGCTTCAAGTCTCTTCTTCATCTGTGTTGACTTCCTCATTGCTCACATGTTCTGTCCATGTTATTCTCAGCATTCTTCTATAGAACCACATTTCTGTTGCTTCAAGTCTCTTTTTCATCTGTGTTGACTTCCTCATTGCTCATATGTTCAGTCCATGGTATTCTCAGCATCCTTATATAGAACCACATTTCGGTTGCTTCAATTCTCTTCTACATCTGTGTTGACTTCCTCATTGCTCATATGTTCAGTCCATGGTATTCTCAGCATCCTTCTATAGAACCACATTTCTGTTGCTTGAAGTAACTTCTTCATCTGTGTTGACTTCCTCATGGGTCACATGTTCTGTCCATGGTATTCTCCGCATTCTTCTATAAAACCACATTTATGTTGCTTCAAGTCTCTTCTTCATCTGTGTTGACTTCCTCATTGCTCATATATTCAGTCCATGGTATTCTCAGCATCCTTCTATAGAACCACATTTCTGTTGCTTCAAGTCTCTTCTTCATCTGTGTTGACTTCCTCATTGCTCATATGTTCAGTCCATGGTATTCTCAGCATCCTTCTATAAAACCACATTTCTGTTGCTTCATGTCTCTTCTACATCTGTGTTGACTTCCTCATTGCTCATATGTTCAGTCCATGGTATTCTCAGCATTCTTCTATAGAACCACATTCCTTTTGCTTCAAGTATCTTATTCATCTGTGTTGACTTCGTCATTGCCCATATGTTCAATCCATGATATTCTCAGCATTCTTCTATAGAACCACATTTCTGTTGCTTCAAGTCTCTTCTTCATCTGTGTTGACTTCCTCATTTCTCATATGTTCTGTCCATGGTATTCTCAGCATTCTTCTATAAAACCACAATTATGTTGCTTCAAGTCGCTTCTTCATCTGTGTTGACTTCCTCATTGCTCATATGTTCAGTCTTTGGTATTCTCAGCATTCTTCTATAGAACCACATTTCTGTTGCTTCAAGTCTCTTCTTCATCTGTGTTGACTTCCTCATTGCTCACATGTTCTGTCCATGGTATTCTCAGCATTCTTCTATAAAACCACATTTATGTTGCTTCAAGTCTCTTCTTCATCTGTGTTGACTTCCTCATTGCTCATATGTTCAGTCCATGGTATTCTCAGCATCCTTCTTATAAAACCACATTTCTGTTGCTTCATGTCTCTTCTACATCTGTGTTGACTTCCTCATTGCTCATATGTTCAGTCCATGGTATTCTCAGCATTCTTCTATAGAACTACATTCCTTTTGCTTCAAGTATCTTATTCATCTGTGTTGACTTCGTCATTGCCCATATGTTCAATCCATGATATTCTCAGCATTCTTCTATAGAACCACATTTCTGTTGCTTCAAGTCTCTTCTTCATCTGTGTTGACTTCCTCATTTCTCATATGTTCTGTCCATGGTATTCTCAGCATTCTTCTATAAAACCACAATTATGTTGCTTCAAGTCGCTTCTTCATCTGTGTTGACTTCCTCATTGCTCATATGTTCAGTCTTTGGTATTCTCAGCATTCTTCTATAGAACCACATTTCTGTTGCTTCAAGTCTCTTCTTCATCTGTGTTGACTTCCTCATTGCTCACATGTTCTGTCCATGGTATTCTCAGCATTCTTCTATAAAACCACATTTATGTTGCTTCAAGTCTCTTCTTCATCTGTGTTGACTTCCTCATTGCTAATATGTTCAGTCCATGGTATTCTCAGCATCCTTATATAGAACCACATATCTGTTGCTTCAAGTCATTTCTTCATCTGTGCTGACTTCCTCATTGCTCACATGTTCTGTCCATGGTATTCTCAGCATTCTTCTATAAAACCACATTTATGTTGCTTCAAGTCTCTTCTTCATCTGTGTTGACTTCCTTATTTCTCATATGTTCAGTCCATGGTATTCTCAGCATCCTTCTATAGAACCACATTTCTTTTGCTTCAAGTCTCTTTTTCATCTGTGTTGACTTCCTCATTGCTCATATGTTCAGTCTTTGGTATTCTCAGCATCCTTATATAGAACCACATTTCTGTTGCTTCAAGTCTCTTCTTCATCTGTGTTGACTTCCTCATTTCTCATATGTTCAGTCCATGGTATTCTCAGCATCCTTCTATAGAACCACATTTCTGTTGTTTCAAGTCTGTTATTCATCTGTGTTGACTTCCTCATTGCTCATATGTTCAGTCTTTGGTATTCTCAGCATCCTTATATAGAACCACATTTCTGTTGCTTCAAGTCTCTTCTTCATCTGTTTTGACTTTCTCATTGCTCACATGTTCTGTCCATGGTATTCTCAGCATTCTTCTATAGAACCACATTTCTGTTGCTTCAAGTCTCTTCTTCATCTGTGTTGACTTCCTCATTGCTCATATGTTCAGTGTTTGGTATTCTCAGCATCCTTATATAGAACCACATTTCTGTTGCTTCAAGTCTCTTCTTCATCTGTGTTGACTTCCTCATTGCTCACATGTTCTGTCCATGGTATTCTCAGCATTCTTCTATAGAACCACATTTCTGTTGCTTCAAGTCTCTTCTTCATCTGTGTTGACTTCCTCATTGCTCATATGTTCAGTCCATGGTATTCTCAGCATCCTTATATAGAACCACATTTCTGTTGCTTCAATTCTCTTCTACATCTGTGTTGACTTCCTCATTGCTCATATGTTCAGTCCATGGTATTCTCAGCATCCTTCTATAGAACCACATTTCTGTTGCTTCAAGTAGCTTCTTCATCTGTGTTGACTTCCTCATTGGTCACATGTTCTGTCCATGGTATTCTCAGCATTCTTCTATAAAACCACATTTCTGTTGCTTCAAGTCCCTTCTACATCTGTGTTGACTTCCTCATTGCTCATATGTTCAGTCCATGGTATTCTCAGCATCCTTCTATAGAACCACATTTCTGTTGCTTCAAGTCTCTTATTCATCTGTGTTGACTTCCTCATTGCTCACATGTTCTGTCCATGGTATTCTCAGCATTCTTCTATAAAACCACATTTATGTTGCTTCAAATCTCTTCTTCATCTGTGTGGAAATTGTCCAGCATTCACTGCCATATAAGAGAATTGATATTATGTAACAGTTCATGCAGAAATTAAATATAATACTGTGAAAATTGCAGGTTAAAACTCAGCTCCTAACAGCATTGCAGGCTACAAATGTATTGATCCATCTTTGTATATATAGCTGTTCTTTTATGTATACCAGGTTATCAAAAAATATCGGGACTGTTGCTAAGGTAATGGAGCTAATGTATGCAGAGTGAAGCCACTTGGCACAGATTAAACTTGAACTTTGTCACACATGCACACTGTTATAATATTCTCACTCATTTCTATTACTTATAGCTTGGAAGGAAAGTGTGTAGAGTGTTGGTGTCTCTCCACACCACAGAGGTTCTATCAATTACTATGACTTGTGCAGCAGTTTTTAGCCAATAGCAACATTCTCCAGGTATGACAACCACCAAGAACCTTTTTCCTCTTTCAAAAATTAAAATTGAAAAGAAAAGATTTCAAGACATTTAGAAAATCCAAGAGAATGCAGTGAGGCAGCTGTTCACTATCCCAAAAAAGTACTACCAGGAATTCTATCAATGGATATGAAGCTGAATAAAATGACTTCAGAATGAAAACTATTTCAAAGGAGATTAAATGCGAAATTGATATGTATTATATATCAATTATATATCATATTAATTATATATTTATATAGCAACAGTCTCATTACTTTTTGATCAAACCTCATACATCTTTGGCTTTCCATCTTCTCTCTCTTTGCTTCTCTTTAACATACATCTGGCGACTCGACTGCAGCCACTTTCCCATCGTCAAAATGTGGCCTCCCTCTGTCTCTTCTATAAATACTTTCATGGCTTCTGCTTGGATGAGCTTAAGTCATTGATGCCTCCTCAACAGGTGTTTACCCGTGCAACCAGACTGGCAACTGGGTCCCACCCATTCACAGTCAGGTTAGCCAAATGCAGACGTCAATTCTACTCCTGCAGCTTCCTCTCTCGCACTTCCCACCTGTGGAACTCACTCCCGTATTCTTGCTTTCCTGACAGCTACAACCTCCAGAAATTTAAATGCAAAGTTAATACTCATCTACTAACCACTGGACTCTAGCTCTCTCCCCTCCCCTGTATAACCTTCCCTTTCTCTCCTCCTATGTATCTGTCATCGCACCTTCTTTCTCAGCTTTCTATTGTTCCTTTCTAACTAGCTTGTACTCCTCACTCTTTTCTAATTAATCTTTTTACATTTATGTAACCCCCTGCACATCAGTGGCGTTTCCGCCTTGCTCGGGGTGAAATGATTAAAAAAAAACAAAAAAAAAAACATAGTCTCAACATTTTACCCTTTCTCTTACACTTGCATTCATTCTCTGTTTTACTCTCTGCTTCTATTGCATTGTCAGCCTGTCTCTCTTTTCCTTGTCTTTGCACCTTCAGTATCTATCTTTCTCTTACGTGCACATAAAACCTCTTGCACACGCACACAGATATACAATCTTCCAATTGTATATACACACTTCTCAGCCTCATGTATGTACTCTCTTCCATATACACAACCATAGATACACATCCTTTTCCACATACATACACACATATATTTCTTTGTAAATCTTTCAACGCACACACACAGAGTACTTTAGAGAAGAATGCTACAAATTGCATCCTGTGTATGAAGCAAATATCTATGTCAACAGACAATTTGGTATTTTGATGTAAGCTGTCCATCGTTATATCCTTCTGTCTGTGCTGGTGAGGAAACTGGTTAATTTCACTCCCAACTTCAGCTGCACAAAATCTTTTCTTCCCCCTTCTTCTGTCCCCTCACACATCATATACACCCTCCCCTCCAACATCCTTGGTGGAATTTGAATCTATTCAGTCAAGGACAACATTAAATTGGAGGAACATTAAACCCAGACTTTCTCTATCTTTAAAAAAAATCATCTGTCAAGTTATAACATTTTGTGCTGTGAATGTTTTCAGTTTAAAATTATTTTTTTAACAGATATCATATTGCTTGTACACCTTATTTAAAACATTTGCGTTCATGTTTTTGAAATTTGTCTGAACCAAATATCAAGAAACCTCATTTAAAAGTCTTTTAATCACATTATAGATCAATATTCTTTCAAACTCGATATATCTAAAAGTGTGTATTTAGAAGTATTTAATAATAATTATAATAATAACTAGTTTTAGCCCATGAAAAGTTCACGATTTTCTTATTTTAAATTTCTTATGAATCTTAATTCTTAAGTCAATGATTGAATAAGCTCATGGTGAGTTCTATAACAATAAAATATCTGTAGAAATTCCCCTTTTGTGTCATTAAATATTTGAACTTAACAACTTTAACAACATATTGCAATAACAATCATAAATATGAATACTGATCACATTTTTAAGAAGTAAGGGTGTACAAATGAAAAGATTTGAAATTGAAAACTTTTTCCATTTCACTGAAACTGCTGTTAAGCACTTATATCTTTCTTTCTTTTTATCATTCATTTGTTTTCTCACTGAAACCAACTAGTGTCTTTTTTCCTCTTTTCAAGCAGTCAAAACGAAATAGACCATTATTTATGAGGTATTGGCAGGAGATATTAAACACTTCTATCTTCTTTTCTTTCTTCCTTTCTTTCATTTTCTTAATGAAACTGAATTGTCAGTTATTTATGAGGTATTGGCAGGAGATATTAAACACTTCTATCTTCTTTTCTTTCTTCCTTTCTTTCATTTTCTTAATGAAACTGAATTGTCAGTTATTTATGAGGTATTGGCAGGAGATATTAAACACTTCTATCTTCTTTTCTTTCTTCCTTTCTTTCATTTTCTTAATGAAACTGAATTGTCAGTTATTTATGAGGTATTGGCAGGAGATATTAAACACTTCTATCTTCTTTTCTTTCTTCCTTTCTTTCATTTTCTTATTGAAACTGAATTGTCAGTTATTTATGAGGTATTGGCAGGAGATATTAAACACTTCTATCTTCTTTTCTTTCTTCCTTTCTTTCATTTTCTTATTGAAACTGAATTGTCAGTTATTTATGAGGTATTGGCAGGAGATATTAAACACTTCTATCTTCTTTTCTTTCTTCCTTTCTTTCATTTTCTTATTGAAACTGAATTGTCAGTTATTTATGAGGTATTGGCAGGAGATATTAAACACTTCTATCTTCTTTTCTTTCTTCCTTTCTTTCATTTTCTTAATGAAACTGAATTGTCAGTTATTTATGAGGTATTGGCAGGAGATATTAAACACTTCTATCTTCTTTTCTTTCTTCCTTTCTTTCATTTTCTTATTGAAACTGAATTGTCAGTTATTTATGAGGTATTGGCAGGAGATATTAAACACTTCTATCTTCTTTTCTTTCTTCCTTTCTTTCATTTTCTTAATGAAACTGAATTGTCAGTTATTTATGAGGTATTGGCAGGAGATATTAAACACTTCTATCTTCTTTTCTTTCTTCCTTTCTTTCATTTTCTTAATGAAACTGAATTGTCAGTTATTTATGAGGTATTGGCAGGAGATATTAAACACTTCTATCTTCTTTTCTTTCTTCCTTTCTTTCATTTTCTTATTGAAACTGAATTGTCAGTTATTTATGAGGTATTGGCAGGAGATATTAAACACTTCTATCTTCTTTTCTTTCTTCCTTTCTTTCATTTTCTTATTGAAACTGAATTGTCAGTTATTTATGAGGTATTGGCAGGAGATATTAAACACTTCTATCTTCTTTTCTTTCTTCCTTTCTTTCATTTTCTTATTGAAACTGAATTGTCAGTTATTTATGAGGTATTGGCAGGAGATATTAAACACTTCTATCTTCTTTTCTTTCTTCCTTTCTTTCATTTTCTTATTGAAACTGAATTGTCAGTTATTTATGAGGTATTGGAAGGAAATGGCTGTGCAAACTAATGAAGGGAGGAACAATCCCAATTATAATAGGATTGATAATAATCATGAGTAACTTGCTAAGAGATTTGTGATTGTATTTGAAAAGTAAATGCTTTTAGACTCTCATAATAAAAAGTCAGTCATTCAGGACAATAAATCAGTTATTGTATATTTGTGATGTTTTACAGCATCTGTATTTTATCAGTTCATGGGCAACTGCAACAATTTATAAATATGAATACTGGTCACTATTTTAAGAAGTAAGGATGTACAAATGAAAACATTTGAAGTGGACAACTTTTCCATTTCACTGAAACTTCTGTTAAACACTTCTATTTTCCCTTTCATTAAAAAAATATTGGATAAAAAGCAGGAAAAAATTCAATAACTTATATATTTTCTGTGATTCTAAAGAAAACATATTTTCCAAATACTTGACATTGTTATTCTCTACAGAATTTTGTCAGCCAACAGCATTTCTTTGCCCTCTATTTTTATTTCAGTTTAAAATCCTTTATTTTTTGATGCATTCTGTCACAGCCTCTTTTTCTATCAAATCCAAAGTATGAAAACAGTCCTTCTTTAACCAAAATTAAAGATAATCTATAAATTCTATTGGTATTGGGTTGTTCAGCATGGAATTGACAGTTTCAAGTTTAACATTTTTACTGTCTTTTTCAAAAAAAATCTATGACATACTTTTAGTGTTTTTGATTTTAAATAAAATATAATCTTTTGATTATAGAGTAAAAAATTCATTTTCATCTAAACTTATTTATAAATGGAACTTTGTCTGTGTGTGTGTGTCTGTGTGTGCATGTGTTCGTTACCTATAGATTCCGAAACGGCTGAACCAATTTTCTTGAAAATTTACACAGTAGTACTATAAGTGTCTGTGAGTGTTCTTAGCTAGGTTTTGTGTCAAGATACCCCCAATAAATATCAAAAATTGATAATAAAAAAAATTGGGTTATAGAAAGAGTGGCTCGATTTTAATCAAATTTGATACACTCATAGACAAAGACATAAGAAACGATATTCAAAAGTTTCAAGGTTGCATTTCTTACAATAGAGCAGAAAATCGATAATATATTTATATATGAAAGGCAAGATGTTTGTGTGTGTGTCTGTTTATCTGCCTGTATGCCTGTATTTTTTTCAGCCCCTTTTTGCTTTGGGTTTGGCTCTAAGTAGGTATAATTGTAGTTCTTAGTCTCAGCCATGATACCATTTACTCAGAGGACTTATTTAGCCTTAAAAATTCAGTTTACAACGAAAAAAACTTATTTGATATTGATACCAGGAAAGAGTCTGAGCTCCAGAACCATGGATTAGTTTTAAAGCTTTCATTGCACCCGAGCAACGCCGGGCTATACTGCTAGTATTTTATATTTGAATGCAATCAAACTGAGCCAGTAATAAAACTGAAACTGCAAGGGAAATAAATTCCTCATTTGAGGACAGTGTTGCTAGCCAAAAAATGCTAAGATATTGATTTAAAAATCTTTGAGTGAAAATTTAAATCAAGAAAACCAAAAGAAGATATTTAATTGTCTTTCTATGAGAGAAGATTTGACCTGTGGTTGATATTTAAAGTGGAGATCCACATACATTTGCATAGACAAAAATTACCCAGTTCCATTGAGTTTGGTCTACAAATGTCTCTTTAAACCTACACCTTGAATGCAATGAAGTGTTGCTGCCTGGATTTTCAGGAAGTGGACTTTAGTTTTTTTCTTATTTGAGCCTTCTCATCTAAAGACAAAACAAGGTTGGTGGAAGACTGAAAGTAGCTGAGGTAATAAAATAAGCACATTCCATCTCCTTTCTCACTAATAAAATAAACATTTTCAGTACTAAAGCTGAATTAGTCAAATAAAGCTTCATAAGCTTCTACTTAGAGTCGTTACTATATTGCACTAACCAACAAGTGTTTTATATTCTGAATCTAAGTAAACCAGAAGAGTAAAAAAATGTAATCAATGATGAATGTTGGAAGACTGATGGAATACAAGGTAAAAGCTTCAGAGAACTCGCAGCAAACAATTATTGGAACCAAGGCAATAAAAATAGATATAATTAAAAGATTTAATTGGAGTAGATAGACTAAACTATTGCCTGGTTCACACTCCACCTACGTCTATTGAACAGGTGTAGAGGCTCATCTCTTGTTCCCTGTTTAGGATGTGGTTTCCGGCTTTCTCTTTTCCAATCTTTTCCCTTTTCTTTTTTTTTTTTTTCAATTCGAATAGATAGACTAAACTATCGCCCGGTTCACACTCCACCCACGGCCGGTGAAGTGGCTCATCCCTTGTTCCCTGTTTAGGATGTGGTTTCTGGCTTTCTCTTTTTCAATGTTTTCACTCTTACGTAGCCCCCTGCACATCAGTGGCGTTACCGCCTTGCTTGGGGTGATATGATTAAAAAAAAAAAAAAGAACCAAAGGGAAAGGGACTACTATGGTAATTAGTAATATAAAACAAAGTGAAAAACAACAATCAGATTTTGTGCACACCAATTAAAAAAGTCAGTGAATGTAATTTGTGTATTAAAATATACCTGTTTCAATATATTATTAATATATATTTTCATTTTTTAGTTGGTGCGTACAAGAATGTTATTTTTCTCAATGAACTTCTGGCAAGTGAGGAGCGATAACTGGTTAACTCATTCTATATGATTTTGTTTTTCTCTCTTTTCTTTCTTGATTCTAATTTTGTATTGCCAATTACTATAGTTTTTGTTTCCCCCATTTTTGTCAGTTTTAATTATATTCATTTTTATTACCTCAAATTAGATTTTTTACTCATTTAGAATCATTTCAAATTATTGAATAGTGAAAGGTGATACCTGTAGACACACTGTGTAGCATAAAGCCACACCTGCAGTTTCAGTAACAGGTTGTCTCTTTTTTATTTTTTGTTTTTCTACCTATTTCTTATTATTTAACTAGGATTTGGATCTCTTTTTTTTTTTTTAAATCAGAGTAACCCTCTCTTGAGTTGTCTTTATATAGTTACTAGCAGTATAGCCTGACGTGGCTCGGATTTAATGAAAGCTTTAAAACTAATCCAGGGTCCTGGAGCTCAGACTCTTTGGACGTTGACACAAAAGACTAAAAAGCAATAGTTGCTTCCTGTTAAAGCAAAGCTGTAGACTGAAAGAAAAATGAATAGATGTAAGTCAAATTTTGATTTCCTGGTATCGATATCAAATAAGTTTTTTTCGTCGTAAACAGAATTTTGAAGGCTAAATAAGTCCTCTGAGTAAATGGTATCATGGCTGAGACTAAGAACTACAATTATACCTACTTAGGGCCAAACCCAAAGCAAAAACTAAAATAAAAGGGCTGAAAAAATACAGGCATACAGGCAGATAAACAGACACACACACAAACATCTTGCCATTTATATATAAATATATTATCGATTTTCTGCACTATTGTAAGAACTGCAACCTTGAAACTTCTGAATATCGTTTCTTATGTCTTTGTCTATGAGTGTATCAAATTTGATTAAACTCGAACCACTCCTTCTATAATCCGATTTTTTCAATTATCGATTTTTGGTATTTATTAGGGGTACCTCGACACAAAACCTAGCTAAGAAGACTCGCAGACGCTTATAGTACAACTGTGTAAATTTTCAAGAAAATCGGTTCAGCCGTTTTGGAGTCTATAGGTAACAGGGACACACACACACACACACACACACACACACACACACACACAAAGTTCCATTTATAAATAAGTTTAGATTTAGATTTAGATTTAAATTTAGATTTCGATTAGACTCCAACTGATTTTCTATTTGCCAATAGCTTGTGAGTTTACAAGTTGATTAATGCCTTTGCCAGGGGTACACTATTTGATTTACTAATTCTGTTTCCTATACTAATAACTCTTACCTGAACCCTGAATGCTAAGAGACAATCTTCAAAGTGACTGTTTGCAAAAACTATTGTATTGTGAAAATTATTGGTATTGTGCAAATTAATTGAAACAAGGTTTCTTTCTTTCACCATATGGTCGAATTTACACCCACTGGATTTCTATTTTTTCTCTGATTAAGTCATTTGCAGTGGTGTGCAAGAATATGAATCTATTTTCTGGGTGTAAGATGAAATTTGTTTGGCCTTGAAAAACTATTGTATTGTGAAACTTATTGGTATTGTGCAAATTAATTGAAACAACTGCTTTAGTTTTCTTTCTTTCACCATATGGTCGAATTTACACCCACTGGATTTCTATTTTTTCTCTGATTAAGTCATTTGCAGTGGTGTGCAAGAATATGAATCTATTTTCTGGGTGTAAGATGAAATTTGTTTGGCCTTGAAAAACTATTGTATTGTGAAAATTATTGGTATTGTGCAAATTAATTGAAACAACTACTTTAGTTTTCTTTCTTTCACCATATGGTCTGTTTTAAACCCAATGAAGTTGCAGGGTGTAATCAATTTTTATTTTTTCCTCAGATTAGGTCATTTGCAGTGGTATGCAGTAATATAAATCTGCTTTCTGGTTGTATGATGAAATTTGTTTGGACTTGAAAAATACTGTGTCATCCATGATTGCATCATATTTTTTATCAGACCCAGGTACTATTATCTCAACTGTTGATTAATTGTCTTAAGGTCATTGTTTGCAATGGAAATTACTCCAAAAAGCATACAAAGTTGTAACGCTGCACAAACACACTGGCAAGCCTTACAGACAGATTGTGGATATTGATCATGTCAGCCTTTCAACTATCAGTTATGTCATCAAAGCAAAGAAAAAAATTGGATCCATCAGCCTAAAACATAAAAGAAAATGTGGTCAGAATAGAAAAGCAATATCAAGAGACAATCTATACATGATCAGAGAAAATGGGAAAGATCCTAAGAGAACATTATTCATTTTGTTTTAGTTAATTTGCACAAGGGTGTAGATGTGAAATTGTGCATTCAAAATATAAACAATGCTGAATTTGGTAACACATCACTCAACAGGTCCCAGGCCTGACATATAGATGGCACCACTAATAAAAAATCCATATGTTTTTCTGAAGTACTAACCTTCAAATGGTACATGACAAAATTTGGACCCAATCAGATTATTAGTTTACAAATAAGAGTTATTTAAGTGAATCTACTGTTGCAAACCTTCAACAATGGGAAAATCTGAATTGTGTATGTTGATAAAGCATTACTTTCTGATGGGAAAAATACTGGTCAAGCAAAGCAATGGCTTGATAAATGTTATTCGAACTCTGCTCTGTCAAAAACAACAGTTAAGAGGTAGTATGCTGATTTTAAGCACAGCTGCACAGACATAAATGATGTTGAACACTCAGTTTGCCCAAAATCGGCAGTTGTCTAAAAAAACACTAAAAAAATCCACAAACTCATTTTGGCCAATTTTAAATTGAAGTTGCATGAGATAATAGAGGTGTTGAACATACCAGAAGGCAGTGTATTCACCATTTTGCATGAACATTTGTCAATGAGAAAAGCTGTGTTCAAAGTGGATGCTGCATTTACTCACAGATAGTCAAAAACAACAATACGTCAATCATTCAGAGCGTTGTTTGCAACTGTTTCAACACAAGAAGGAGTTTTTGTGTGAATATGTAACACTAAATAAAACATGGATCCACCACTTCACTCTGGAGTCAAATTGTTAGTCAGCTGAGTGGACAGCAGCAGCTGAAAGTTGTCCAAAGTAACCAAAGATTCAAACATCAGAAAGCAAGGTTTTGGCCTCCATATTTTGGGAAGCGCAAGGTATTTTGTTCATTGATTACATGAGAAAGGAAAAACTATCAATAGCAAGCATTATATAACATTATTGGTGCATTTGAATGAAGAAATCACGAAAACAATGGCCACAAATGAAGAAAAAAAAAGGGATCTTTCACCAAGACAACGCACTATATCACAAGTCGATTGCAATGATGGCAAAACTACATGATTTTCACTTCAAATTGCTTCTACATCCACCCTATTCTGCAAATCTGGCCCCCAGTGACTACTGGCTGCTTGCAGACCTCATAAGAATGCTCTAGGGAGAGAGATTTGTCTCCAATAAAGAAGTGATATTGGAAACTGAGGCTTATTTTGAGGCCAAAGACAAATCATTCTACAAAATAGGCATTGAATTGTTAGAGAAGCGTTGGAATCAGTTTATCACCCTAGAAGAAGACTATGTTGATGAATAAAGTTGATTTTGCCTAAAAGTTGTTGTTTTATTAGTTAAATCTCGGATTTATTGAGTGATGTATTAAATAGGGTAGGATCATTTTCTAGCAGGATAATAACATCTTATCTGTTCTCATATTGTAGAAAGGATGTTATTAAAGTTGAATTTGTTCAAGATAGAGATTTTGGCAAACTTAGACTTTTATGCCCAGCAAAAATGGAGTGTCCAAAGGATGGCCTTTCCCTTGACACTGCTGTTATTTTAACTACCTTTACTTCTTGGCAATATTTATTGTTTTAAAAAGTGATGATTAGAACTGTGATAAAATCTAAGCATGATAAAAGTGAATTTATACATTTTTTTGTTCTTGAAAATTTACAACAAAAATATTAATCATTTTTTATTTATTCAATTGTTTATTTACAAGAATAATTTTGTATTTACAACATTGTGTGTATTAATAAAATATAGAATCCTGACCTTAGGATGCCAGCTTAGTGGAAAAAGTATTAACAGCTTAATATTAAAGGAAATAAACAAATACATTTCTTTCATTCTAATATGAGGAAGCCAACAATAGTCACTTGTCAAATTTATCAAATTCATAACACCTAATACAATTATATAAAAAACTAATGCAATATTTATAATTTAACAATTTATAAAGAAATAAATAGAAAATCAATTTTATGTATGAATTTATAAACATTTACTAAATGTCAACAAGGCAAAGAAAAAAATTGGATCCATCAGCCTAAAACATAAATAAGGAAATTCTTATTATTTGTCATTTTATAAAATTCAAATCAATTATTAATTAGCTCATGTTTTGCCAACCATTTCAATAAACAATACAATAAATAAATCATGTTCTTGTAAATTCTCAAGAACCAAGAAAATGTATAAATTCATTTTCATATGTTTAGGTTTTATTTCAGTTCTAATCATTGCTTTTTAAAACAATAAACATTACCAAGGAGTGAATGCTGTGAAAATAATAGTGGTGTCAAGGAAAGATCATACTTTTGACATTCCCTTTTTTTTATGTGGGCACATAACATTTTTGCAAAGTACAAACAGTAGTTTTTGAATTTACCAGTTTCCTGATTATCAAGTCTGGCCCAACTTAGATAAACTGGTCAAAACTTTCGTTCCATCACCAATTAATAGGAACAGGGTTTGGAAAATAACAAACTGTAATTATTTTTAAAAATCTTTTTGTATATAAATACTAGCTACAGTTTATGCAGACATCATTCATTTTATTTCTAAAATTGGTGCCGTATTTATTTCAACAACTGTGCGTGCATATCCAACTTGGTTTAACTTGGCGAGATACTCCAGTGAAAAGTTGGCTTAACTCTCTTAAGATCAAAATCACAACGTGGGTAAGAGATTACAGTTGAAAAGGTCAACCCAAGGAGCAGCTGCTGTGTCAATGCCATCAATGACTGACGAATGTGATCTGACAGCTTGTTCTCAGACCAGGATTGGCACAAGAGACAACAGGCCACAAAAGCTCCGATGGTACACAGCATCACACAAGCTTTGATGATTTTAATGCAACATTAATCGCTTATTCCATTTTTTTTAAACAGATTCTTTTATTGTCCTTTCTTCTCACTAATGTTTTCCCATTTTCTTTCACTCTCCTGTAATCACTTGCATTTCAGTGGCATTAACTCCTTTCTTGGGGTGAAATGATTAAAAAAAAGGTAGTCAGGCTCTTTTCATTTTCCATTTGGTGGATGTATTGTGATGCTTAATCTTCTGACCCCATTTAGTCATATCAAGTTAATTAAAAAATTATAATGCAGCATCTGTCAGTCTTGAAAGACCATGAATCTGTGGTTGAGGTTACTTTTTTTTTCTTTTTTTTTTTTTTAACTTAAGCTGGTGATAGTAGCACTGTATCTGTTTTGTGAGGTGATGTTGGAATATCCACACTTGGGTGAAGCCTGAGGCTGGATTTTTTAAAAAATGGTTTATCAGCAGTATCTCATGTGGTAACTCTCTCCTCTTTATGCCCCCAACATTGTCCCTGGAAAGGACAGTACCTGGGATTGTTTGGCTCGAGTATTGTTGTAGTAGTTACAAGAATGAGTTTGCTTGCTGTGCTGGACTGCCTTTTGAACATCAGCTACAGATTTTATCCTCAAGATTTCCTACCAAAGACTTTTCCATTATTGGATAGGGTCATCAAGCAGCATGGGTTTAAAAATCAATTTTTGTTTCTTTCTTGGACTGACTGCCCTTCTAGGCAAACAACTCTGGTCTAAGAAGTCTCATCTAAGTATTAACTCACTTATTACATCAAGCAATTTTAATATATCAATTAAAAAGTGATGTTTCCAAATTGTTTAAAATAAAGTAGTCAAATGATTTGTCTTATCCTCTGAAATGCATTTTAATATATCCATTAAAAATGTGATATTTTATTATTGCCTAACAGTAAAAGATTTCTATACTTTCTTTCTGAAATGTATTTGGAATATACATTAAAAAGTAATGTTTCCTTACTGTTTAACAGGAAATTTCTCAAAATATATATCGAGACAAGTCTGCTATAGATGTAGGATAATATGTATATTAATATAAGGTGTGATGTGTAAATTGTCACCATTTTGTACTTTTTATTTTACACATTCATGTTGTTTGTTTTTGGTTTTGTCAGCTGCACAGTATAGTAGGGTCAGTTGGGAAAAGGAGCACCATTGTTTGGATTGAAGCTTCCAGCACAAATGCCAAGCAGCACAGCATGCTGTTTCCAAATTTTTGGAAATTGTATTGCATCATAGTGCTCTTTTTCTCACATATAATGCCCACCTGATCCTAATATATTGTGCAGTCAACAAAATCAAAAATAAGCAACAGACATTCACAAAATGAAAAATAGAAAATGGAGACAATTTACCCATCGCATCCTGTATATCTAATCAAATCTATCTAATCTAATCTAATCTAAACTTATTTATAAATGGAACTTTGTCTCTGTGTGTGTGTGTGTGTGTGTGTGTGTGTGTGTCCGTTACCTATAGACTCCGAAATGGCTGAACTGATTTTCTTGAAAGTTTACACAGTTGTATTATAAGCATCTGCGAGTGTTCTTAGCTAGGTTTTGTGTCGAGGTACCCCCAATAAATATCAAAAATCGATAATTGAAAAAATTGGGTTATAGAAGAAGTGGTCCGATTTTAATCAAATTTGATACACTCATAGACAAAGACATAAGAAACGATATTCAGAAGTTTCAAGGTTGCAGTTCTTACAATAGTGCAGAAAATCGATAATATATATATATATATATATGGCAAGATATTTGTGTGTGTCTGTTTATCTGTCTGTATGTCCTTTATACAAATCCACAATTTTTATTCGATTCTCACCAAACTTCACACAAATATTCTTTAGGCCGAGTCTGAGATCCAGGACCATGGATTAGTTTTAAAGCTTTCATTACACCCAAGCAACACCAGGCTATACTGCTAGTATATAATATGGGAGTCAGAAATGTTACTGATTTAGAATTTAGTTGATTCAGTTGATTCAAGCAGATCATTAATCAAGCACATCTTTAGAACAATGACTGATAGAAGATTGGAGTTGTACCTATCTTTATATCACATAAAATTCACTTAAAGTATGAACAGAGATTAGAATAAAAGAATATTTTACTTTAGGAAATAGGTGTTGTGCCGATTACCAATTACTATACTTTTAGTGTGAGATCAGATGACTCATAAGAAAATTTTCTTTCAATTATTGCAAACAAATCTTTTCTTAGTCATTCATATAAATCATTTATCATATATACCTGTGTATAAGCTGACTTCATATATAGTGCAATCCTTGAACTTTTTGGCATGGATTTTAACCCCTCCAGAAAAGATTTACCTGTATATAATACAATTAGTCACCAAAAATACATGATTTTTAACCTCTTTAAAAAAAATTACTTGTGTATAGAGTGACCCCACATATTTTGTGTAAAACTTGCACTATACTTGAGTGTACACATTAGTTTATGTAGATTAAAATAGAAAGCAAGACTAAGACTCTCTGATGACAGACATTAGACTTAAAACTCTAGAATTTCAACAAAAATTGTTTTCGTGAATTGGTTGTAAATATTGGCTCCTGGCAGTTCTGAGTTCAACCCCTGAGTCAAGTAGGGCTAAAAAATCTTATAGTATATAATTCATTGCTAGAAATACCAGAAGTCTAAATCAAATTTAATGTCCATCAAGAACTTTGATCTAGGCAGAGTTGATCTGTAGTGAACCCAGTATGCTCTGAGAGATACCAGAATTAAGTTTTGTAATTGGCATCACCTCAGGTGCCTGACTTCAAAGCCATCAATTGCAAAATCATGCCTCAAAGAAGTGCACCAACATATAAAAGGAAATAAATCAGGCTGAACTTAAAATATACAGAAACAATACAACCAGATGACAGGAAGTTATATAAACACCTGAACCATGAGTATGATGACAGAACCCCTCACATCATTTCAAAAAGAAGATCAAACATTAAAATAAAAACCTGAAACCACACATTTCTCTTCTGATTCACTCCACACCAAAATCTGTCAGTCAGATGTGAACATTACGAAAGCAAAATTAAAATTAAAATGTCAGTCTTTATACAGAGGCTCCAAGCATTCCATCCAGCTCCCAAAACAAATCCTCTCCCAAAAATATAAAAGAAGCCAATCACAAATATTGCCCTTAAAGCAAAAACATAGCAAAAAACACTGAGTCATATATCCACCCTGACTGTTTACAAGGATCCATTCACAATACCTGTCATGGTCTGTAAAGGTTGGTATGGTTCTGTATTGAATTGTTCCAGTCAGTGTCTGTTAGTTTCCATCACAAGGAATGGGATGGAATGGGTTTTCTGCATGGGCATGTGCACAGAACATTTTCCTTTGTGCTATTTAACATGTTCAGCTGTGATGTCTGGGCTGGGAAATTAGGTGGCAACAGATGTAGGTCCTTCAGGACAAATTCTGATAAGTAAAAACCAAACATGTTGTTTGAAACATACACCACCTGTCATGTTTCTCTTGAGACAATTTTTATATGCATGAACAACATGCTCTTTATATGAAGTTGGTTGTCTGTGATGCCACATATTTGATAACTAGTTGGTACAAAGTACTTATCTGAGCACCTGAGTAGTTTTAATATATCTGGTTCACTTGAACAAGTTTGAGCCTCTGTATTGATGAATGCAAAGATGCAATGACTACTGCGGCTAACTGGACTAGTCTGGGTGCATTCAAATGAAGTGTGGGTTTGATGCATTATGGTCCCTTCTAGTATCAGTAATGATGGTGGATCTGGAACACTTCTTTCAAATTGCTTTTCATTCTAATCAAGATGAGGCACAACACTGGGCAGTAAAAAAATGGTTTATAGTTCTATTTTCATCTGCCAGCATATCGGATAGCATAGGTGGGGAAATTTTCAGATTCATATTTGAGAAGGTGAATGTCTTACATTTTGTTGATTTCTTCATGACTGCAATTTCAAGTTTAATAGATGTCTGCATACCCTTTTTATGTAACTCCTTATCCCACAATTATGACATACTAGTTTAAGTACTGAGTAGTTTCTCCTACTAGTCGAACCACCTGGTTGAACTGTCTTCCCACAACCCACACACTAATTCTTATTTAGCAAAGAAGTGCATATAGTTTTTCAGGGTTGTCAAAGTGCACAATGTGCTCATAGACAGATATCTGTAGGTAAGACGAGATTGACTGGCTAATACCGTTTAGCAATTGTGCAGCTGACTTGTCCATTGTTTCCAGGCTGATGAGTCGGTTGAACTTGAGTGTGGTGAGGGTGGCAGCTTTGACCAAAAGTCATCTGGAGGCCATAGTTGAAGTCAATGGCAATTTTTATTGAATAAATTTACTCTATACTATTTCAAAATATTTTTGTGCAATTTTGGTAAATATATCTATTAAAATGAGAGGTCAGTGTTATTTTCATTTTTGCATAATTTAGATGACAATTCATCCATTGCACTCTGTACAATAAATCAATTTATAATGACAATAATGAAAAAGGTGTCCCTATTAAATGTTTTGTGAATAATAAAGATTTATATGAAGCTATCTATTCCAAAAGACAAAGAAACTGAAAGGAGGCTAAGAGTGGAGATCAATATCCTGAAAGAAATCTTGGAACCAAATGAAGTTACAGCAACTGATTAAATTCCTACAGAAAAACATATTGCAAACATTATGACAAAACATAGTGTTTGTGGACAAACTATATTATCTTGTTTGAAAAAGGGTTTTTGTATTACTAATTCCTAACTAGCATATTTTCATAGGACTATTTTCTAATATAATAAGTATGAAAAAAAATTACTAATGAACTTTTAAAAAAAGAGGAAACAAAAAAGGGAAAATAGAATACATATTAGATTGTTGTGAAATAACTTAAATGTATATATACTACTAGGACATGTATTGCTCATAGAGCCTTCAGTTAATGTAACTGTGTGTTGTAATAGGTTGACCTGTTCCTGCTGCAGTTGAAATGGGTTCGGCCCATTGAGTTGTATATAAATTTATAGCTTTTCTACAAAAGACCTATCATTGCATGGTTGGGGGCACCTTGACCTTGTGTAATGGTTAGCAAACTTGTCTCACTAGAACCTGTTACAACTGAGTAGTGAGTTTGATTCTAACTGGGTACTTCATACTTTCAGCCTTGCGCCCTATCTAAACGGCGCTTAGTAAATCAACTATCATTGCATGCTTGGGGGGCACCTTGACCTTGTGTAATGGTTAACAAACTTGCCTCACTAGAATCTGTTGCAACTGAGTAGTGAGTTCGATCCTTACTGGTTACCCCATTTTTTCAGCCTTTTGCTACATTAAGCGGTGCTTAAAAAATAAATATCACTGCCTGGTTTGGTACCTCAATGTCGTGTCATGGTTAGGAGGATTGACTCATTAGAACCTAATACAACTGAGTAGTAAGTACGATCCTTACTGGGCGCCCTTTACTTTTGGCCTTGTGCCATATCTAAGTAGTGCTTAGAAAATCAACTATAATTGCCTTGTTGGGCACCGTGGCATGGTATAATGTTGTTGCTTATCTTGCTAGAACCTGTTACAACTGAGTAGTGAGTTCAATCTTCACTGGATACCGCATTTTTTTGGCCTTGTGCCATATCTAAGCTGCACTTAGAAAAGTATCATGTTCCAGAAACCTATTCATGGCAACACCATACAAGTGCTGACTACTTTGTTAGAAGATTGCCTGGGAAGTAGTGTGATGAGATCAAGATTAAGTCATTGCCTTTAAGAAAAGAAATCATCCATGAACATTTGCATATGATGAAGGTGTCAATTCATTTAAGTTATTTGATTTCCAGATGGAAGTCAGAATCAATTTCTTTTTATTTGGCTTCAGGAAAATTTATGCTTTTTCCTTCACTAATTATGTGGAATAAGATATAGACCCACCATTTGAACCCAAAGATTAAAGCACAATCCAAACATTTGATGTACAATGATTCATTAACACCCCAAAAAAGAATGTGTCCAACTCACTACTGGCAAGGTGATGCTCACTGTCTTCTGGCCAAATTTGTGTGTTACTTGTGGATTTCATGACCAAATGCACCATGCTAACCAGGACATACTTCAGTTTTATGGAAATTACAATACGCCCTCAAAACCTACACATGTGCCAAGCTCAACAAAGATGCCCAGATCTTACAAGACAAATCACAACTCCTACATCACACAAATAGAAGCACACTCCTATGGCTACAATTCCTTACCAATCCCTCTATTCTACTGATCTGGCATTGCTTTCAGCTGATGAAGTTATATTTGAATAACAGGTAGTGTCAGAATGACAACTTATTGATTAATGAGTGTGAAATCTTGGATGGAATTATAGTTCTACAACAAAGATCATTAAAAGTGTGTAAAATGATGGAAAGGGTGCGTAACTCTGGGTTCAAGCTACACAAAGAAGAATTAATCAATATGCTAATTGTTATATCTCACCAGTCACTGTAAACAGGCCAAGACAAATTTTAATGAATTTCTCTCATAGATGTAGATATATAAACACACACACACACACACACACACACACACACACACACACATATATATATGAATTATATATATATATATAATTCATTCTTGATAATGGCTAAAAGTATAACCAAAAGCGCTTAGATAAATAAAACATTCATGCAATCTTTATGTTTTGAAAAGAAAATAATTATAAGATCACATGAAAAATTATATAAAAAAATTAACCATAACGTCTTGTCTGTCATCTTTAACAAAACTTGCCTAAAAGAGGGATTGCTGCCTAAATGTACAATGTGTGTGTGTGTGTGTACATGTGCGCACACATATACACACACACACACATGCGCACACACATAACCATTCATTTTTAGTGTTATCGGAAGAAGCTGGTTTTCAGAGCTCAGTCAAGTGGCTAGCTGGTCATGTGCTTTCCAAAACAAAAGAAAAGTAAATTAATGTTCAAAATATTCTAATACATCACTGGTGATAAGTTGGCAGAATTAATTCTATGTGCAAGTGTGAGGTGTACTTCAGAGAGTTCCAAGAAGGCTATGAAAGAGAAGAAACACAAAAGAGTTCTATTAAAGTCACGAGTAAGAAGAGACATGAAAGTGTTCTGCCAAAGCCACCAGAGAGAAGAGATATGAGAAAAGCAGATGACAGCAAAAGTTCTAAGAACAAACACACTGATTATCACTCCAAACTTTAAAAGAGTAAGAGCAAGAAAACAGATACATGAAATTGTTCTATCCTCATGATCATAGTCGTGAATGAGTGATTCAAAGTTTGGACTACTATATAGTATTGTCAAGCATTGAAATTGGGGAAAAGAAAATACTTGTTTTAAGCATCTATCTAACCAACAGCCAAAATAAACAACATTATGTTAAAATTTTATTATGGTATTCAAGTTTTCTTAATTTTTCCAAAACTTTAATCATTTTCAGGAATCCATCAATTTATGACATGTAGTTGGCTCATGCTTGCAGTATACAAATCCATATCTTGGGACTTCATCAGATTTTTTTCTAAATACAATGTGGATGGGGGAGTCTCCTATCCTGGATTTTGATGAGTCAGATTTTGCTGAACCAGTGACCAAGATGACAGGCTAACACTCCCAACTATCATCTTATATCTAAAAAGTGAGTAAAAAAAACATTAAAGCAACAATGAGATGCATAGATTAAAACACTGTGCTCTGTCCTGATATTATTGCAGAAAGACACATGGCATGTTGAGTTACATTTAGTGACTGGAACTAAAACCTCAAACTTGGGATAGTGTTACAGTATTAGTAAACCAGTTTAATGTTTGAACTGGTAATAAATAAGAGAAAATAAATATTATTTTGTTTCCATAATTATTAATACTTTATTATGACTTTTGACTTTTCTTATTTGTGTTACATTTAGTGTTGATCCCTACTAATGGGCATTTTCTATAGACTTTAATATGTTGGTATGTAGCTGAGTGGTTAGAATGTTCACTTTCTGATCATAAGACCCAGGTTCAAATCACAACATGGCTGATTTGGCAGAAAGGGTAGTAGGCAATCCCAGCATGCAGTACCATTGAATTGTGTCTGAAAATCATATCATCATTTGACCCAAGCCTTGTGAGTGAAATTATATATATATATATATATATATATAATAACAATAATGATACTATTAATAATTGTTATAATATATTTCAGTTCGTCTTGACAAGCCATTAGGTGAAACCTAGGTAGGTCTGTTGGCTCTTAGATTTATTCATATATATATATATATATATATAGATAAAACATATAATATATCTAGATAAACATATATATACAGATAGATAGATAGAATAGAGGTGAATAAACATATATATATATATATAGCTAGATAAACAAAGATATATATATATATATATATATATATATATATATATATATATAGCTAGCTAGATAAATATATACATAGATAGCTAAATATATACTAGCAGTATAGCCTGGTGTTGCTCGGGTGTAATGAAAGCTTTTATATATATATTATCGATTTTCTGCACTATTGTAAGAACTGCAACCTTGAAACTTCTGAATATCATTTCTTATGTCTTTGTCTCTGAGTGTATCAAATTTTATTAAAATCGCACCACTCCTTCTGTAACCTGATTTTTTTGATTATTGATTTTTGATATTTATTGGGAGTACCTTGACACAAAACCTAGCTAAGAACACTTGCAGACGCTTATAGTACAACTGTGTAAATTTTCAAGAAAATCGGGTCAGCCATTTCGGAGTCTATAGGTAATGGATACACACACACACACAGACACACACAGACAAAGTTCCATTTATAAATAAGTTTAGATATATATATATATATATATAAGGACCTTGAATAAGTTCTAACTGATTTTTTTATGAAAAGTAGTGTTTTACTGGATGTGCGTTGTGGTGCAGTGGATATCAGCTCGGAACGAGAAATCAGGGTGCTGAGTTTGAATTCCAGTTGAATTCATTGCATTCACTTACACACAAATACCCTTGGGAAAAGTATTAATCCGGCTCTTTCTTCCAGTGATGGGTTAAATAACAGGACAGATTGGGTTCTATAGCCTTGGCTGGCAACCAGTCTACCACAGAAAGCAATGGCAACCTACTGCGGGAAAATCTTCTGCCCAGTCAGTCATGTCTCTTTCGAGACATGATCGCCCAAGCATGTTTCACGTATGGCACTTAACTGACTGAGTGTTTTATTTACAAGAATTAGTCAGAAACATGTCACTGAAATTATTGTTTATCACAAGCCACAAATTTTTCATATTTTTCTATTAGGAGTTGAATTCTATGTTGGAGAAATGACATGTCTCTTGAGGTTAACCATGAGTCAACCCATTTTTTTGCATCTTCATAAGAATGAAAGTGTTGCTCAGCCAGGATATGTGCCATTGATTGGTGCAAATGATAATCAGATGTGGCAATGTCTGGTGAATGTTGCAGGTGGGGTAGGATTTCTTATTTAAGCATTTCCATTAGGTTTTCACCCATTTTGCAACACGTGGCCTTTTGTTGTCACATTGCAAAATCCCTTTGTCATGTCTCTGCTGATATAGCAGCTGTTTTTTTCTTTAACACTTGACCCAAACACATCAACTGCAGTTGATCGTTATCCCCTGTGATGGTTTAGCCAGTTTGAGCAGCTCATAAAAAACTGATCCTTCCAAATGCAGAGCAGAAGCTTTGCACCATGGATATTCAGCTTTGTCACCAAGGTTAATGCATGTTCAAGCTAATGTCACAATCGTCTATGCTTAGAGTTATCATAGTGCATCCACTTTTCATTGCTGGTCATGGTACAATGCAAAAAAATCTTTCCTTTTCTGCTATTGAAGCAGCTGTTTTCATGTGACAAGACATCGTTTGATATCTCTCAGCTTTAACTCTTACAGCATCCAACGTCCTTATTTTTTAATTATTACTAATACTTTCAAATGTTTTGAAACTCTTGTATGATCAACTCCTAATGATTCTGCAAGTTCAGCTTGTGCCTGACATGATTATTCATGAAGTAATGCACCCAATTCTTTGTCTTCAAACTTTTTCTGTGCACCAGAGCATTCTTTATCTTCAACATCAAATTCATTACAGTGTAACCCTGATATAAGAGAGTTGTCGGGACTGGATAAAAGTTCTCTTATATCCAGGTTTATCTTATATCAGGCTTTGGTCTATTTTATATACATTACCATAGGCTCTAATTTTGGACTAGAGAAAACCTCTCTTATCATAGACCAGACCCGGATATAAGAGATATTTTCTCTGCTCACAAATTAGAGCCTGTGGTAATGAATATAAAATAGACCAAACCCTGATATAAGATAAACCTGGATATAAGAGAACTTTTATCCGGTCCCGACAACTCTCTCATATCAGGGTTACACTGTAGATGCATTACCATCTGAAATGACACACACGCAGTTCTGTGAACACCATCCGTTAGAAAACATTAAAAAACTTTTTGAGATCCTAATATATATAGATAGATAGCTAAATAAACATCTCTCCCTCTTTCTCTCCCTACACACACATACATACACACACACACACACATATATATATACACATAGATATCTAGATAAACATATATGGATAGATAAATATATACAAACCCTTAAAGAATTTTAATATGTTCTTGCACCCCATAAAGTAATAATTTATTTAAGAATAAAGATGAAGATGATCATGTAGGGAGTGTCGGTTATGTTTTCAAATTGGCCTTATGTCAACCATAGCCGAGGCCCCCACATTTGAAAGTATCAGAAAGATGAACAAAAGATAAACAGGATCTTGTTTGTATAAATAAGTGTAAATTTATTTAATGAGTAAAATGACATCAATTTTGTTGTTTTGAAATGACATATATGTTGGAAAGTTCTGTATAAAGTTTTTCTTGTGTATGTGTGTTTTAAAAGTTCAGCCTTTTTTAAAGTCAGATGAAATTCTTATTTTGTAAAGAAAAAGGCAAAATGGTGTTGCTGATGTGTATGATGTCTTTGTTTGTCTTTCTTTTGCGAAAAAAGACAAATCAGATGTTGCCGATAAAATTTTGTCCTGGGTTTAAAATGAAAGCGGATGTGAGGTATTTTGCTCCTCTTCCTTTTTGGTCGCTGACAAGTCAATGAGAAAAGGGGTGAAAATGAGAGAGTAAGAAAATGCAGGTCAGCCAGACTTGATGCCCGGTCAGATAACCTGTGACTCCCTGATGTGAAAGGTAAAAATCATTCGTATTTAAACATTTGTGGAAAATGGATCAACTTTTAAGATTTTTTGTTGCTCCTGATTGGCAAATAAATAAGAGATTGTATTTATTTTGTTTTTGCAGACATCAGCACATAATAAAATTTAGTGAGCCAACTGATTTATAAAAGGAGCATTTTTATTGATGAATATATATGCTTTTTTTTATTAGCTTATGTTAAGGTGTAGGTGTTAGGTTGGATTTTCTGTGCAATCAAATCTTATGAAATCTGACAACCAAAACAAATTTGTATAATTAATTTTTAATAATATACAAATAAAAATAAAACATATGTAAAAGAAAAAATATTACAACAATTCAAAATGTTCATAAACCCTACAAAACATTAAATTTTCATCCATGCATGAAATATCTTTAAAAATTAAAGAATTAATGTTCACAAGCCAATTTAAATTTAATGACTCTTTTGTTCTTGTTTATCACTTAAGAGTTTTCAAAATGTGACACTTTGTTGCTGATAGCAATGTGCATGTCTTTCTGTGCATTTTGCATGTCTGTCTGTGTACTTAAGTGATTTCTAGATTTTGTCTCAATTGACAAAAGGGCACTAAATATTCAGACTCACTTCAGTATATTGTTGCGAATGGGATGTGCACAGTTAATCTATTTTCGCAAGACTTGGAAACATGTCCATTGCCAAACACCAATATTCTTTCAAAGTTCTACTTTCAAAATGCAATTCAAGAACATGATTTGTGTGCAGTTCAATAAGATCTTCATTCAGCTCTTCATCACCCAACTTATTATCCAAATTGAAGAAGTATGGATTTATAATCCATTCTTCAGAATTTTCCATTACTTTTCCTCCAAAACATCCATCAAATAACTTTGACAGTATTTCCAAATCATCCACAATTTCTTCACGCACACTTGAAATTAGTAATTCATCATTATCAACCATTGTAACACAGTCTAAAAAGGCCACAGTGTCTGGTATACATGGACCTGTATGGTACATTTTCCTAAGCTCCAACAGGGATACACTGTTCCCCTGTTGTTGCTCTTCCTTTAGCCTGTCCATACAGACATCCGCACTTGCCATTAATGTGTATACATACTCATTTAACTCTCTGTAATTCATTACAAGGTGTACCTTTTTCTTGCTCTCTTGAATAATGGCCTTCCATTGAATTAGACCTTTGGGAGGTCTGAGTTCCTCCCCAGGATATGGTATGAGTCGATCATTATCCAACCATATTTCTAACTTCTGGATATACTCCTTAGTTGCCAACTCAAGTAAAGGATACTCTGCTATCTTGTTTTGGAGGCTTATTGGTGTCTGATTTTCAGTCCACTTCCATGACACTGTCCACACTTTCTTCATCTGATTGAACTCTATGCTAAAGTTTGGTTCCTCTATGGTAAGAGCCATACATTAGAATGATTTTCTGTTGAAGAACTCCACTGCACCCAAAAAAGTGATTCTGACTTTCCCCAGTTCCTTGATCTCATTTATTCCAATTAGGAGTTGTTTTTTTTTTTTCATTTGGAGTAGATAGATATTGCCCAGTTCACACTCCACCCTTGTCTATTGAACAGGTGAAAAGGCTCATCCCTTGTTCCCTGTTTAGGATGTGGTTTCCGGCTTTCTCTTTTCCAATCTTTTCACTCTTACGTAGCCCCCGGCGCTTCAGTGGCATTACCGCCTTGTTAAGGGTGATATGATTAAAAAAAAAATTTCTTCCAGTGATGAAAATTTGAAAGATTTTCTCTTTTAACTCATTAACACCAAAGATGTAACTTTTCTTTGAAAGCATTTAATGCTCACAAAATTTCAATATGTTTATGTATTTCCCTTGAATAGATACACTCAGGTCATTCATACAAGTGAATATATCACTCAAATAGGCTAGCATTTGGTTGAATTCTTGTGATTCCATTTCTCCAGGCAGATCATAGTCACATTCCTTCAGAAAAGCTTTGACTTCTCACAGTTCAAATAAGCAAATTAAAGCTCTTTCATGTAACAGCCAGCAAACTTTCATGTGGAAAACAAAAACTGAATGCTCACTTCCAAAATCTTCACAAAGCGACTTGAAGAGGAGGTAGTTCAGAGCATGACCCTATTTTAGTTGATGGTCTTCATAGAAGTGTCGAGGACCTTTTTAAACTTTGGAGGTAATGTTTCTGATGCCTAAGCATGTTGATGAAGAAAACAGTGGGTACCTTGCAAGTACAGAATCTCTCGTTACATCAGTGCAAAACATTCTGATTTATTTACTAGCGTCAGAGTCATAAAATTTGACTGCACAGAAAATCTGAGCTTACACACATGTGCGTTGTGGTGCAGTGGCTATCGGCTCAGAATGACAAACCGGGGAGCCGAGTTCAAATTCCAATTGAATTCCTTGCATTCACTTACATACAAATATCCTTGGGAAATGCATTATTCTGTGTCTTCCCTCCAGTTATGGCTTAAATAACAGGACAGATTGGGTTCTATAGCCTTGGCTGGCAACCAGTTTACTGCAGAAAGCAATGGCAACCTTTTGCAGGATAATCTTCTGCCCAGTCAGAATGAGACATGATCGCCCAAGTGTGTATCACGTATGGCACTTAACTGACTGACACACGCCTACGCCTTAACATGAGCCAATAAAAAAAGCATATACATTTATACATTCACTAATAGAAAAGCTTTTTCATAAAGAAAGCCAACTCACTAAATTTTACCATGTACTGATATCTACAAAAACAAAATAAATGCAACCTCTTATTTATTGGTCAATCAAGAGCAAGGAAAAAATCTTAAAAGTTGATTAATTTTTCACAAACATATAAATATGTGTGACTTTTGCCTTTCTTGGCAGAGTAGCCACTGGTTGTTTAGACGTCTCATCTGGGTAACCTGTATTTTATTACTCTCTCACTTTCTCCTTCTTCCTCATGTACTGACAACAAAAAAAAACGAAAGAGAAACAAAGGCAATCATATCTGCTTTCATTTCACATCCAGGATGAACTTTTATCAGTGACATCAGATTTGTCTTTTCTTCACAAAAGAAAGACAAAAACATCATGCACATCAGCAACACCATTTTCCTTTCCTTCACAAAATAAGAATTTCATCTAACTTTAAAAAACTGAACTCTTAAAACACGCATTCACAAGAAAAGCTTAAAAACCACAAAAATTGATGTTACTCTTCTTGATAAATAAATTTACACTTTATTTATACGAATGAGACAGTTTTATCTTTTGTTCATCTTTCTGATACTTTTAAATGTGGTGGGCTCTGTTACATTTGACACAAAGCCATTTCACAAACATAGGCAATGCTCCTTACACTAGCATAGAAGGGTCACTATTGGTACACACAGAACCAATAATTTGGATATATTTAGTTATATTTTGCAAAGTTCTTCACACACTGGAAGACATCTTTTTTTTTTGTGATTGTTTTCAGATCTTCACAGAACAGGAAATCTTCCATTATGACACCATTGTGGACATACCTCACTAATGCAATGAGTTGACTGCAATTTGTCACATCAGTTGCTTAATCTAACTGGGAGAGATTTTCAAGAGATTAGCCCTGATATCTGCAATAATTTGACCTAAAATGTTTAAACTCAAATCATCAATTCAAGTCTGAATATTATTATTTGATAATGGCACTAATTTAAGCTAAGGTGCATGGTTTTATCACCTCTTCTATAATTGTATGGGGCATCTTGGATTTGGCTACTTTATACACTATGTGGTATGAAGCTATCAGCAGTGGTTTGTCAGCAGATCAATCAGTTAAGTGCCATACATGAAACACACTTGGGTGATCATGTCTCGAAAGAAACATGACTGACTGGGCAGAAGATTATCCTGCAGTAGATTGCCATTGCTTTCTGCAGTAGACTGGTTACCGACCAAGGCTATAGAACCCAATCTGTCCTGTTATTTAACCAATAACCGGAAGGAAGAGATGGATTAATACCTTTCCCAAGGGTATTTGTACGTAAGTGAATGCAATGAATTCAACTGGAATTCGAACTCGGCTCCCCGATTTCTCGGTCTGAGCCGATATCCACTGCACCACAAGGCACATGTCAGCAGATATAAAACTTAATTTTGGAAGGTTTGCTCAAGAATCAAAGTGGACCCTTTTAGCTTTCAATGATTCGACATCATGGCCTGCATCATCTGCTCCACCATCTCGGTTGTTGAAGTACTCCTGCATTTGAAAAGACAGCATCACAAAGCAAGCACTGGGGTTTTTTGCAGATTCTTAGTTATTCGGGGACTTGTGAAACCAAACTGCACAATCATCATAATTCCATTTCCTTTCCTTTGACATAATGAAGGATTAATTATTAATTAAAGAATTATAATCTGAAGAAAATATGGATAAAGTTGATTAGGAGAAAATAAGTAAAATAACATTAAGTATAATTGTTTATTAGAGACCCAAGAGAAAATGAGTGCCGCATGAAGACAGAATGATCAGAAAATGCATTGAACAATGAACACAGAATGCACTGAGAATGAACTAATGATGAAATGACTATCATAGCATCATGCATGGGTTTATATACTCACCAAAACCTTCCAGAATATTCTCGAATATACGTTAGATGATGTTATAGAACAGTCTTGAATATTCTGGAAATGATATCATCGATTAATTCTTGATGTTTCTGGAAGTTTCTCGAGTTATGAACATGCAACTACATAACACAAATACATAAGAAATAAAAATCTTAATTCTTGATGTTTCTGGAAGTTTCTCAAGTTATGAACATATGACTACATAACACAAATGCATAAGAAATAAAAATCTTAATTCTTGATTTTTCTGGAAGTTTCTCGAGTTATGAACATGTGACTACATAACACAAATACATAAGAAATAAAAATCTTAATTCTTGATGTTTCTGGAAGTTTCTCGAGTTATGAACATGCAACTACATAACACAAATACATAAGAAATAAAAATCTTAATTCTTGATGTTTTTGGAAGTTTCTCGAGTTATGAACATGTGACTACATAACACAAATACATAAGAAATAAAAACCTTAATTCTTGATTTTTCTGGAAGTTTCTCGAGTTATGAACATGTGACTACATAACACAAATACATAAGAAATAAAAATCTTAATTCTTGATGTTTCTGGAAGTTTCTCAAGTTATGAACATATGACTACATAACACAAATGCATAAGAAATAAAAACCTTAATTCTTGATTTTTCTGGAAGTTTCTCGAGTTATGAACATGTGACTACATAACACAAATACATAAGAAATAAAAATCTTAATTCTTGATTTTTCTGGAAGTTTCTCGAGTTATGAACATGCGACTACATAACACAAATACATAAGAAATAAAAATCTTAATTCTTGATGTTTCTGGAAGTTTCTTGAGTTATGAACATGTGACTACATAACACAAATACATAAGAAATAAAAATCGAATGTAATTCCTTACAAAATAGGAAGCAAGTTTGACACCTATCTTAAATGTACTGACTAAAAATAGTTATCAGGCAATGTCATTTAAAAGGAAACCGACTATCAAAACAGTCTAAACATTCATAGAGAATCTCATTTTATCTAATACAGAAAAAGGACATCATTTTTAATTTGAAGTTTTAAAAAAATCGATATTGCTTTCTTTGATATATAGGACAGTATACTTAATATAAATAAAAAACTGAAATTTTATCTCACAATCACTGGGACACTATCTTGCACACCTGGTTGGGAAGTCTTTATATATATATTTAATTATTTAATTTTTGGTCATAATTAAATTAGAACAGTACACAGTTGTATTAAAAAGTGTTCAATACAACTATATTGTAGAACTTTTGAATATTTTTTCATTTGTAAACGAGTTATTATGCGACCTAGGTTTCTACTATGTGCTGTCTTCACGGGATTTGCAAATTGCCTGAAGACACCACATGGTAGAAATCTAGATCGCATAATAACTCATTTACAAATGAAAATTTAGGAAGCGAGCGGAGTCTAAGCCGTACTGATGAGCTGTAATACAGCGAAACAGATCTGTCTGTGGATGACTATAGTATATATATATATATATATATATATATATAGATAAACAGAAATATATATACGGATACATAAACACACACACACACACACACACACACACACACACACATATATATATATATATATAGAATAAAAAGTGAGAGGCCCTGAACATTTTGTTTAAAGTGTATATTTATTGTTGTTGTTATTATATATGTTATGATACTTTAAGTTTTCATAATGGTATTTGTGACACTACACGTGTTTTGAGTCTAAAGTTGATTCACTTCAGGTGAATAAATTTGTGGCTTTACATATCAAGTTATTTTTGTTTCTGAGGGTCAAGGTGTTGTTTATAAAAGAGTAAGTAAAAAAAAATAATAATAAATCAATAAAATAAAATAAATCAAATGTTGGCAGGTTGAAATGTCTGTGATTTCTCACATCAGCATGTGTATAAATGGATAAACAGATAAATAAATAAATAAATTAATAAATAAATGAATCAATCAAGTGCTTACTCCAATTTGAAATGATTTTGGTTTGGGGTTCCCTCATTAGTACATTAAAATTATCTTCTCAGCGCCTTCCTTATCTATGAGTCTCTCTGTAATTGTCTTCTATCAATCAGCTGGTTGTCAAAATATTGTCAAAGCAATAAATGCTTTGACAATATTTTGAATTTGGTGTGCGTGTGCATGTGTGTGTGTGTGTGTTTGTGTGTGTGTGAGCGTTTTTTGATTTCATCTTTATGTTTTAGAATTGTTTTTTATGAGTCATCTGGTTCTTTTTTTATTGTTTGGAGTTACCATTTGATTTTGGTGTGTGTGTGTGTGTGTGTGTGTGTGTGTGTGTGTGTGTGTGTGTGTGTTTTGGTATGTGTATTTTTCATGTTGTTTTGTTGAGCGAAGGCATGTATTTTTTTATGAATCTTTCTTCCTGCATTATTAGTGTGTCATAATCTGTATTTTGGTAGATAGGTATTACTTTGAATTTACCCCTACTCCATTCATGCAAATGGTGGGAGATTGCTTTTATGAAGGGATACTCTATTGTTCAAGCATTGTATCGCTCCCACGTATACCTTTGCTCTTTTGTTGCATTTTAGAGCGTAAACTACATTTTTCGAGTTGCAGCTCAGATCCAATTTTATTTCAAATGTAGATGTGTTTTCGAACTTGAAGTGTTTTCTTTCTATTATTATGTTGCATATTCCACATCTTTTTTTGTTGCATTTTTTGACCCCCTGTGTTGTGTGCTGTTCGAATTTCAATGAGGTTAGGATGTCTTTTAAATTTTGGGGCTGGCATTTGCTATTAATTATTTTAGTTGTCTTAAGATTTCCTTTATTTTTCCATTATTGTTAAGGAATTCCATGTGTGTTTTGATCTTTGTGAATAATTCTGGTTTATTTTTGTTGTGTGTGGAAACGTATGCTAAAATGTTTTCTTCTTTTTCATGTTTTTCTTGTTTTTTTGGATTCTAGAACGATTCTAATGGTATTTTTTCTGCTAGTTGGAAACCTTGCTTATTAGTGGAGTAGGGTATCCTCTTATTTGTAATGTTTCTCGTATTTCTTCTAGGCATATCTTACGAAGGGTTTCGTCAGTTACTATCGTGCAAATTCATCATGCTAGGGAATAGGGGATGGATTTTAAACAGCTTTTAGGATGGTGACTCTTGGAGTGGAGGTATTGTTGGGTGTCTGTGGGTTTGTGGTAAATGTCTGTGATGGTGTAATTGTTTTTGTTTTTTATGAGTATGTCTAGGAACTGTAATTATTTATAACTATAAAAAAAAAAGTATCTGGTTGAAAGTAAATGTAGATCTACAAATGTGATCTATCAAGCCACCATTTACTCTAAGGAAAACAAGGAAAAATATAACATTTACATCAGAATTTTGACAGGAATTCTGAAACAAAGATTTAATAAATACAGGCACTCCTTTACTAACCCTAATTTAAGGTATCAGAAGACCTTCTCCCAAAAATACTGGGAATTGAAAGAGAATGACCTAAATTCACAGATAAAGTGAAAGCTGATTGGCTGGCTCGGCACATACTCCTAATAGCTTAAGTGATAGGTGTAATCTTTTTTTTTTCTTTTTTTTTTTAATCATATCATGCCAAGCAAGGCAGTAACACCACTGATGCGCAGGGGGCTACGTAAGAGTGAAAAGATTGGAAAAGAGAAAGCCAGAAACCACATCCTAGACAGGGAACAAGGGATGAGCCTCCTCACCTGTTCAATAGACGTGGGTGGAGTGGGAATCGAGTGATAGTTCAGTCTATCTACTCCAATTGAAAAAGAAAAAAGAAAAGAGTAAAAAGATTGGAAAAGAGAAAGCCAGAAACCATATCCTAAAGAGGGAACAAGGGATGAGCCTCTTCACCTGTTCAATAGACGTGGCTATGTTTAAAAGAAAAAATTAAGATTTTGAAATTTCAATATCAGAATGTACTTCTGAATTAACATAAAAAAATAATTAGTATCTGTCATCACCGGAATAAATTTAAATTTCAATAAGTATCTCCTTCTTCCATTTATTCACCATAGAATTTGTTTTTTTACATAAATTAGATTTTAAAATTTGGTGAATCAGTAACCTTTTCCCTTCTACCTACCACTACTAACCCAATGGTCAAGCCACATATCTCTCACTACCAAAAGAGAATTTACTACTATGATTCCCATAGCTTAACCCTATAGTAACCAACATTCCCCACCCCTTCCTTTATTATCCCCTGCTTCCAACATTAGAATTTTTCCCCATTCCTTGATTAAATGGAGTTGACAACGCATATTTTGAACTGACATGTTGAAATAGCTATTCCCTCCCTAAATATTATCTGAATTTACAGATAAATAAATATCTACTCTGTAGATTAAATTAAATTTACACTGAACTCTCTGTTGGATCAGTTTTAATATTCAAATGATATTATTAGGATCCTTCCTGATTATTTACCAGTCTTATCCTGGATTTTTACTACTATATATATATATTTACTACTATATATATATATATATATATATATATATATATATATATATATATATTTCATGGCTTCTGCTCCGATGAGCTTAGATCACTGGTGCCGCCCAAGCACGAATTTACACGAGATACTAGATTAGCAACTAGGTCCCACCCTTTTACAGTTAAACAAATAAGATGTAACCGTAAATTCTACTCCAACAGCTTCTTTTCTCGCGCTTCCCGCCTGTGGAACTCCCTTCCACAAGTCTGCTTTCCCGACAGTTACAATCTCCAGGTGTTTAAATGTAGGGTCAATAGACACCTCCTATCACACTAACTCCCAACTATTCTCACAACACTCTCATCTACCCAACCCTCATTCTCGGTATCCTCACCCGCCTATCACCCACCCTCTGTTATTTCCTATATTTAACCAGCCTTTCTCCATTCTACGTAGCCCCCTGCACAGTAGTGGCAGTGACATGCCTTGCTCGGGGTGAAACGCTTATAAAAAAAAAAAAAAATATATATATATATATATATTATTTGGTTACCATGTAAAATGCTCGTTTGGTGTGGTTACAAGATAGAACACTCTCAACTGCTGGGTTATTTACATTTCGTAAAGGCATTACACGCTATGATATCTTCCTTTCTCTGACATGTGCCAATAGCCTGGTGGGTGAATCACCGACTGCTGAGAAATCAGTTGATTTTCAGTCTTGGCTTGAGGCAAAAAGTTAATCTAGCTGATCTTAGTTTTGACATTATTACTAAAAGGTGGGTTGATCTATATTATGTTACATTTGCATGATTTCGGTATATGTTTAGATTCTTTGCATTTATCAGAATATTCTAAACTAACATTGTGGTTACTTTTAGCTAATCTAAACTTATTTATAAATGGAACTTTATCTGTGTGTGTGTGTGTGTGTGTGTGTGTGTGTGTGTGTGTGTGTGTCGGTTACCTATAGACTCCGAAACGGCTGAACCGATTTTCTTGAAAATTTACACACTTGTACTATAAGCGTCTGTGAGTGTTCTTAGCTAGGTTTTGTGTCGAGGTACCCCCAATGAATATTGAAAATTGATAATCGAAAAAATCGTGTTATAGAAGGAATGGTCTGATTTTAATCAAATTTGATATACTCATAGACAAAGACATAAGAAATGATATTCAGAAATTTCAAGGTTGCAGTTCTTACAATAGTGCAGAAAATCAATAATCAATATATATATATAAAAGGCAAGTTTTTTGTGTGTGTGTCTCTTTATCTGCCTGTATGTCTGTATTTTTTCATCCCTTTTATTTTAGTTTTTGCTTCAGGTTTGGCTCTAAGTAGGTATAATTGTAGTTCTTAGTCTCAGCCATGATACCAGTTACTCAGAGGATTTATTTAGCCTTTAAAAATCAGTTTACAACAAAAAAACTATCGATACCGGGAAATCAAAATTTGATTTACATCCATTCATTTTTCTTTCAGTCTACGGTTTCACTTTAACTGGAAACAATTATTACTTTTTAGTGTTTCATGCCAACGTCCAAAGAGTCTGAGCTCCAGGACCATGGATTAGTTTTAAAGCTTTCATTCCACCCGAGCAATGCCAGGCTATACTGCTAGTATCTTAATATATTTAATTTTCCTGTTATCAAAAAATAGCTTTATTACTAGAGTTAAAAAATAATCTAAATTGGATAGATTTATGGATATTGTTTAGTATTCTTTGGTGATGGTTAGAAACTTTGTGGGCGTATTTGTGGTTGTAAGAATCTTTCATGTATGGGTTGTTCAGGCCATTGAAAGTTATGTCAAGGAAGTTGATCACTTTAGCATTAGTCGTGGTAGTGATTTTGAGTTTGTGGTCTTTAAAAAATTTGATCAGGTCCTTTCTTAGTTGCTCGGTTTGTTGTATTGCTTGTATTTCTTAGAAGAATTAATCTGTTGTCTCGATATAGCAAAATACTGACCAATTCACAGGCTTCTGTTGAATTGTACGAGCACATAGAAATGCAGATATTTGAATTGCTTTTTTTTATCCACAGTCAGCCATCATGAAATAAAATGAATTTTTGTGCTTTCAGTATATTTTATTTTTTATAATCATTTCATCCCAAGCAAGGCAGTTTTACTACCACTGTTGTGCAGGGGGTTACATAGGAGAAAGTGATGACAAAGAGGCGTAGGTTATAGGGGATGTCAGGAGAAGAGTAATAGACGGATGAGAATACGAGTGTAATGGGGGTGGAGTGGGTGGAAAAAAGAGCTTGAGAGAAAGGATGTGAGTTAGTGAGATAGGAGATGTCTATTGACCTTACATTTAAATTCCTGGAGATTGTATCTGTCGGGGATGCAAGTATATGTAAGGGAATTCCACAGGTGGGAAGTGCGAGAAAAGAAGCTGTTAGAGTAGAAATTGTGGTTACATTTTATCAATTTCACTGTAAAAGGGTGGGACCTAGTTACTAATTTAGTAGCTTGTGTAAATTCATACCTAGGGGGCACCAGTGAGCTAAGTTCATTGGAGCATTTAAATCTTGGACAGTAATTGTTGACTAAGTTTAAAGCGATTGTTAATAGATCTAAAGTGATAGTTGGGTAAAAATCACAAATATAAAACTGCATGAACATGTATTCATTTTTGTTAGTTATTTTCTTGAATCATTCTATAGATTCAACTGTGTTACAAAATTGGTTCCAATCCAAAGCATTTTTATTGATCTAGCAGGCTCTTTCCAAGATGACTTTACTAATTTTGCCAATGTAGTTTTTAGAAGAGTTAAGTATTGTGGATTGTTAATATAGTTGTTCTTATGGTCTTTGACAGAGATGAAAACCTTTTGTTTGAGTAGGATTTAAATTCTGTTGTCAAGTTTAATTTCAGTAGCTATATTTTTGGCTGCCTTGTTGATAGAATTTTCCCAGTTGCTGGGTGCTTTTTTTTATAATGTTTATAAATTTCCCTGTGGATGGCTTCATTGTATACATCCCCATCAACAAAATAATGATTATTTGTTTTGTCAGATTTGATAACAAGTTATATAGATAGATAAATAGATAGATAGATAGATAGATAGATAGATAGATAGATAGATAGATAATTATCTATATAACTATAGATAGATAATGATATATACATATATATAGATAGATTGATAGATAGATAAGCATAGATAGATAGTTATAAATATATATAGAGAGAAATAGATAAACATATGTATATACAGATAAACATATATATAGATAATCATAATCTGCCTGGCAAAATGAAAGTGTGGTGTTACCAACATGGCCTATTACCCTGCCTTTTGTGGCCTTTGCAAATGTATGAAATTGCACTCTCTCATATTGAGCACATTGAGCAAGTGATCAATAAATACTTGTGTAAGTGGCTTGGGGTTCCTCCTTGTTTTTCAAAAGTGGGGCTATATACCACCTCGGACACCTGCAGCTCCCTATACACTCGTTAGTGGTGGAATTCAAGGTTGGGAAGGTACGCCTACACATGATGATGTGGGACTCAACTGATGATTGCATTAAGGGGGTGCATCCAGAGATTAAATCTGGTACAAAGTGGTCTGCTGCAGAGGCAACCCAAGAAGTGGAAACCGGCCTACGAGTCAGAGATATCATGGGTGTGACTCATAATGATTGGGTTGGACTGGGAAACATGACACACAAGTTCTTCTCCAAGGAGAAACCAAAGGGAAAGAGGCGTATGGTAATGGAAGAAGTTAAAATGTTCAAAGAGGTGCATAGAATAGCCATTGCTGTTACTCAAGCTAAACAATGTAAGTGGACAACCTGGAATGATATCAAACCAATTAAACTTTCTTGGAACTCGTTAATCACGATAGAGCCATTGGCAATATCTTTTCTTCAATTTATGTATGAACTTCTTACCAAATGAAACAAACCTCAAAATGTGGGGATACAGAGATACAGATTTCTGTTTTTCATATAAAAAGGACCGAGGTACCTTGTGTCATGTGCTTTCTGCTTGTCCACAATCATTCCAGATGTATACGTGGTGACACAACAAGGTATTAGA
Organism: Ascarosepion bandense; assembly: GCA_037127315.1. Classification (NCBI taxonomy): domain Eukaryota; kingdom Metazoa; phylum Mollusca; class Cephalopoda; order Sepiida; family Sepiidae; genus Ascarosepion; species Ascarosepion bandense. Next base: position 288,246 of record JBBBDQ010001600.1, on the reverse strand, counting down.
GGTGATCAAGGAGTTAATAAAAACACAATGTGAGACAGCAAATCAACAGCTTGTGACAGCCAAGGAGACTAAGATCAGATTTCATAAGGAGAGTGAATGCCCTGCAAAGAAAAAACAAACAGCCCCGAATATGAAGCTGCTGAGTGGAGCCAGTGATTGTGAGGTTTCAGTAGACCTAATGATGTCTCTAAAATTTCCAATACACATCACACAGACAAACAAGCATCCCGACATCGTGTTGTGGTCCGATTCAAAAAAGTCTGTCTTCCTAATAGAGTTAACAGTCCCTTGGGAAGAGAACAGGGTAGAGGCGCACAAGCTAAAGAAAAATCGATACAAGTCACTGCGTGCCAAATGTGTGGACAACGGTTGGAGGTGTAAAGTGATGCCTATTGAAGTTGGGTGTCGTGGGTTTCTGGGGCATTCAGTTATTTCTTTCCTTTCAAAAATAGGCATCACTGGCCGTGGTTTAAAAAGTGCTTTGCACCGCATTCGAACAACAATACAGAACGCGTCAAGTTGGATTTGGTTGAGATCAAAACAACAAGCAAACAAAATTTGCACAACATCACAATCTAATATGCGCATATGAGATATTTGTGTGGTCATCTATAACATTTTTTCTTCCTTCACGAGCACGTTAATAATGGCAAACGTGTTCAGGAAATTTCACTGCCGATACAAACTGCAAAGTGGAACAATCATTTTATTTACTTCTTTATGAGAATATACAAGAGGGACAATCAACAAGTTTATCTTCATACCCTGCCTGGTGGCAAACACTGCTGGTGGTGTCAGGGGTGGCAGTTCTGCCATAGCCACCAAAACCGTGACATCACCCCTGGTTGGTGGCTGATGAAGACAGGGTATCGCATGTGCTAACACACGTTGTATGTTACAAATATATATACATGCAAACATACATTGATAAACATATATAGATAAAGGCATATAAGTATATATATATATATATATATATAGATAAACATCTATAGAGAAAGATAAACACATACACACATAGATAGATAGATAGATAGATAGATAGATAGATAGATAGATAGATAGATAGATAATGGAAATTTATAGATAGATAAATAGATTGATATAAGCTGACAATTATGATAAATTTAAAAGTGCCTGAAAATATTTAAATAGAATTGTATAAGGCTTGTGCTGACCACTTTCCAAAATTATGTTTGCACATGAGAATCTTTAAGAAAATTCCTTCTTTGTTAAGCTCAGAACTTTTTAATATCTTCTTAGGTATATTATGTTTTTATATATTTTCTTTTATTTAAATTTCTTTTTTATAAAATCCAAAAGGTTTTATAAATTTGAATAGAATATTTGTTTCCTTTTTGTTGAAAATATAATTCAGTTTTACTCTTATTTGAAATTCTTAAGCCTTGTTTATATTGTGTTTTGTTATAATGTAAATAGATAATAGAACATGAAATGAAAGCAATAGCAAAAAGACAAACATTACTATGAGTTATAAAGTATAGGTAAATGTAGAGAGCCATGATTGCCTACATCCTGCAGAGAGACAGCACTTGTCTCCAGTACTAATCCCACTAACTTTAACATCCTTTCTTCTTAAAAGCATTTACAAATTGCATGAAAAAAAATGGTTAAAAAATCATGTCATGAGAAACAAATGTTTTTTTTTTCATCAGGGGTTCTTCATGCATCAGGAAGAATCTGTTAATCATAGCAACAATGATAATGAAAATAGCAGAATATAGGAAATTGTCCATTCAATGATAAAAGTTGTGCAATAATTAAAAAAATGAAACACCTACCTGAGACAAGAAAACTGACCTTTAGAATTTAGTTATTTGTGTCAGATCATGCTTACGAATGCTACTGGTAACATGTAACCCAATACAAACTGCAGCATGTACAGGTGGTTGTCATCTAAGCCAACTTACTCAATAGTTTTCCTGGTGGTTAGGAGAGTGGTTATCTCCCACCAAAAAAAAAGACCAGTTAAAGAGTGGATGAGCTTATAGAAGCCAATGGCTATCATATATATATATCATATATATATATGTGTGTGTGTGTGTGTGTGTGTGTGTGTGTGTGTGTGTGTGTGTGTGTGTGCGCGTGTGTGTGTGTGTGCATATATATATATATATATATATATATTCACCTGAAATTAAAGCCAAAATACGATGTTTAGAATGGCTCATGATTAAACATAATAGACATTCATTGTTTCTTATATTTAACAATATATGTTTAGAAAAATATATATATCTACACACACACCTTTGTGCAAATTAATTGAAACAACTACTTTAGTTTCCTTTATTTCAGCATGTGGGTAATTTCAAACCCACTGAAGTGACAGGGTTTAATCAATTAGGTCATTTTCAGTGGTGTGCAATAATATGAATCTATTTTTGTGCTGTATGATGAAATTTGTTTTGCCTTGAAAAATATTGCATCATCTGTGATTGCTTCAGATTTTTATCATGCCCAGACACTATTGTCTTGACTGTCGATTAGTTGTCCTACAGCCATTGTCTCTGATGAAGCATACAAAAATTGTACTGTTGCATGCACACACTGGTAAAACTTAGAGAGATCACGCATATTGTTGGCATCAGCCTTTCAACTGTCAGTCATGTTATCAAGGCGAAGAAACAAACTCAATCTATCAGTCCAAAACTTAAAGGGAAATGTGGTCAGAAGAGAAAAAACAATGCCAAGAGACAGCATATACATGATCAGGGAAAGTGTGAAAGATCCTAGGCAGACATTATTTGTTTACTTTCAATTAATTTGCACAAGGGTGTGTGTGTGTGTGTGTGTGTGTGTGTGTGTGTGTGTGTGTGTGTGAATATATATTTATATATTCTTTACTCTAAATAGCCCAAATATAAATAGTGTGAAAACTGATACACTAATGCTCACACATGCAAAATCTGTAGAATGTGAATATTGAAATTATACATATATACATACTTAGCCATGTTTTTTTAGGCAGAATGCTCTTCCTGATGTTAAACTGAAGAAGAGCATCTGGCTCTGTAAAACCTTGCCTCAAATCATTATGACAAATCCTTGTCATCAAGACCGACCTTGCTTTGTGTGGGAATAATTCCAGTCCTAGACAAATAACAGTGAGTCTTAAACTACAGCAGCAGCATTCAAAACATGGCAGCCAGTAAGAGCAGCAAGGTGAGGTTTAAAACTCCAAGTTTACCCCAGCAAGTTGGCCTATAGGGCTTAGTAGGTAAAAGCATTGGTTTGTGAATTTAGTGACATATAGTTGGGAGTTCAATCTCTGGGTTGGGCAGTGTGTTCTTGTACCCAGTGAAAATGGACAAGCAGTACTAAATAACATAAGAATTAAATGATATTCTTAGCAGTAGAACAAGAACTGTCTACCAGCTGGAGGTTAAAGAGTTCAGTTCATAATTTCCTGAAAATTACCTAAATAGATATTCACCTGAGGAAGGCCAGAGGTCACCACAGCCAAAACATTTTGATAAGTACAACAAAGATGAAAACGATAGCCTGAATATAAATAGTGCAAATAATACAAACCATTTATTGTCATTTTTTCAACTTTTATGAATCAATTATACTCATTACTTATGTAATGATTATTGGTGTGAAAACTCAAATCAACAAGCTGAATTCAAATTCCAGCTCAATCTGTTGCCCTAAGGCCCTTGAGAAAAGCATGAATCCATCTTATCTTTCTTGAAATCTAAGTTAAACAACAAGATAGACCAGACTCTCTCTGGTCTTGGGTGGTAGCCAGTCTAAGAGAAGGATTACTATAAATTCAAAAGCTGGGGAGAAAGCTACAGGAAACAACACCACTAGCTTTCCCAAAAAGTCATCCTTGTAATTTGCATATAATAAAGAAAAATTAATCTGTGGAGAGCCATTATTGATAATCTCCTGAAGGGACATGGGATTAAAAAAAACAAAACTAGAGTTTTACCTAGAGAAGAAAAAATTGAATTTTAAATGAACCTTACTGCTTGTGGTAAATCTAATGCTTGTAAAATTCTAAATGTCTAGAGGGTGTAAATATCAGTACACATGCATCTTTTCATTGAGAGTTTGTTTCAATAAACAGAAGAATGTCAAAATGAAAGCAAAAGCAAAATGGCTCCATGTGCAATATTCTATGGCAGTTAAGTAGCTTTTATCAAATGTTACGAAAGAAATTTTACTATTGTGCAGAGTATTGACAACATGCAATAAATATGTAAAGATGTAAAAAAAAAAAGAAGAGAGGAAAATAAAAATGGTGGCGATAACATCTCACTTTAGCCGTAGGGGCATTCAAGAGAATAACAAAAGAATTCAGTTTTGTTTTCAAAGATGAATATTTTTCTCATAGTTGCAAACATTTAAAAGCATACACACATTTACTGATACATTTATATGGATATTCACATCTTATATACATAGACACTGGCTTGGATAAGTTCACAACAGTACAGATACATATATCTACTTGAATATAAGCATTCTGTTTGTACACCCACACTCTCTCACTCTGATATATCTGTGCATACACACACACATATATGCATGCACTTAATTAAAGAACATATAGATGTAGATGTACATGCAATAGCACACTCACATGTATTAGTATATATGCTCTATTAGTATATATGTAATAGATATATATATTAGTATATTAGTATTAGTATATATGCTCTATTCAGCTTTTATGGTCATATAAGTAATTTTATTTGGTTACATTACAGACTTTGAATATGTAGAAGTACTTTTTCGTATGTACAGACCTACTTTCAGATTGATGTAAATATAAGTACTTTAGTATGTGCTTACTTACTTATAGGCACATTAGTATGTACTTACTTATATTAAATGTACTTCCTGAAATTCTAACTTACTATACACACTCATGTTATAACTTTTAAATATATATCAGTACTCTTTCAAAATCAATGCGTATTTTCTTTCACAAATACAAATAACGTGTACACACACACACACACACACACACACACACACACACACACAACAAATTCAAAGAAGCATTTTTTCCAAACAATATCAATTTGTGAACAATGTCAAAAATTCAGATGGAAATCTTTTAATTTCTTGTTCTGTTGTGACCTTTGGCAATAGAACAATAGACCTTCTGAATCAAAGATGCACATCTGAAAGGAAAAGAGAGAGAAAGAATTAAAGATGTAGATGGAAGTGAAGAGTGGAAAGAATAATGTAATGGTAATGATATAATAAAAGAAAAGAGAATACAAGGGATTATGTTTTCTGGTGGAAGGATACAAGAAAATGGACTGTTGAACATTACTCTTTTTGAATTTCAATAATACTACTATCTTTCTCTTTTTTTTTTGCTCAATAAAAGGAATAATTAAAACTTTACAAATTATTCATTCCAATTACTTTCTTACTGAAACAAAAAAATACGTTATTTGATATGTTTAATCATACAACCCTCTTTGCCATCATCACTGCCACTATCTCTATTTTCTATGGCTCCATCATTATTATTATTACATGATGCACATTTTAAGTGTCTTGCAAGAGCAGCATGCAAACTCTACACTATCATTGCTCACACTTTGATTTATCTCTCTATACTTGTATAATCTGATGGTCTATAGCGGATATCTCTTATTCCTTTTCTAGTTGCAGTAGGATTCCGTAGCAGGTTGACGGAATTTGGCCTTGTGGGAAGATAGCCCACTATAATTCAAAAATGATTATAAATTCAAGAAAGGCAATTAGAATATAAAATAACATTTATACATATATACATTTCAATTAATGTTTTACAAATAAAGTAATACTTGAAATAAAAGTTCAACGGAAGTTAGAGAGAGTTCATGGCAAAATAATAATGAGCTGAAAGGGATAAAAGAATGTTCATTGAAGATATAATGCTGAAAGGGTAAAAGGCTTAGTAGTGGGATTGATGTTCATTTTGAAGTTGCAGATTCCCAGGTCAGCGAGTCAGTAAATTGGTGTGTGGAATGTCTTTGAAAAGGTCGGTTAGTACTTTTTGAGAACAGGGAGAAAGGAAGAGGTCAACATAGTAGCCGCTCGACATAGGTCAAGGGAGAAACTGATTACACTCTTCTCCTTTCATCCTTCTGTCTGACTAAGTGTTTTTGTCTTCGCTTTTTATATTGGCATTTTGGATCAAATTTGTATTTGGTTTCAGGCTTCCCATTGGCTGGTAAATAAAATTGGTAATTTGATCTTTGATTAATTTTTATTTTTCAACTGGAACATCTGCGAACTCGGATGCGCATGACCATTTTTATTCATTTGCTTTTTAGTTATGAGAGAGCACACATCCGGTTCATCACTTTTGTTCGGTCAGTATCACCACAGTACCAAACCAAGCGTACATTTTGTTTTGTTGATTGTTGAATCATAATGTGTTCGTGTTTTTACATCATCTTATTGCCAATTAAAGTATAAGGAAATGAATCTAGGTACCTCCACTAATTTGGTATATGTAAGGTTTAAAATTAGTGTTTTTTTAAAAATGGAAAAGTCTTTCTTGAAGCTTTAATTGAAAGGATTTTAAAATTTACTATTTCCAGTAAATGAATTACTGACTCTGATTTTAAACAAAAAATAATAATATTGATCAAAATCGATTTTTATTCAGTAAAATTAGCCATCTAGACACATTTGAAAATAAAAGTTAATTCTTGCAAAAATAAAAAAAAATATATATATTTAATTTCTGAAAACTTATTTAAGGAAAATTAGCAAATTAAAAGTTAAACTACTGATTTGAAACACATATTACTTACTTATAGCATACAATGTTGTATACAAAGATTTATCTCTTTATACTTGTATAATCTGATGGTCTCAGGAGGCAAACATAATTTCTTACATAAAATACTGAATTCAATAAGACAGGGTTGATCAGTAACATACTGACACTGAACTAAAACTGCCAAAAGATGATGAGCGTAGCTTTTTTTTGTTTTCATTCTTTTACATCTAATGTAAAATATATATGGTCATTCCTTATGATACCATATATATATTTACACTTTACCAGTAATATGGAGTGCCAGAGAAAATCATTAGCGTCAAAAAATTGCAATATGAGCTCTAGTAAAAATATACTAGAGAAAACCATCAACATCAAAAATTGCAATATGAACTCTGGTAAAAAAGGTTACTGAACTAAGTCCGAGAAATTCAGTTGTTGTTGTTCTTAAGGATACATGGCACAGTGGATATTAGTGTTGGTTTGATCTAAAGAGTTGTGAGTTCACTACCAGCCTACAGTAAGTGAACAAGTTGGGTTAGCGGGAGATAACTCATGATGACCAAAAAAGGCTTTGCTTTGCACAAGGAAAGAGAATAATATACCCCAGTGATCATAATAAAGAGTTTGATTCAAAGTTCCAAGTAGAAGAAGGCTGAAGCATACAGCGGCTGAAACGTCATACAAATGGCAACAAAGATGAGAACAATAGTCTCAGTAATGTAAATAGTGCAAGGCAGACCTTGACAGTCCAAACATACAACAGCCAGTTGTAGTCAATCCTCTTTCAGGGCAAATGTGTTGGCTTCTCCGTTGCACAGTGTTGTCCACCAAAATCAAATTCATGTAAATTTTCTTTGATTCACAGCCATGTCTACCATCATGGGAGAAAAAAGGGATTGTGAGGGAGAATGACAATGCAAGCAGGTACCAATGACTCAGTCTGCTGAGTTATGATTTTTATCATGACTCTGCAAACAACATTATTTCATTTAGAAGCTGAAAAGAAGTACAAAACTTTTTCCAGATTTGGTAACATCATATATTTGTGTACTAGGAAGTTGCATTCACTTACGCGCAAGTATCCTTGGGAAAGGTATTAATCCGTCTCTTCCTTCCAGTTATGGGTTAAATAACAGGACAGATTGGGTTCTATAGCCTTGGCAGGCAACCAGTCTACCGCAGAAAGCAATGGCAACCTACTGCAGGATAATCTTCCTTCTGCCCAGTCAGTCATGTCTCTTTTGAGAAATGATCACCCAAGTGTGTATCATGTATGGCACTTAACTGACTGACTAGGAATAGCAAAAATTGCCAGTATCCTTTGGTATTGCTACAGGGTGTAGCTACTGATTTCAGTCCTTTTAGTGCAGTGGGGAGAATATCTTGGGACTAGGTATTCTGTATGAAAAGAGAGGGATCATTTTTTTTTCCAGAAAGTAAATAAATAGTGGCTAATATCCTCAACCAACTCAGCTTGGCTTATTCCTGGTGATTTCAGCTGCACAGATGATTTCATTCTCAAACAACCCAAATAACACAGGTGGTTTCACATTTATACACAGGGGTATTCTCCAATTCTCTCCCTGCTGAGCAAAGAAAACTATACCATGCTTAATGTAGCTTCCCTGTGCCTTTTCTGTAAATACTTTCTTTGTAATTTTTTTTATGAACTTGATTCTATCGTATTAAGACTTTATGAATTTAAGTGTTGTAATAGATTGGTAGCAAGGTCTTGTCATTTGAAATTTAAAATGGCTGGATGTAACCCTAAGTATTATTCTAACAGCTTAAAACTTCTCTTTCACGGAACCTTCTTGCAGCTTCTTCAAAAATTTAAATGCAATGTCAATCATTATCTTCTGTCTTCTTTTTTCTTGTTCTTTTATTGTTCTCTTTCCTTAACACTGCATTAGTCCGATGGGGTGTTTTGTTACCTCAAAATCTTTAAAACACATTTGTAGCTCAGTTTTTGAGGGTAGCAGATGCCAAGGGTCTATCCATTTTTGGAAAACTGAGGTGACTAACTGAAAGAGGATAATATGAGCTCATCTCTCACCACATATGGTCAATTATGCCAGATTTCCTTACTGCCCCCTCTTGATATATAGCTTTCTTTTGTTCCTAACCTGACTTTCAGAAATAGCTGGTGTGGCTCATATAACTGTAAATAAGCTAAGAAAACAATTTTAGATAGATTGTTCAAAATAGGATTATCACATTGGTAAGAATAAAGGAGCCAATCATACATTAGCTGCTATTTCTTTTCTATTAGCCACCAATTTCTGAAGAAAAGAAACCATTTTCCTTACAGCTTGTACACCTGAAGAAAGCAAAAGAATGAATTTACCAAAGCATTGTAACAGAAAAGCAACATAATGAACAAGTTCAGTCATCTAAACAACTCAAGAAATCTTGGAATGATAATGACTCTTCTCAAAATTATAATACTTCAAGCTGAGGTTTAGTGCTAATGTTCAAAAGAGAAGCTATACAGATTGTCGACAAAGCACAGATTTTTAAATCAGAAGATGCTGCAGTAGATGACATCCATGAAAGAATCAAGTATGAATAAAAAAAGAAATTTAATTCATTCTCAGCAATGTGATAATCCTATTTTGAACAATCTCTCTAAAACTGTTTTCTCCTGAAGAGCATTTCCTTGTATAAATGTAGAATCACTTCAAACCAATCAGCTTAGCTTATTTACAGTTATATGAACCATACCAGCTATTCCTGAAAGTCAGATTAAGAACAAACGAAAGCTACATCGAGAGGGAGCAGTAAGAAAATCTGGCATGAATGACTGTATGGGGAGAGGGATGAGCCCATATTACCCTGTTTCAGATGAATTCTAAATAATAATAAACATTACCAAATAATAAGACAACTGAAGAAAGCATTATACATTAATGAGAAAAAAGTTTGAAGTTATTGTTAATTTTAGAAGTGTATTATTGTGGATGTGCATTTCAGAGATGTATTATATGAGGATGTGCATTGTGGTGCATTGGATATCGGCTCGGAACAAGAAATCAGGAGAGCCGAGTTCAAATTCCAGCTGAATTCATTGCATTCACTTATGCGCAAAAACCCTTGGGAAAGGTATTAATCAGTCTTATTCCTTCCAGTTATGGGTTAAATAACAGGACAGATTGGGTTCTATAGCCTTGGTCGGCAACTAGTCTACCGCAGAAAGCAATGGCAACCTACTGCAGGATAATCTTCTGCCCAGTCAGTCATGTCTCTTTCAAGACATGATCGCCCAAGTGTGTATCACGTATGGCACTTCACTGACTGATTATTGTGGATATTTGCTAAATCAAGTCTGGCAAAAGGTGATATAATCATGATATAATGTAAAGTAAACCTATGAAAATAGGACTTACGATGTGCAGAATGAGCAATGTAATGAAATTGCTTATTGTTCTGTAACAAATGCTGAAAAATATGATAAGGACATATGATGGGCTATAATTTTTCTTGTTCAGTAAGCAGTTTCTCATTCAATAATTCTCTAGATTAAATTCGCAAAATTGAAATAGAATTGGAATGACAAAAACAAAGAAAAAGCAGGGAAATCAGGAGTGGAAAAATTAAATAAAAAAAGAAAAAAAGGAATTAGAAGAAATAGAAAAGGAAATGGAAATAATGAGGTCAGAAAGAGAGGAGGAGGAGGAGGAGGAGGAGGAGGAGGTGGAAGAATAATCATAAAAGGAAAAGAAAGAGGAAAATAATTAGAAGCCGAGGAGGAGAACGAGAAAAGAAAGAAATGGAACAAAAGGAGAAAGAAGAATGGGAAGAACAGGTAATGAATCAGTAGGAAGAGAATAAAGAAAAAATGAGAAAATAAGAAAAGAGAAGGCAGAAAAGAAAGAAGCAGTAAAAAAAGGATAAAAAATTAGCAAAGTAATAGTCAGTCAGTTAAGTGTCATATATGATACACACTTGGACAATCATGTCTTGAAAGAGACATGACTGACTAGGCAAACAATTTTCTCGTGGTAAGTGACCATTTCTTTCTGCAGTACCAAAGGCTATAGAATCTAATCTGTCCTGCTATTTAACCCATAGTTTGAGGGAGAAGAGATTTTTTTTTTAATCATATCACCCCAAGCAAGGCGATAATGCTACTGATGCCCAGGGGGCTACTTAAGAGTGAAAAGATTGGAAAAGAGAAAGCCAGAAACCACATCCTAAACAGGGAACAAGGGATGAGCCTCTACACCTGTTCAATAGACGTGGGTGGAGTGTGAACCGGGCGATAGTTCAGTCTATCTACTCCAATTGAAAAAAAAAATAAACAAAAAAGAAAAGTGAAAAGATTGGAAAAGAGAAAGCCGGAAACCACATCCTAAACAGGGAACAAGGGATGAGCCTCTTCACCTGTTCAATAGACATGGGTGGAGTGTGGACCGGGCGATAGTTTAGTCTATCTACTCCAATTGAGAAAAAAAAAAAAAAAAAGAAAAGAGTAAGAAGACTGGAAAAAAGAAAGCTGAAAACCACATCCTAAACAGGGAACAAGGGATGAGCCTCTTCATCTGTTCAATAGACGTGGGTGGAGTGTGGACCGGGCGATAGTTTAGTCTATCTACTCCAATTAGTCTATGGATTAATACCTTTCCCAAGGGTATTTGCGCATAAGTGAATGCAACAAATTCAACTGGAATTTGAACTTGCTTCTGATTTTTTGTTCTGAGGTGATAACCACTGCACCACAACACACAAAGTAAGAATAGAAGAAGATGAAAAAAAAAAGAATAAGGGGAATAGAGGAAAGAGAGAAAAAAAAAGAAGGAAAAAAAGCAGAAAATGGAATAAAAAGAAAAAAAGGGAGTTAAAGGAAAATGTAAAGAAAGTTTAGATAAGATGTATGTGTTTGATAACATTGAGAATGTAAATCAATTTTTCTTGTTCCTGTGAATTTTTTCATGCTTTGCTTAGTAATAACTTCTGCCAATATCAAATTTCACACATTTCTCCAATAACTTCCAGGAGTGATTCAATTTTCAATAAACTGTTAAAAGAGAATTTTTCTTAACTTCCAAACAATTTGAGCTTGTCTAATATTATCATGTTCACTTAAATTGCAACTACTGTTAATGACAAATCCATCACATTCAGAGTTATCAGATTGAGCTATAAGTAGCAGATATAAATACAAGCAGCAAATTTTCTGCCTTCAGCTCAGAAAACATTTGAAAGTCCAATGCTATCAGGTTTTGAATTGGCTTTTTTCTCATTCAGAGCCAAGCTTATTTTGAAAGTAGCCCAGGCACTACTAAAGTAGATTGGCCTAATTTTTCCATTCTGACACATGTCATAGCTTAAGGAAGGTCTAAAAAAAGCTAATCTAGAAAAATTATTTCTCCAAAAGATTTTCCCTATTTTTATGAGTGAACCACTGTATTTAAATAGTGCCATAGCCCAAAATATTGCAAGTATCAAAATTCAAAATTTACCTGTGTTAAGGCTGTCAAAGGCAGCCAAATTCAGCATCTCAGGTCACAGCTGAAAATGAATACATTTTGAAATTCAAAACTATTAACAAAGTGCAGAAATTTTCAAAAATAATAAAATGATATTGCTTCATTTGAGTGAATTTTTTTGAGAAATTAAACAGTTATAATAATTTCAAGCAGTATTATTCTGATTGTTTGAATATCTTTCAAAATTATATGCCATTTGAAATCTGTATAAATTACAAAAACTTCAATATATAATGTTAACCAAATTTTATTTTTAACACTTTTCTTTCTTTGAGAAATCCATTTTCCACTTTAAGTTTCCCAAAATATTATCTGAGACTTTGTATTTAATAAGATAAGAAGAAATTTCAATTGCTAATTTAAATGCAAAACTGTAAATGTCTTAAAGGAAGGATTAACTAACCTTCAAAACAGTTACATATTTGAATAAATGTTTGAAAAAGAGGAGTCCAAAATGCCAATTACAGGTCGGAGATACTAAAATCAAGCAGGTACAGGAATTTAAATACTGGAAAGTGTTCTAACAGAAGATGGAAAATAAGACACTGAGATTTGAAGGCTTACTGGCATGGCCAAGGACACATTCCAAAAGCTGAGTAGAGTATTTAAAGACAGGAAAGTTTTGTTGGAAACAAGGAAATGAGTACTGAACTGTTATGTGATATATGTCCTCCTATATGGCAGTGAATTCTGGACAATCTCCTCAGAGATGAAGGCAAGACTTGTAGCAACAGAAAAGTGGTTCTACAGAAGGATACTGAGAATGCCATGGACTGAACATGTGAGCAAAAACAAGATTTGGAAAAAATGGAAATAAAAAGGAAAATTATACTTAACATCAGGAAGAGACAGTTGAAGTTTCTGGAACACGTTTTGTGGAAGAAGGGCTTGGAGGATCTGATAGAGGGAAAGAGTGACAGGAGAAAACAGCATGTGACATACTTGATTGGCCTAAGCAAATGAATAACAGCGTAGGATTTGGGAGAAATAACAAGTCAAAATGTATTACGATCTACAAGGAACATGAAGATGCTGAGGGCTATGATCGCCTACGTACTGAAGGGACACGGCACATAAAAGAAGAAGAATCTACAAAAGGGTGCTAAAAAGTTCTTGGCCTAACCAACTTCCTAAAATCTGATTAAAGAATCAAACGTCATAATTATTTTGAGATTTCTTCTTGGTTGGGCTGAGAAATTTTCAGCACCCTTTACATCAACATAAAAACAACATTGTTGTGCATTTTCAAAATATGGATTTGGAATATCAGTAAATGGAAAAAAATATAAAAATCATTTTTCAGTATCTAAAATTACCTTCTATTGTTTGCTATTGGAAGTCACATAGATTCAGGCCATAGGCATATTTGAAGCTCATACAACTATTACTAAAGAAATTATCACTTCCATTCACAAAATATCATTCATAATAATTGACACTTTTTAAAAGTTTTAAGAAAATATCTGTAATAATGTAATTGAAACCAAACTTTTTTCAGAGAACTCTTATTAGTGAAATTATAGATGAAGTGTGCTACCTTTGACTTATAAAGAATTTGAAATTAACAAGCTACATATGAAATATACATAAGAGAAACAGTTTTTATACAGAAATCTGAAATGATTTGCTTAGAAGTTATTTTGCATCTCCTGTTGTATGTTATTACTGGAACAGTTTGTTGCTTATTTCTTTGGACATGACTGAACTTCTAATTTTGAATCATTTCTGCACTTGTAATTTCCTTTTTAGTCCTGATACTTTGTTGCAATAATTTTTATGACATCTCTTCTATAGTTTTTATTACTTTTTCTGATTGATATTTTTCATAGCAAGCCATATTTAACATCTGACTTATCAACTTGTTTGCATGCCATTCGATTATCTGCCTCCAATTCAACAAACATTAAATCTTTTATTCAATGATAGAGCATTGAATTGAAAAAAAATATTCCATCATGGGTCATATATTGGTCAAGTTCTATGACTTTCATTCATTGATTGAGCAGGAACCTGGAGGCCAAATATTTTCTAGTCCCTATTAAAAACTGCTTAATTCTGTGACTTTTGTTCAGTGGTAGAGCAGTGGACTGAAAGTTAAACAGATTCATTTCCAATTGCACATTAGTAAAGTTCACCTTATACCATCTATTACTTTTTCAAATTGATATTTTTTAAAACTAACCTTATTTTAACATTTAACATTTTTTTTTTTATAAACGTTTCACCCCCAAGCAAGGTATTACTGCCACTGGTGCACAGGAGGCTACATAAGAGAGTGAAGAAAAAGAGGAACAGGGGTGTCATAGTAAGAGAAGGATCATTTTTATTACATGTCATTCACTTCAGTTTGCTATTCCTTATTAAGCAAAAACATTTAATTTGTAATATTGCCAATATCAAAATTAATGTCTCATACTCTGTTTTTACTAACACCAGTCCCATGGATTTCACATGTGACATATGTGTGACTTCATATATAATTCAGAAGTTAATACGAAGGCTTAGTGGTTAGCAATAGTCATTGTAGCAGAAAATATATCTGAAACCTTAAGCTCATTGAAATACTTGAGATATTAGAAATTGTGAGTTTCTTGCTGGCAAATGTATTCAGGATTATTGATTGGTTAAATGATGAGAGCAAAGATAATTCTTTAATATAAAAAAAGCAAATTTCCCACTTATCTGATGTTATTTGTCTGTACTGAACCATTACATTTCAACATTGTTGAAGATTTCTGTGATACAATAAATAAGAGAATTGGCAAAAACATCATTATTTTAATCATTATGCTTTGTTTGCTTGAGGATAGAATTACTGCAAGTGGTTAGAAGGGCAAAGATTGCAAGGTTCTGTCCTGAGCTTGCAATTATGTTTTTTAAATGATTCAGCAACCTTATGAAAAGGTATTATGAAATCAATTATGCACCATTGGTTACCATATCCTGTTATTGTGGGGAAAAAAAATTAGGTAACTTAGGATATGAGCCAGTGAGTGAAAAGCAAGAGAAAAACTCATTAAGTAAAACCTTGCTTCTATTAACAGGAAAACGTGATATTATTGAGCCACAAATTATCTAAGGTTGACTGCACAAGCAAAATAAAATGCACCATGATTTTTTTTATGCTCATTCTTCCTTGGAATTGAGCTTCCTTCCTGGAATTGAGGAGCATGTAAACTTAAAAAAAAAAATAGACGCATAAGAAGTAATTAATATTAAAGCAGTAGACTTGAGGCTAAAGGATGTGTAGTTGAGCAAGTCAATTTAAATATTTGTGAGTGTTTAAGAAGCAATCAGGTTTTTAGCTTTCAGGGTAGATTAAGATTAAGAAACTGAAGGCCAAGAACTGAGATATTTATTCTCAGGTGATCAATTAGTGAGCATCAGTGAATTTAATTCAGAGTTACAAGAAAGGGCCGAAAAAGAAAAAGAATAAAAATAAAGGAAAAAACAAACATATTTAGTTCTGAGATGAGTGTAGAGCGCTGTGATTTTATTGAATAATAGAGCAGAAGATTGCCAGCTAATTTCATTTTATCCAGAACACAGCTTAGAAAGGTCTATGATTCTTATTTAATGATAGAACAGGAGACTAATGAATTAGCATGATTTTTTGTTCAGTGATGGGGTAGGGCTGGGCAGGGGACTGGCCGCTAATTTGACCAATGTTCATTCATATACCACAGTTTTGTAAAAACTGACAATGCATACAGTCAGTCAGTTAAGTGCCATACGTGAAACACGCTTGGGCGATCATGTCTCTTTTGAGACATGACTGACTGGGCAGAAGATTATCCCGCAGTAGGTTGCCATTGCTTTCTGCAGTAGACTGGTTGCCAGCCAAAGCTATAGAACCCAATCTGTCCTGTTATTTAACCCATAACTGGAAGGAAGAGATGGATTATTGCCTTTCCCAAGGGTATTTGCGCATAAGTGAATGCAATGAATTGAACTGGAATTCAAACTCGGCTCTCCGATTTCTCGTTCCAAGCCAATATCCACTGCACCACAATGCATACAAATATCCTTAAACTTGTAAAATTCAGTTCATATTAAATCTTTATATTTCTATATAAAATATCTATTATATTTATGCATAGCTGTAAGTGTCTGAAAATGAAAGCATTAACTTTAATAAAACATAAAAAATTTATATGTTCTTTAAAAGTCAGATAAAATTGTATAATAACTGAAGGAATCAATGAAAAATATGTATAACCACAAGAAAAGCCAATCTTATTAGATTTAGTTCTGAGCATGAATATCCAATTTAATTGTATTCAAAAGGGGCACAGTACATAAAAGAATAGAGTTATATATACATTACCGGCCATAATTATTAGGCCACACCAGTTTTATTTAAAAGAAATGATGTATTTCATACTATTTTTAGTATTTATTGCCAAATGAAAATTGAATGGTTCTTTTGTTATTATTACTCTGCAAAATTTTACAAGGCAAGGAAGCAAAGATGAACTCGTCTGAATCAACCTAAATTTTCTTTCTCCTTTCATTGATGAAACTGCAATATAGGTAATTATTAAATATTAAATATTTATAAATTCATTTGATGCACATGTTATTGTGCAGTATTAACAAAAGAATCATTTTATTTTCATTTACAATTATTCACTTGGGAAACAAGTAACTAAGAGAGTTAGAGAGAGATAACACATGACTACCAAAATAGGCTCTACGCAAGGAATGAGAATGATATACTTCAGTGATTGTAATAAAGTATTTGGTTCAAAATTCCTAACACCTGAAAAATACCAGAGCATACAACGCCTGAAATGTTGTACAAATGGCAACAAAGATGAGAACAATAGTCCAAATAATGTAAATAGTGTAAATGCTACCTCATCTCAGAAATATAAACATATTTCAAACATATGCACCGTAATGGGGGCGCTAGAGGGTGTCGTCAGTGATGTCATTGCGAGGATCAACTAGGGGGTTTCGGGTCTTTCAACATCATACCCCCCTCACCGTGCCGACCCGACCAGAGATGATCAGCCTCCAGCCCACCCACGATAAGCGCTTTCAGACACTGGAAAATTACATTTAGGCCCAGTACAAAACCCTGCAAATGCTTCCGATTGGCGACAGTCAGAGCCACTTTCCATTTAGAGGTGAACCGCACATGAGCTCGTCCGAAACATTAATTTAGACGCCGAATTTCGGGGAATTTGAACTAACAATTTGGAATTAGTTAATAAGTTAAATGTCTGTTACACCCTTGGATAAATAATAGGCCATTATGTTTTGATTTTAAGGCAGTTCACATACCTTCTCTAGCTTTTGACCAGGAGTGGTGGTTTATCCTTTGTTTCCTGTTTTGGATTTGGTTCCTGTTTCATTCTGAAATTTTCTAATTTTCTTTCACTCTCTGTAACACCTTGTGTCTTAGTGGCATTATTGCTTTGTTTGGGGTGAAATGATTTAAAAAGAAAAGTGAAAGACAGAGGAAAAAGATATATCAGAGAGATTATTTGGTTTTAGTGAGAAAAAGAAAGCATGCATAATACTAAAAGAAAGGGAGATCATAACACTCAGGCATTTAATATCTGATTCAGTAAAATGGAAAACCTAGTCAGTTTTTAAAATATCTTTTCATTTGTACCCTGTTACTTCTTTAAATAATGACCTGAATTCATATTTATTATAGTTATTGAAATATTTTTTAAAAGTTATAAAGCTTAAATATTCAAAGATGTGATAGAGGAATTTCCATAAATATTTTATAGTTGTGGGAGAGTGACAAGAAGGGACTACAAATAAACTTTAAGAAAACTGAGTGCATGGTCATCAGCAAAAGATACAACCCAAAATGCCAAATACAGGTAGGGGAATCAAGCAAGTACAAAAATTTAAGTACCTAGGAAGTGTGCTAACAGAAGATGGAAAGTGTGACACGGAGATCTGAAGGCGAATTGGCATGGCAAAGGACGCGTTCCAGAAGATGAGCAAAATACTAACACACAGGAAAATCTCAATAGAAATGAAGAAAAGAGTGCTAGATTGCTATGTGATGTCAGTTCTTCAATACGGCAGTGAATGCTGGTCAATATCATCAAAAATGAGGACAAAAGTGGAAGCGGCCAAAATGTGGTTCTACAGAAGGATGCTACGGATATCGTGGACTGAGCATGCAAGCAACGATGAGGTGTTGGAAAGAATGGCAACAAAAGGAAATTGATGCTGAGCATCAGGAAGAGACAACTGAAGTTCCTGGGACATGCAATGAGGAGGGAGAGCCTGGTGAACCTGATACTGACTGGTCAGATAGAAGGAAGGAGAGACAGAGGAAGGCAGCGGATAACATATTTGCAGGGTCTGATCAGGTGGATGATGAAACGGGGTTGCCAGGAGCAACAGGAGCAAAGACACTAAGAGCCACAAGGGATAGGGAGATGTGGAGAACCATGATCGCCTACGTCCTGAAGGGACAGGGTAAATAGAAGAAGAAGAACTTAAGAATTGCAATTCATCAGAATTCAAATAGCAAAACTGAAATTATTATGGTTATTGCTGGTTTATAATAAACTCCCAAAAGATGTAAATAGAAAGAAGATTCAGCTTTTTACCTAATGGAGTCAAATTAAAAGATTTAACTTTTTACCTAATGGAGTCAAATTAGTTCTTCAAGAGTTTTTATAATAACTTTTGTCATTATAATATTTAAATGATTCTATTATAAGTATCTTTATTGCATATCAACCAAGAGTCAATTGCTAAACTTAAAGTTTGTGATGCGCCTAGTATGGATTAAATTTGCTGATTATTCTAGGTGCTATGTCTCTTCAGGAAGTTGACAATTACAACTCTCCCCAACATCTTAAACTTTGTAGCCCTTAGCAACATTTGTCTCACTACAATACTTTCCAATCTTTTTTTCTGCTTTTCATATACATATGTTTGTTAAGAAGGTTAGGTTTCCCTATGTCCTATTTGGTTCCATTTTTTTCATTGCTTACATGCTTGCAAATTAATGTGCAAGATGAATATAATGGGTAATAGTTACTAAGACATTTTGTCTCAAGTTAACACCTTAATGCCCACTGTCCCCAAAATGTAACATTCAGTATTAATGAATTATAGCTATAAACATAATTACCAATACCAGATTGTTAAATATTGTTTATAATTAATAAAAGGTGAATTTTATTTTTATAATTCATACCAGATTTTATTTCCTATTTTATTTTTACAATTAAGACAAAAAATTTTATTTTTATAACTGATATAGGATTTTTATTTTTATTTTTATAATTAATACCACATTTTTTTTTTTTTTTTTTTTTTTTAATCGTGTCACCCCAAGCAAGGCATTCCACTGCCACTATAGTGCAGGGGGTTACATAGAGCGATTGGGTATAGGAAATGTCAGAAGGAGGGTGATAGATGACTTAGGATGTATATAGGGAGAGAGTTGGAGAGAGTGGGTGTGAGTTAGTGTGTTAGGATGTGTCTATTTACCCTACATTTAAACTCCTGGAGGTTGTAGCCGTCGGGGAAGCAAGCATGCGGTAGGGAATTCCACAGGTGGGAAGTGTGAGGAAAGAAGCTGTTGGAGTAGAAATTGCGGTTACATTTCATTGGTTTCACTGTAAAAGGGTGGGACCTAGTTGCCAATCTAGTATCTCATGCAAATTCACATCTAGGGGGCACCAGTGATTTAAGTTCATCAGAGCAGAAGCCATGAAAGTATTTATAGAAGAGGCACAGGGAAGCCATGTCACGCCGGTAAGAGAGAGACTGCAGGCGGTCAGCCAAGTCGTTATCAATCACATTACAGATTCTTCGCTGTATTTTGTCAAGAACCCCGAGGAGAATAGGAGGGGCACCCGACCAGATGTGGCAGCAGTACTCAATACACAGGTGGATGGTAGATTTATATAAGTGCAGGATAGATTCAGGCGGAAAGAATTTCCAGGCCCTGCACAGAGAGCCGACTTTCATAGCTGCGAATTTAGCAATGGATTCGACGTAGTCATTCCACTTGAGGTCCGCTGAGAGTGTCAGGCCAAGCAGGCATAGTGTTTTACTCTCTGGGAGGCAAGCCTGTTCCATATTTTTATTTTTATAATTAAGACCAGATTTTTATTTTATTTTTGAAATAAATACCAAGTGCTTACTTTTGTTTTTATAATTAATACCAAATTTTTATTTTGTTTTTATAATTAATGCCACATTTTTATTTTCATTTTTATAATTAATATCAGATTTTGATTTTGATTTTTCATAATTAAGAAATTATTACTTTTACTTACATAATTAATACAAATTTTTACTTTTTTATTTTTAAAATTAATACCATTTTTTTATCATTGTTTTTGTACTACTAAATTTTATATTTATTTTTATTTTAATAACTAATACAGGATTCTTATTTCTATTTTTACAATTAAAAATTTATTTATATCTTTATTTTTATAATTAATATCAGATTTTAGTTTTGACTTTCATAATTAACACCAGATTTTTATTTTTATGTTTATATCTATTACAAGATTTTTTTTTTTAAATAAATTTTTTTTTATTTTTAAAATGAATACCTAATTTTTATTTTTATAATTATTTTCATAATTTATGCAGGATTTTTATTTTTATTTTTATAATTAATACAGGATTTTTGTTTTTATTTCTATAAATCAGACTAGATTTTTATTTTTAATTTCATAATTAATAGATAAATTTCATTTTTGATTTTATAATTAATATCAGATTGTTATTTTTATTTTTTATAATTAATACAAAACAAATTTTTATTTTTATAATTAGTATAGGATTTTTGTTTTCATTTTTTGATTAATACCTGATTTCTGTTCTTATTTTGATAATTAATACTAAATTTTTATTTTTGTTTTTATATTTAATATCACATTTTTATTCTTATTTTTATAATTAATACAGGATACTTATTTTTATTTTATAGTTACTACCAGATTTTTATTTTTATAATTAATAATAGTTTTTTTTTATTTTTATAATACAAGATTTTTATCTTTATTTTTATTTTTATAATTAATACTTGATTGTTATTTTATAATTATTACAAAATTTTTATTTTTGTTTTTATAATTAATACATACTTTTTTTTATTTTCATTTTTATAATACAGGATTTTTATTTTTATTTTTACAATTAAAAACTGATTTTTATTTTTAATTTTGTAATCAATGTTAGACTTTTACTTTTATAATAAAAATAGATTTTTATTTTTATAATTAATACCAAATTTTCATTTACATTTTTATAATTAATACCTGATTTTATTTTTATTTTTAAAATTAATACCAAATTTTATTTTATTTTTATTATTAATAATCATTTTTTTTAAATTAATCCCCGATTTTTATTTTTATTTGCATAATTAATGCTCAATTTTTATTTTTATTATTAATATAGGATTTTTGTTTTTATTTTTATACATAATACTTGATGTTTACCTTCATTTTCATAATTAACAAATTTTAATTTTCATACCTGATTTTTATTTTTTATTTTATAATTAATACCAGACTTTTATTTCTATTTTTATTATTTATACTAGATTTTTATTTTTATTTTTATTATTCATATCTGATTTTTATTTTATTTTATAATCAATACCAGATTTTTTATTTTTATTTTTATTTTCACAATTAATACCAGATTTTTATTTTTGATTTATGATTAAAGACTTCATCCTGCCAATATATGTCTGATCCCATTCTAAAGTGTGTTGTTTGTGTGCAAAAAGCCAGCATCTCCATCAGGTTATCTAGTGGTATACTGGTATGTTCTCCTAGGGATGAATCTGAGGCTTGATTACCAATAAGGGCTTCCACCAGGGATACTTTGGTGAACAGACTCACCACATTCAGTTTCACTATCTGGTTGCATTGGATAGTAGCATCTTTGATAATTTTCATGAAATGAGCAGAGTTTTCGACGTATGATGGTGACTTTCCTATCAGTGAGTTAATTATATCTACAAAGAAGCAATTCAGAGGGTGGCACAATAAGCCTTGGCTGCTAACAACCAGCCTAATAATGTGTTTCTGATCCTTAAGTAGACCATACATGTGAGATAGCTTGCTGTAGCATTGAAACAACTGCCTGTATGTCTTAGGCTGGAAGTGATCTTTGTTCTTGATTAGGATCTGAAACAGCTGTTGTTCTGTTTTCAACATGGGGTCTTTCTTTACCTTGCGAAGAAACCATGGGGTCTCAAGGACACATGGCTCTCTGGATATACACATTGGCTAGTTTCAGTAACTTGACTCAAAGAGTTGTGAGTTCAATACCAGGTGACAACAGTGGTGAACAAATAACTTAGAGAGTTAAGTTAAAGGGAGATAACTACAAAGCTACCAAAAGTAGCAATGCACATGGAATAAGAATGATATACCCCAGTTATCCTAATAAAGAGTTTGGTTCGAAATTTCTAGCACCTCAAGAAGGGCAGAGTTTACAATGGCCGAAACATCGTAATAATGTCAATAAAGATGAGGAAAACTATCCAAACAATGTAAATAGTATAAATACTACCTCAGAAGAATAGACAAATTCAGTTTTGTTTTGTTTTACATATAGCTTGTTTGATAATTATATGGGCCTATTTGTAAATAGTTTCATTCTTTTGACAGATAAGTATCCTGATTACACAGAGCGTAATGTGGACTTCTTTAACCCTGTTATTTTTTATATTAAATGTTATTTTTTAAATAAGACAAAATTCTATTTTAAAACATTCTCCTCTTATCAAGATGACAACTTTTTATATTTTTCATTGAATTGTTTATCTTCAGTTGTATTCATCTAGCATTATCCTGACTATAAAATTCTTTAAATGAACAATAAGTCAGTTACCTTCTTGTTGCCAGTTTCTCGACAACAGGAAAAATAATGATGCCTTCCAGCTGTGAAATTAATGGCTGACTGGCATAATTACATTTGTAATGATCAGCCAACCATTTTTGTTCAGGCCTTTTAATTCTCGTTTAAAATTAAATTTATGCTCAACATCAGAATATATTCATTACTTCCCTTTCCCAAGGAAATCTTCCTCTTTCAAAATTTCTTACAGTTCATATTAAACACTTTGAGGGTTAATTATTGGAGATCAAGCAGAAGCAATGATCAGATAATGTTCTTAAGCCTTTTTTCTATATTGATCATTACTATTAGTCATATTATTTTTTATTAAATACTACCTTGTTCCAGTTGTTCTTCAAGTTAAAGTTTTTTGAGTTAATATTCCAGTGACTCTCATTACTATATTCTATAGTTCTTGAGGATTTTTGAGTTAGGCCTTAAAATATCTGTTATCTTTATAATTTATTTATTTCTAGTAATACTTGTTGTATAATCCATTTTCCCCCCATTAATGGATCTGTCCTGAATACATATATTCAGCAGAACTCTGCTTGTATTCAGTGTTCATTAAATCTTGCATTTAAGCCAATACAAATTGTATCTAATAATTTGACTACAACTTAATGAACTATTATTGTTAACCATTTTGATAATGGTTAATCTACTCTGCCCAGAAAAAACTTATTATTGACCCCAACACTACTGACTCTGAACTAGAATATCATCACTGGAAATGAACTTTCATAAACTTCTTAAGTAGCTATTGCAACAAAAGATCTAATAAGCTGCACTACCTCATGAAATATGTCTTAGCACAGGTTTTTGAGTAATTTACAGACACACCTTTTTACGAAAAGGCTTTAACAACCCTGAACAGGATCTCCATAAAAATGAGAAATGAAATGGTCTTTAGACACTTACTGGCTATGAGGCATCAATTGCAGATTCAATTGATGGATTCTATCAAGTCTTAATAAACAAAGTAAAAATCATTCATTTTCTTCAGTACAATGCTGAGCTGTATTGATATGAAACACTTTCATGAATTGGCTTCAATCCAAGGATATCTGACAAAGAATACTTGATAATAGCACCATAATATTACAGCAGGCCTGTGACCAGACAAGAAGATTATATTTAGCAAAACAAAAGGCTAAAAAGTATGACACAAATGCAATAATGTCAGAGACCTATTCACCTATTTTGTGCCCCTTCCATCATATGAAAAAGTAGGCTTTTCAAAAAAAACAGCCTTAATTAAAAGCATTTTTTTCTGCAAAGGCAAGAGATATGCATAGTCATTATGCCCTGCTAGAAGGGACAAATATGGAAAGCAAGAACATTGGGCTAAAGTTTGTAGAAGTAAAAAGAGGAGCCAAATGGTATTTTGTTCAGCACCAGTGGATACATTTTGGTGTCTATCAACTAAAACAATAGATATTACAGTAAACAAACAGCTTCTAAAAGAATTGGATTTGTATTTGAGTTTTGTTTAATGGCACATCAACCTATGTGAGTTATTTAATGCTAAAAAGGTAGAGTTTAAAGATATTTTTTTTAATGTTCGGTTATAGTAAGAAAGTTGATTTAGTCAGATTTTGACGAAAAAATATTTATTTTTATTTTATTTTAGAAAACTGAAGATGTTTTCTAGTTTCGTATTCAAAAATGTATTGCTGGTAATTTTTTCCTTCAAAAATGAACAATGGCAATGATTTTTTTTCTTCAAAAATGTGTAATGGTAATAACTTTTCTTTAAAAAAAAGTATTGTTGGTAATATTTTTCATTCAAAAGTGTATATTTTTCTATAAAAGTCTATTTTTATATATATTATATTTCTATAAAAATATTTTTATACTTTCATAGTGTTTTGACCCCAGTTTGGGGGTTAGCTATTTACCCATAGCTGGGGCCCTAACAGGTGCTACCACTCTGGGTCAGGGTGGACCTGGGAACAACAGCGATTTAGAGGTGGTTCCATGCTTCTCACAACCTCCCAATCAGAGGCCCTGCTGCTGGATGCAGTTTACCGTCATACCCAGGACCCTAAAATAATTGATTGACATAGGAAGCACAGAAAATGTCCTTAATGCAAGCATTGCAAAAGAAAATATGTAAGAACCTACCCATGCTTCAACAAAGTGGAGATGGCTAGCTCATTTCTTTCCATGCAAATACTAGGATACTATCTGATAGACCTAAAAATAAAGATTACTTTATACCAAGGAGTAAGATGTCTACTAAGGAAGGATTTATGTTACGACCTAATATGAGGGCACAACTTCTTTTG
This sequence comes from Ascarosepion bandense, assembly GCA_037127315.1. Lineage (NCBI taxonomy): Eukaryota > Metazoa > Mollusca > Cephalopoda > Sepiida > Sepiidae > Ascarosepion > Ascarosepion bandense. Next base: position 262,834 of record JBBBDQ010001600.1, on the reverse strand, counting down.
TCAATATCCATTCATAGAAATATCCCTTTGGAGGCTCTATGCCACCTTTAAAGTCTGTGATGTAGCAGCCATCAGAATACCATACCCAGCACTTTTCAAAAATCTAACACCTGATTGTAAATTGGTAGCTACCAAATCTAGGGACACATGGTGGAGAATAAATTATTTATCCAAACTAAAGTTACTTGTATGACAAATATATATGTCAATATATGTATGTTAATATATATACATATATATATATGTGTGTGTGTGTGTCCGTTACCTATAGACTCTGAAACGGCTGAACCGATTTCCTTGAAACTTTACACAGTTGTACTATAGGCATCTGTGAGTGTTCTTAGCTAGGTTTTGTGTCAAGGTACACCTGATAAATATTGAAAATTGATAATTGAAAAAATCAGGTTATAGAAAGAGTGGTCCGATTTTAATCAAATTTGATACACTGATAGACAAAAACATAAGAAACGATATTCAGAAGTTCCAAGGTTGCAGTTCTTACAATAGTGCAGAAAATCGATAATATATATATATATATATAAAAGGCAAGAAATCAAAATCAGTTTTTCAGCCCTTTTATTTTAGTTTTTGCTTCGGGTTTGGCTCTAAGTAGATATAATTGTAGTTCTTAGTCTCAGCCATGATACCATTTACTCAGAGGACTTTTTGGCCTTCAAAATTCAGTTTATGACTAAAAAAACTTATTTGATATTGATACTAGGAAATCAAAATTTGACTTACATCCATTCATTTTTCTTTCAGTCTACAGTTTCGCTTTAACTGTAAACAACTATTGCTTTTTAGTCTTTCATGTCAACGTCCAAAGAGTCTGAGCTCTAGGACCATGGATTAGTTTTAAAGCTTTCATTACACCCAAGCAATGCCGGGCTATACTGCTAGTATTATATAAAAGATAATTTTTATGATCAAAAGTTGTAGAATTTTCACGAGTCCAACTAGTTGTTAATTTTTCTAGGGTAAGATTGAGTATTTGTGTAATAAGATCTCTTCAAAAAATATTTGCACTGACTTGACACTCAAATTTTTCTTACTCTTAATAATAAGTTTTGCATGTATGTATTAGTATAAGACTGAATGATCTCTCGCTCTCTCTATCTCTCTCTCTCTCTCTCTCTCATTTAACACTTGATCTAGTGAGTTAGCTTTTAAATGCAAGAATTGTGATTGTTGATATACACTTAGTGGCCACTTAAAGTACATGTGAACAAGTGCTCTTTTATGCAAATTTCTAATCAGCCAATGATGTATCAGCAATTTAATAGATATAGGCATTTAAACACGGTCATGGTGACCGGATGAATTTCATTTGATATGTTAGTATGAGGAAGAGAAGTGATTTAAGTAACTTTGAATGTGATACAGTCGTTGATATCAGACAGGCGGCTTTGAGTATTTCAAAAGCTGCAGATACACTATGATTTTTACTCACAACCAACTTTAGGGTTTACACAGAATGATCAGAAAAAGAAAAAATGTCCAGTGTATGGTAATTCTGTGGGTGAAAATTCCTTGTTGATGAAGATGGTCAGAGGAGAATGACCAAATTGGGTCATGCTGATGGAAAGGCAACAGTAACTCAAATAACCACTTTTTACAATGAAGCTATACAGAAAAGATCTCTGAATGCACTTGTTGAACCTTGAAGTAGATGGACTACAGCAGCAAACGACCATTTTTGATGTCACTTCTATCAGATAAGAATAAGAAACTGAGGTTACAGTTTACTAAAGGTCACAAAAATTGGACAAGTAAAACTCAGGGCGGTGGGGGAAATATTGCCTTGTCTGATAAGTTTTAATTTCTGTGGCAACATTCAAATGGTAGGGCTAGTTTCAGAATAAACAACATGAAAGTATAGATCCATTACCACTTTGCTTGGAGTAAAATAATTTAAAAAAAAACTATGTTTAAAATATATAGTACCATGTCAAAGTTTTTAACAACTTTAAACTGTTATATATATCTAATAGTTGCCATTTTATAAGTAGAGGTTTCACATTGTGCTATCTCTAGATTGAAACCATTGGTGTCATCACCATACCTAATTGTTATATATTTTTTAACAGAGGTTTTAAATTAGAGGGGAAAATGTGAGAAACCCCACATTTGGTTGTACAAAATCTTTCAGCCACCTCATCTAAACCATACCAAGATGGTTTAGATGAGGTGGCTGATAAACCTTTAGATTAGGTTTTTAGATTATGGAAAAATAATAAAAATTTATTACATAAAGTTCATTTCAAGAAGTTAGTTTATATTGTTAATATTTCTTATTTTTTTTAACTTGAATAATTGCTTCAGTGCATCTGAGGTAGGATATAGATGAATCATTCACTATTTACACAGGTATAAAAGGTCATTCTATATAGTTGTACTCCAAAAACTCTTTAAGATTGTTTGAAATCTTCTAGCAATCTCTTGTCTCTAGTTCTGTCTACATTTCTTTAATGATATTTAAGTCAGGTATTTGAGCAAGGCAAACTTTCCATAAGGTGACACGTTCATCAACCAGACATATTCATGTTGCACATGATCTGTGGCCTGAAGCTTCATCATACTGAAAAATCTCACCTTCATCCAAATTCAGGATCAAATGATTCTTCAGTAATTGGATGTATTTGGCATTATTCAAGCTACCACTGAGTCAATTTTCTTGAACCTTCACTTTTATTTGCATCTCCAAATTATCAAGCTGTTACCCATGAATTTCACTGCCTTCATTTTATAACATGGATCATTTTTCTTTCCTGCAGACTTTCTAGTAAAATCTCACTTATTAGAATACAAATTCTTCTTAGTTTCTGTTGGGGTGCTCTCCACCTTTGTTATAACTACATTGACAGATTAACAGTGTTTAAAAAATATTTAAGACATTGGAAATTATTGTAATTTCACAAATTAATCAAAAGTTATGAATGTTGTAAGCTTTCCCTTTTAAGAAATTTATTTTGTTTTCAAGAGTGGTTTTGCACTGTGATGCAGTGAATATCAGCTTAAAATAAAAAATCAGAGATCTGAATTAGCATACCAGATGAATTCATTTCATTCACTTACTCACAAATACCCTTGGGAAAGGGATTAATCCATCTCTTCTTCCTCCAGCTATGGATTGAATAGCAGGACAGATTAGGTTCTATAGCCTTGCTTGGCAACCAGTCTACCACAGAAAGTAATGGTAACTCACTGGGGGAACATCTGCCTAGTCAGTCATGTGCAGTTTTATTTTTTTGCCACACTAGAATTCTAGTCATTTACTGAGTCATTCACTCTATGAATTCTTCCCTTGCAAAATCATGCTACACATTGCTAGTATGTTTTTGTTTCATCAGCATTTTTGTTATGATAGTAGTAGCTGTAATTTTCCTCGTTAACAAATATTTTCCCACCAATGTTGGACATTCGATTGTGGCTAATAAACCATAACAGAGTTGATGACACTAGAGTTAAAAAGCATCAGACTTCTGAACAGAAATATGATGAGAACAGAATTTCAATCTGGAAATATCTTAATAAATAAATGTTTTCTATTAAATTATCAAAATGGTTTAATTCTTTTTGATACTATATAAAGTAATTTATTTCCATTCTCAGATTGAAAAGAAAATAAGCAGAATAAATATTTAAATGTTACATGCCTTCATAGATCTGGTTCCTGGAAATTAGGCATGCCATTATTGGTTATGATTGTTGTTGCATTGGTTGTATAGTGTAACCATTATACTGTCAGCTTAGAATTTTATTCAAATTCAACTGAGGGCACTTGTCAAGGGGAAACTTTAACGCAATCTCTCTCTCTCTCTCTCTCTCTCTCTCTCTCTCTCTCTCTCTACCTAACCCCCTGTCTTTACTTTTCAAATACATGTGTCAGCAGTCTAACTGACTTGCATAATGTATCTTTAAGTTTAAGTTAACATCCGCTCTTACACATGCTCTTTGATTATATGTTGCGTATATATATGCTTATGTATGAATGTGTGTGTATTCGCTGAACTGATGTAATGATGTATTCTTTCTTAAATTTTCTCTTTTAAGGGAGCGATCTTTATTTTTATTCTGTTTTTTTGGTGGGGTCTTTGTTTGTGAATTTCATTCATGTAAAATCTTCTGTACAATAAAGACAGAAGCTGATGATGGTTCGCCTGAAATAGGCCTATACTTCCAAGTTACTATGAGATAATGTGTCTGCCTAAATTTTTTCTTATATTTGCTCTATATGTATTTATATACATATATATTTAGAGCTCTCTTAGAGAGTTATCCTACCATTGTATGTACAGGATACTCCTTTGGATTCTTCTATATCTACACCGCATGCTTATATATCTATATATATATATATATATATATATATCCTCTCTATTATAATAAAAATGGTTGTGTGTCTGTCTGTATGTATATATATATATATATATATATATATATATATATCTCCTGTCACACTCAGGGGTTTGGGTTATTTTGTAATTTTTTTGTTATGGTTTAATGTAAGATACTCATTAGTAGGTACATCAAAAATATGTTACAGTCATTTTAGATGGGATATTGATACAATTATTTTGGCGTTATTTTTGACTGCACAGGACCATTTAATTTATAAATAATAATATATTATTATTATTATTATTATTATTATTATTATTATATATCATGCATATATGTCCACACATATACATACTTTGGTAGACCGAAGCAGTAAGCCACCAAGTCAAAAAATCAATTTGCTTCATTTTTCACAGAAATTTTCAGTATTCAACTATGTTATTTACATTATTCAGACTATTGTCTTCATCTTTTATGTCAATTTATGACGTTTTGGCCTTTGTACACTACAGCCTTCATCAGGTGCTAGGAATTTGAATCAAATCCTTTATTACAATACCTGGGGTATATCATTTTCATTCCATGTGCAATGCTACTTTTGTTAGCCATGAGTTATCTACCTTTAACCTAACTCTTCTAAATTATTTGTTCAACACTGCTGTAGCCTGGTATTGAACTGAAAACTTTTTGGGGTCAGGTCACTTGAACTAACCAACATCTATATCTACTGGGCCATGTGTCATTGAAGACAACAGCATGTGAATTTCTGGGACTTAAAAACTTAATGTCTAAGTGATCATTTTTACCAGAGTTCATATTGCAATCTTTTGATGCTAATGATTTTCTTTAGCATTTTTTACCAGAGCTCATATTGCAATCTTTTTGACGCTAATGATTTTCTCTGGCACTCTGTATTACTGGTTCTCATATTGTATTTATTACTATGCTTGGTTGGCTTAGGAGATTTTTGTAGCCTTGGGGATTATACTAAAAATTCTTAGCATCTGAAGAAGGCCAAGGAATACAACAGCCAAAACACTGTAAACATGGCAGCAAAGATGGGAACAATAATCTGAATAATGTAAATAGTGTATATACTGCCTCTTCTCAGAAATATAGACAAATATTTAGCTACATGTATTTATTTGATTTTTGTAAACACTTAGTACTAATTGGAAAGATTTTAAGGATTATGCCTTTTGTATGAACATTTGTAAAAATATTCTGAAAAAAAAATTCTAAATTTTTTTTATAGATGCACTTGATGACCTATCCACAAGATTGATTTACAATTTCTTCTACAAGTTTTTCAGTTTTGTCAAACAGAATTTATTATTTAAAAGACTTCTGTGGTTCTTTTATCTACAGACACTGAAAAATTCAAACTCAAATCCTCTGACTTAAAATTTCTTGTTTATCATTTTTTAAATTGTTCTTCATTTGCTACAAAAATGTTTCCATTAAAGTGTTTTGTTTGTTAACTTTCTAGCATAAATGCGATTGTATAATTATTATCTTGCTTCAGTAAGCATGAAAAGTACATTTAAAGATATATATTTGAATTATTCCTGTTTTGTAGAAAATTAGCACTAGCTGTTGCTAATAACAACATGTTTGCAAGCATTCATTGGATCTGAGTAGAACACACACGCACACACACACACATACGAAAAGGAAAACCTCAACACATGATCTTATATATTATCCTATCTGAGTGTATTCAAATCAATATAAATATTAATTATAGTCAAGATAGTAAAAACCTCAGAGTAATAAATAGAATCTAAACATGAAAAGCAGTCATTAATAGACAACTCAAGATAATTTATGTTATTGATTATTGAACATTTAGCATTGTTCGTTATTAGAATTTTCACTGAGAAATTTCTTTTTTGATATCATTAGTTTAGATTCATTTAAATTCAGTGATTATTATTTCACAATCATCTCTCAGTGGATACAAGTTCATTATAGAAAATATTCTTGAATTTTTATTATCAGCAAATGAGCCTAAGGCTTATTCAGTTCTCATATAAAGCAAATACTTAAAAGTCAAGGGTCAAGTTTGGTGAGATACTGGAAAATGTTTTATTTATTTTGTAGATATCTATCATCTGTTCACAAAGAAAACAAGTATCTAATAAAACAATTTGGCATTCTGTCAAAATTATGAATTTCTTACAAATATAACCAAAATTATGAATTTCATACAAATATAACCAAAATTATGAATTTCTTACAAATATAACCAAAATTATGAATTTCATACAAATATAACCAAACTTATGAATTTCATACAAAGATAACCAAAATTATGAATTTCATACAAATATAACCAAAATTATGAATTTCATACAAATATAACCAATTTTGATGTAAAGAATTTCCTTGTAATTGCTATAAAATGTGATTTCCTTTGTATTTTCCCAGCTGTGGCAATTGTAGAACTCTGAAAGTGTGGGGGTGGGGCCACTTAGGGGCCAAGATTTTTCTGAGGATAGTGGGCAAACTCAAGCAGTGTAATTACTAACCAATTCTTTCACTTGGCTATAAATCACTGACTGTCTATGTATCTACATATCAAGTTGGGGACATTGTTTCTAATTAATGTTTTCATTCAAATATGAAAATATGACTATTAAGTCTCTTTCCTTCCCTAACAACATGTCTTTTTCTATCAATCTGGTTGTTTTATTTTGTTTGTTTTTCTTTCAAACTGGTCTCTGTATGTGTCCATAAAAAGTTAAATGAAAAAGAAAATGCAGAGGGAAAAGTGCTGAAGATCAAATCTTATCAAAATCAGAGACTGATCAATTTCATAGATTTTGAAGCTTATAGAAGTGGTGAGGCCAACCAAGGGGCCAGCCAAAATTCTGGCGAGTGAAGGCTTGGTCCTTTCTTGTCACTCTTTGTAGAATTGCCACTGTTTTTCAGTCTACCAGTAGTCATTAATGTTGAGTATCATATTCTGCCTCTCATCTTACTGCTTGGGTAATTATATTGTCTCTATGCCTTAGCTATGTTAATTAAGCAGTCATTTACATATCACTACAACATTATTATCATTATAAAGACCAATAAAAAAAACAATACTAAATATTTCATGCTTGAAACTTATATTTATTTGCTTCTGGACATTGTCAATTATTTTTGGTGTGAAGTTGTGTGGCTTTGGGAACTTTTTTTGAACATGGATTTTCTCTTTTGCAAGTATATGTGAAATTGCTTTTTCTTCTTGGCTGAAGGTGTAATTTACTGTACCCAACAAAAATGGGGTTGACATCAAAAATAGAAAACACAAGCAACAGCCAACAAAAGTATGATTTACATCAAAGGCAAAAATCACAAGCAGTGACCAACATAAGTGTGACTGACATCAAAGGCAGAAAACACAAACAATGGCCATCAAAAAGAAGGCTGCTGCTGTTCATCTCAGTGTTCTCGACAGGCTCCAAAGGAGAATCAGTAATGTGGTAAGTACCGACTTGGCGGCTCGACTACAGCCACTTCCCCACTGACGAGATGTGGCCTCACTTTGTCTCTTCTATAAATACTTTCATGGCTTCTGCTCCAACAAACTTAAGTCACTGGTGCCTTTGCAACAGGTGTTTACTCGTGCAACCAGATTGACAACTGGGTCCCACCCATTCACAGTTAGATTAACCAAATAAAGACAACAATTCTACTCCTGCAGTTTCTTCTCTCGCACTTACTGCCTGTGGAACTCGCTTCCATATTCTTGCTTTCCTGACAGCTACAACCTCCAGGAATTTAAATGCAATGTCAATACTCTTCTATTAACCACTTGAGTCTAGTTCTTTCACCACCCCTGTATATCCTTTCCTTTCTCTCCACCTTTGCAACTGTCATCACACCTGTATTCCCATCCTTCACTTGCTCCTTTCTAACTGGTTTGTCTTCCTCTTCACTCTCTTCTACTTAATCTTTTTACTCTTATGCACATTAGTGGCATTACCGCCTTGCTCGAGGTGATACGATTAAAAAAAAAATGATTGACATCAAAGGCAGAAAACACAAGCAATGACTGACAAAAATGTGACTGACATCAAAGGCAGCCAGCTTGAAAGGCAATATCTGACAAAGATGATTGACAGATGTGTCTGGCTATACATAACACTATTAAGCAAAACCTGAGAAGACAAAAATGCATGAAAATTTCAGGTTATATAAGTTTTGGGGTTTTCTTGCTGAAAGGAGAATGTGGAGAGAACATGGGGAGAACACAGAGGAGAAGAAGAAAAGAGAACTCCCGCCGGTTAATAACTCCTCCTTTGTATCTGCATGATTCTCTCTGCTTATATCCTTCTTCACACAACCATCACCAACGAATATCCAGAACAGCGACAGTATATAGAACAAAGGGTAGGATGCTTATATAACTTTCTGTCATCTGGTTGTCTTCTGTATGAATATTCTCATATCAGCTGAGTTGATCACCTATTTACATTTTGGGCATTATCACTGACATATACATACATATATATTGTGTGTGTATGGTGCTATGGGGGATTCGTCATCTAAATTATCTGAAAGTGACTGACATCTCATTTTAAGATATATTTAGCAAAATTACACAAAACTATCTTGAAATACTAGAGTATATTAAATAAGATCGTCATTGGCTTCAACCACGGCCTCCAGTGGATAACCAAATCTTCTGCATGTCTTCTGGATGGTCTCCTTGATTAAGTTGGTGAATACAGCAATAATTCTCGCCTACAGTTCATATTTGGTGCTACAAGGAATTTTGTTGGTCTTCCGATCAGCTGCGCCCTAGGCATAATAATCAAGGTGATTGCTGTCTGTGAAGCTATGTGGCCAGGTGCAAGGAGGCTTGATTCAGGGCTTGATTCTGCAACTGGTGGCTACAAGGTCATTTTTCAGATCACTCCTTTGATGTATTTGTTTCGTCTGATACTCTAATGTGATACCGAGTACAATACCTACTTTGGTATCTCTTAAGGTGAGCCCATTGCATATTGGGATCACACAGATCAACTTCTCTTTATTGACATTAAATTAATTTGGGACCATTTTGTATTTCCTGCATCATGTAACCTTATTTTAGTGAGTCATTTGATTAATTGCAACAATACATCTGTTTGTAGCGTATTAGTTAAAGTGATAAATGGTTAAAAAATACATTACCCAAGTCAAGCAGATATTTTTAAATTATATATCAATTGGTGATCATGTTAAATATTAAAATTTTTCCTTAACATTTATAATATTGATAGTGTTGGAAACAAATGATGAAATTAACAGATGCAATTTCTTATAAGAATGGAGTCAATGATAATTTGATAACCTTGAAATATTTCTTGTGTTGTACAAATCAGAGAAAGTCAATATGATAATGTAGTGCATGCAGTTTGGTCATGTGATCATTTTGATCACATGAATAGATATAGATGTATCTCTACATCAGGCACGCATAAAAAAGCCTTTTTTACCTGACATTGTTTTAAATCTTTTTTTTTTTGTATATATTTTTTATGAAAAGATTAAACTTAGAAAAACTTTCAGTATGGCATGATCACTGCATTATAAGAAAGAACAATGCCACAAATTAATGAATTATCCAAATGTTTTATGAATGTTTTTAAATAAGTATCAAGTTATTTGTGTTAATTAAATCAATCATTATTTTCCTAAACAGAATTGTTTTTGTTAAGTCTTTTGAAAACAGAAAAAAATCTACTTTAGGTTTATGTGTCTTTTGTCAAACATTAGAATTGTAATAAATATTTATTGAAATAAGATTACACTCACATGGCTTCAAAATAAAAACAAAAAATTGTCTTTAATTTGTGTAGCATTACTTCTAAAATTAGTTACTTTTTTTCATTTGATCTGAATATTAGAATATTAGAAAAAAACAAGATAAATTCATGATTATATTTTCTTCAACAATGACATTAAAATGCTGAAAATTTGTTTATTGCATGACCCAAAAGGAAATGCAACCCAATATATACTTGTAGACAAATGTTTACATTGTTCTTTTTCTGACTGTGAGATCCAGATTTGAGTTTCTCAATAGTTTATTTGTCAGGAAAGGTGACGTTTTGATGCTGTCAGATGGGAGAGAGAATCCCAGCATGCAGCACCATTGGAAAGTGCCTGAAAACCCAAACCATGGGCTGACCAAAGAATTGTGATTGAAATTGTGTAGACAAAATTGTTCAAAAGCAATTGTGGTTGTGCTTGCACAATGTCATAAGTCATTATGACTGAGAATTTGAGTGTTCTATCCTTGTTCAAACTTTTGATCATACCAGATTATCTGCTCTGTCCCAAAAAGATTAGATCATCATAGTTTCAGTACAAACAACAGATGGCCCGAGCAGGTTGAACAAACATGAATATGCCTGAGCAGGCAACTGTAACAACAACTGACTAGCCACCTTAACAGATGAGTGTGCTTGGAAATGAGTAACCAGAAAAATTAATAGTAAAAAAATTATTCTCTAGAAATTATTTAAAATATACTCAGTTCCTTTCATATGCTAAATTGATCATTGCCCATTTTTGACACCATATACTGGGTATCAAACATGAATTTTTAATATAGCTTTCCTTGTATTTATCAGAAAATCATGATCTAGACCTCTGTTTTTATAATTTTGGGGTGTGCTGAATCTTTTTTTGGCTCTGGAAACCTCCCAAAAAAAAGAGTCTAAATACAGAATTCAGACATTTTTGCAAATTTTGGTTCTTTGCTGCCTCCTAGAATTTCTAAACTTTTAATATTCCTGAATATAAAAAATATGTTTATTTTGTGTAATTTTAGTTTTCCTTCCCTCAATAAAATCAGTTAATTCCATGTTTGTTCTTGTGACTCATAATTATTGCCTGATTTATTTTCAGTATGGTGATGTAGTGAGGTCTGTACCTCTCCTCATACTGGTCCATATGAATACAGTCACTTGCATTAAAATCTTGAATAAACAAAGTTACCACTCCTGAAAGTACATTGTTGAGTATTTAAAATTTCTCAGTAGAAATTAAGTAAATTAAATTTTTGACTTTGTGGCTTACTGTTTCTGCTTGCCACAGTATGTATGTGTGGATATATTGCCTGATATATAATTTTGCATTATAATAATAATAATATATATTATTATTTGTATATTTTTCTTTGGGTAGCAATGATTCATTCAAGCAAGTTTTGTTAAATTCAACTGACAAGATTTGTCTCCTTAAATTTCTTATTTTAAATTTGAAAAAATACAATAAGTTATCTAAATTTCTTTCACTACAAGAAAGTGTATTTTAAAATGAGTTTAAAGTATTTAATGTGCAGGTAAATTAATACTAGCACGAATGAAATCTTTCATGCATTCCTTTCTGGTGCAGTCAAGCAATGTGAAACTTTTACACATGATGCTATTGAAATGATATACGTATATTTGGAATGAATTTAAATTGTAGCATTTCCAAAAATGCCAGGAAGTAACTAATAAAATATTGCCTGTGATAAAGGCAACATTCGTCTCTTGAAAATGACTGAGATGGTCAAAAGTATTTGAACAAAAACAGAACAAATATGTGAAGTTGTTTTATTTCGAGATACAAAAATAATTATACAAATGGAAAAAGTAATTAAACAGACAGCCTATGTCACAGTAATTTAACAAAATTTTTCAGATGTATATATGTTGAAGATATGGACTAAGTTTATCAGAACAATTGAATAAGGAACAAATAGAAAAAGCATTAAAAATTTTAACATGTTTTGATATTTATTTAGCTTCTTCAGAAATTTTTTAGGTAGGAGAATAATGCAGAGTTGTTTCAATTATTTGAATTCTTTGTTTCATTGGTTGAATTAATTAGATTTATTAGCGCTTATTAACACTAATAAATAATCTATAATATTATTATTATAGATTATTTATATAATTATATAATATTAATTATTATAGATTATTTATTTATTTATTATTATTATAGATTATTTATATAATTATTATAATATTGATTATTATTAATAATAATTAATAATCTGATAATAAGTTTATTAAATAATGTGTTGATTCTCTGATCAGTTATAACCAATAATGTCCCCCCATGAGTTGATCCTCATCAACAAAACAATAATGTATCCCTATGCCCTGTGTTGATCTTCACGTTCCTTCAGACCACCATGGTTACCATCTAGCTGACACCTCACTTGTTAAAATATGACTCGTTTGTTGATGGTATCATGATAGTGGATACATTTACATGCAACTTAGCTGGTGTTTGTTCATGACCATTCACTCCTTTGCCATGCTGTGTTTTTTTTTTTTTTTTTTGTTATCTCAGAGGGTGAGAAGATCACTGAAGTGAACAAACTGAAGTGAAGACATTTTGACAGTTTGAGAGTTCTATCAAAAAGAATCCTTTGGAATGAAGAATTAAGTTGGGTTAAAAATGTATCAACAATTTGGGTCATATAGGATGTGCGTTGTGGCGCAGTGGATATCGGCTCGGAACGAGAAATCGGGAAACCGAGTTCAAATTCCAGTTGAATTCCTTGCATTCACTTACGCTCAAATACCCTTGGGAAAGGTATTAATCCGTCTCTTCCCTCCAGTTATGGGTTAAATGATAGGACAGATTGGGTTCTATAGCCTTGGTCGGCAACCAGTCTACCGCAGAAAGCAATGGCAACCTACTGCGGGATAATCTTCTGCCCAGTCAGTCATGTCTCGAGACATGATCGCCCAAAGCGTGTATCGCGCATGGTACTTAACTAAAAAAAAAAATGATTTGTTATTTACAGCAGTCCCATTTACTGTTATAATCAAATGACACTAGGATCCCTTTGGAGTTTACAGCTTGTGTTAGTAGTAACTTAAATTTCTATGTTCTGGTCTTCAGAGCCAGCATAAGATCTTGGTCAGGAGGTTTTGGTGAACAATGTGAATTCTAGTATCAGTAGTGTGGACATTCTCTGTGCTTCTCTCCTCGGAATCTCCAGTTTACATGGAGTTCTGCATGGCAGGGTTTGGGTTGACCAAAGTTGCCCAAAGTTTTCTTCCATCCCTAGAATCAACATTTTTAAAGAATTCTATATTCTCAAAATATATTTACTTAAGTGGTTTTCTAAATTTGGGGTTGTCCAGCCTCTTTTTGAGATTGGTCAAAGGAACCAAATTGCCCCTTAACTTCAACTCCATTCATATCTCATCTCACACCATTACTCTATATAGATGGTTCTCATCTCACTCTTTCTTCTGTCGCTTTCTCGGCTTTTAAATCATTGTGATGAATTTAGCATTTATATGACATAGGTAAAAAAGTGAAAGAGATTTTCAGTCATTAATCTTTCTTTGTCAATTTGGTTGTTTTTTGATCGACTAAAACACTCAAGAAGTATCATGGGTGGGAAAGGAAATTATTTCCAATCTCAAAAGTTTATTTTTAATGTTAGATATAAAACTTTTCTGGGCAAATGTTAGAGAAATTATAATAAATGACCTTTACCTCTATAAGGACACTTCTCTTCTTGCTGGTTGATTCAAACCAAATGTTTGTTTCTTGGCCCTTTGTCCAGAAGAATTGTGAATGTTATTTTGGTGACCACCCAGTTTTCTTTATCAACATATATTTTTTTCTATTTGACATCTTTAAGGATTCATCAATGGCTTCTTTCTTAATGGCAGGGTGTGGGGATGGGTGAGTAGTCTTGGTTTTGCTTAATCTTACCGAATTTTGTACAGTTAACTTTGGGTATGATTCACCTTGGAATCATTTTGAAACATGATTTTTCAGCAGTCTAATTTGTTTTTAATTTTCTTCTCAACTTTTCAATCCATCTTTCTGCAAATTTCTGCAATTATCATTCAATTAGTAGCCTCTTTCTTTCTTTCCTTTTTTGTTTGATCAACCTCCAGGAGATCACAATGTCACATAATGATTTTTTCAAACATCTCGCCCCAATGAGCATTTTCAATTAGTCCATCAGATAAGATACTTGAACTTTTCTTGATTTACTGAATATATGCAGAAAACACACACACACACACACACACACACACACATACACATATATATTTAATCATGATCCATTCTAAACATTGTATTTTGGCTTTAATTTCAGTTGAAAATAAAGACAAAAATTCTACAACATTTGGATAATTCTTTCTTAAGTTGGTTCTAAGCTTTCGCCTCACATGAGCCATCTTCAGAGAGGTTATTAAGATGGTAACACAATAACATCCACCATTCGCAACGATTTTATTTTGTGTTGAAATAAAACTTCGATAGGCAATGGCAATAGTTACCAAAAATAACAAATGCAGTTTAGAAATTTGCAATGCAGTTCTATGACGTCACACCACGTGATAGTGCAAAATGACAACAGAACCATGTATTCAAATGCAATAGAATGTGTTATGACCAGATTTAAATCTGATTTTATTTTGTGTTGACATAAAACTCTGCTAGGCAATGGCAATAGTTACCAAAAATAACAAACGCAGTTTACAAATTTGTATTGCGGTTCTATGACGTCACACCGCGTGATAGTGCGAAATGACAACAGAACCATGTATTCAAATGCAATAGAATGTGTTATGACCAGATTTAAATGTGATTTTATTAAGTGTGGGTTGTTTGAATTTAATGTAGATGGCCTCCAATACCTGAAGGTTCTTTTTACTGTGTGTATGAGTAAAGATTATTGTATTGTTGACTAAAATCTATCTGATATCAGACAGATTTTAGTCAACAATACTATATATATATAATGGTTACTAATGGAAGTACATTTCACAGTTAGATATTTATTATTATTATAATAATAATAGCATACTGCAACTCAATAGCTATAAAGTTTTGGTGTTAAAACAACATCATCAGGCAGTAAAATGTGGTAATATATACAGATAAGGAGATATCATAAACAAATTAATTACAATAATAAACATAATCAAAATAGAAAAATAATTTGGTACACACAACTATTTAACCAAATGGTTGGTACCAAGTTAGGCAATAAATTCCTTAATCAAGTTCAAAATCATTTCCCAAATAATAAACTCCTTAGCAAAATTTTTAATAAAAATACACTGAAACTTACTTATAGCTGCACTGATAATATTGCCAGGATAATAAAAAAACACAATAATAAAATTCTAAAATTAATTATAACAAACTTACCATAAATAATAATAATAATAACACAATTTCCTGAATATACTCTGGCATGGCGGACAGACAGACAGACACCACAATATACTCCCGCACAAGTAAGAAACCTGTTGTGGTGGACAGACATAATCTCGCTGCTGACCTTGAATGGGATATACACTCTGTGATGAATTGGGGCAAGAAGTGGCTTGTCAACTTCAATGCGTCCAAGACCAAGCTGTTGTCTGTCAACCATCACAGGCAACCTCTCCTGCCTCACATAAGCATGAACCTAGCGAGTCTCCTCGAAAGCAATACTCCACGGCTCCTCGGCCTTACCCTCTCTTCTGATCTCAAATGGAACTGCTACATTGAATCCATAGCTAAATCCACTGCTAAGAAGGTTGGGTCACTGTGTCGATCCAGGACGTTCTTTCCGCCTTAATCCATCCTGCATATATACAAGTCTACCATTCGACCCTGCATGGAGTACTGCTGCCATTTATGGTTAGGCACCCCTGCCGCTCACCTCAGTGTTCTCGACAGGCTCCAAAGGAGAGTTAGTAATGTGATAGGTGCTGACTTGGCGGCTTGACTACAGCCACTTCCCCACCAACAAAATGTGGCCTCCCTTTGTCTGTTCTATAAGTACTTTCATGGATTCTGCTCAGACAAACTTAAGTCACTGGTGCCTCCTCAACAGGTGTTTACTCGTGCAACCAGACTGGCAACTGGGTCCCACCCTTTCACTGTTAGGTTAGTCGAATGCAGACGACAATTCTACTCCTGCAGCTTCTTCTCTTGCAATTCACGCCTGTGGAACTCACTTCCATATTCTTGCTTTCCTGACGGCTACAACCTCCAGAAATTTAAATGCAATGTCAATACTCATCTACTAACCACTTGACTCTAGCCCTTCCCCCACCCCGTATATCCTTCCCTTTCTCCCCCCCCCCCGCTGCAACTGTCATTACACCTGCATTTTCATCTTTCTATTGCTTCTTTCTAATTGGTCTGTAATCCTCTTCTCCCTCCTCTAATTAATTTTCTTTCAGTTATGTAGCCCCCCCCCCCCCCACACACACACACACATCAGTGGCATTTATGCCTTGCCCGGGGTGAAATGATTAAAAAATAAAAAAAATAAAAAATTGTCATAACCCTGACATATGTCCTTTGCAAAATTTTACAGATTCTACTATTTCCACTACTGAAAATCCTAATCTTACTAAACATTACATCGGATGTACTAAGAATAATTTTAAGTCTTGATTTTATCAGCACAACTTATCTTTCAATAATTTTTTTTTTTTTTTTTTTATAAGCGTTTCACCCCGAGCAAGGCATGTCACTGCCACTACTGTGCAGGGGGCTACGTAGAGAGGAGAAAGGCTGGTTAAATATAGGACATAACAGAGGGTGGGTGATAGGCGGGTGAGGATACCGAGAATGAGGGTTGGGTAGATGAGAGTGTTGTGAGAATAGTTGGGAGTTAGTGTGATAGGAGGTGTCTATTGACCCTACATTTAAACACCTGGAGATTGTAACTGTCGGGAAAGCAGACTTGTGGAAGGGAGTTCCACAGGCGGGAAGCGCGAGAAAAGAAGCTGTTGGAGTAGAATTTACGGTTACATCTTATTTGTTTAACTGTAAAAGGGTGGGACCTAGTTGCTAATCTAGTATCTCGTGTAAATTCGTGCTTGGGCGGCACCAGTGATCTAAGCTCATCGGAGCAGAAGCCATGAAAGTACTTGTAGAAGAGGCACAGGGAAGCTACATCACGCCGGTGTGAGAGCGGCTGCAGCCGGTCTGCCAAGTTAGTATCAACCACGTTACAGATCCTCCTTTGTATTTTGTCAAGAAGCCCAAGGAGAGCAGCAGGGGCACCCGACCAGATATGGCAGCAATATTCAATACACGGGCGGATGGTAGATTTGTATATGTGCAGAATAGTTTCAGGTGGGAAAAATTTCCGGGCCCTGCACAGAGAGCCGACTTTCATAGCAGCAGATTTGGCAATGGATTCAATATAGTCATTCCATTTGAGGTCCGCCGAGAGTGTAAGGCCAAGGAGGCGTAGTATTTTACTCTCTGGGAGGCTAGCCTGTCCCATGCTAATGGGAGGTAGATGCGATACTTCTCTCTTTGAATACTAATGGCAATTGAAAGATACAAATAAAACTCCTACAGTTAAATGGAAAATATTAGCTAAAGCTAGAACATGCAAATCTGTACATGAAAAATGTTTCCTTTGCTTACAAGAAAACATCCATATAATAAAATTCCCCAAAACTGATTTATTGAACCAATGAAATGAAATCAGTAATTTTTGCCATCATAGAATTTTCCATACTCTTAAATATATCTGAAATTATCTCAATTTTATCTCAATATTTTTACTATTTGCTTCTTTTATTCCTTAGAATTTAGCTTATTGAACTGGTAATTTTTTCATTACTATCATTTATTTATTTGTACTTATGAACAAATCCCCTTAAGAAAATATTTTTAATTTTAATTTTAATTTTAATTTTTTAATGTATTTTTTATATTATTCTTATCCTTTATGTTGTTTTTGATTTTATTTTATTTTATATTTACTGTATTTTTTCTATTGCCTTAGCCTTTCTCTTTTCTTTATTTTTCTCTCTCCTTTTTTCTTTTTAATTCTTCTTCTTCTTATTTTTTTTTACCTTTTTCTCTTTTTTCCAATTTAAAATATTTGACATGTCTGACTTCCAGTAGCAAAACATTGAAATTCTACTGTCTTTGATTCTTACACACATCATTCTTGAAAATGTCATAACCTCCCAATCCCACTTAACTCATCTCATTGGATGACCTCTTTAATCTTATGTTTTTATTTATTTTTTTACTTTTTATATTTATTTTTAAATCTCCTTGTCTACATATATTACCAAGTAAATAAACCACATTCTGCTGCCTGATGATGGTGTTTTAACACCAAAACTTTATAGGTATTGCATTGCAATATACTATAATAATAATAATAATAATAATAATAATAATAATAATAATAATAATAATAATTACCATATATATATATATATATATATATATATATATATATACAAGTACTGTTGGAATAATATTCCTTGTCCAAAGAAACACTATTTTTAAAAAAGTGCTCAATACAAAAGTAGAGCTAATAATATTATTTATTCATAAATTATAACATGGATATGTTACAATATCACTACAAAAGTAGCCATTTTGTTTCAACACTTTTGTGTCGTCAAGTGATGTGATAGTTCTTAAATGAATGGTTTAAAAGTCTGAAAATGAGCATGGCCCCTTTAATCAGGGAGGTCTGATTGGTCCACATTGTATATACAATAATACCTCCCTGATTAAAGGGGCCATGCTCGTTTTCAGACTTTTAAACCATTCATTTAAGAACTATCACATCACTTGACAAGACACAAAAGTGTTGAAACAAAATGGCTACTTTTGTCGTGATATTGTAACGTATCCATGTTATAATTTATGAATAAATAATATATATATATATATATATATATATATATATATATATATATATATATGGTAATTATATATATATTCACACGGACACATATAGATATATGAGTTAAAAATATGAATTAAATACAATAGAATGACTAAATAAGGAACAAGTAGGAAAATTTGAAAAACTATCAGAATGAAACTTATGGTTATATGTTGCTATTTCAACAGTAAAATGATGAGACCTAGTTGCCTATCTGATAGTATGATTGAACTCAAGTGATCAAGGTACCAGGGATAGAATTTATAGAAAAAACCTGGGGAAACCAAATTATGATGATTGAAATTCTAGGTCAGGACATTACAGACCATACTTTGGATTTTGTTGAGGGTCTTGAGATATATATCAGGGAAACTGGACTAAATAATTTTTTTTTTTTTAATCGTATCACCCCGAGCAAGGCGGTAACACCACTGATGTGCAGGGGGCTACATAAGAGTGAAAAGATTGGAAAAGAGAAAGCCGGAAACCACATCCTAAACAGGGAACAAGAGATGAGCCTCTACACCTGTTCAGTAGACGTCGGTGGAGTGTCAAACCAGACGATAGTTTAGTCTATCTACTCCAATTGAGAAAAAAATAAAATAAAATAAAATAAAAATAAATAAAATTATAAAAAAATAAAAAAAATAAAAGTGAAAAGATTGGAAAAGAGAAAGCCAGAAACCACATCCTAAACAGGGAACAAGGGGTGAGCCTGTTCAATAGACATGGGTGGAGTGTCAAAATTGAAATACAACACAAAAAAGATAGTTAAAAGAGAGGACTTTTAGCTGCTTTTTTTCATTAATTTTGTTGTATTTTGAATTTATCGCTTTATGGTACAATCAATATTTTTGTTATCCCACTTTTTGTTATTAATTTTCCTCCTTGTTTGAACATGTCTGAATTTATCACATTAATAAAATCTTGAAAATATGATTGAGTTAAAAAATAATTGGAAATTTCTTAAAGGACATGAATTTCTAATTTTAAAATGTGAAGTACTTGAGAAACATATAAAAATACATTTGTTAAAAAAAAGATAAAGAGAGAAAAGTTTAATGAAAATGTGTATTGCTAGAATAGCTTACCAGTGATTGGTCATTAAGTGTATTTGCAAATTTAGTACACATACCTAGCAGGGTATATGCACTGTGGTGTAATGGATATTGACTCAGAATGAGATAATTGGAGACCTCAGTTCGAATTCCAATCAGGTTCATTTTATTTAAATCTCCTTGGAAAAGGTATAAATGCATCTCTTCTCTCCTTCTTCAGCTATGTATTAAATAGCAGAACAGACTAGATCTGATAGCCTTGGTTGGTAGCCAGTCTACTGCAGAAAGAAATGGAAATCTACTGTGGGAAAATTTTCTGCCTAGTCAGTCATGAATCAAAAGAGACATGATTGCCCAAGCATGTATCATGTAAATCACTTAACTAACAGACTAACCTAACTTTACTTTAATAAACAAGCTACCTACCAATTACTTAGTAGACTTTCTAATGATAGCATTTTCTATATAGGAATCGCAGTTTTGGGGATTTTGGTTTTCACAATCCTAATAAGCTCATTCAATAAAAAAGGTGAATTTTTTGGTATAAGGACTTCTAATACAGATAGAAGTTTACTATTTTTTTATTTTTCAACGTAGTCTCCCAGCAGTGTCACACACTTTTCCCATCTGTGCACAAACTTCTGTATTCCCTCAGCATAAAAATCTTTGGACTGATGTCTCAGCCAATCGCTCACAGCACTTTTGACTTCATCGTCACTTTCAAACTTGTGCCTCTCGTGAACGCTTTCAAGGGACCAAACAGGTGAAAGTCTGAAGGGGCAAGGTCTGGGCTGTAAGGGGGATGAGAGGGAGACACTGCTGGGACAACTCGACCCTCTTCTGTTTGTGCTCTGCAGTAAGCATGTTTGGTAACCACCGGCAGCTCACCCTTGAGTAGGCAAGATCATCATGGACAATTTTGTGTGCTGTCTCAACAGATAGGCTCAAAGTCCTTGCAATGCCATCCACTGTCACCCTTCTGTCAGACTGAATGAAGTCATTAACTGATTCGATCACCTCACTTCTGTAGGCCTCCCAGGCCTGTCTTCATTTTCAACACTGCTTCATCCTTCTTTAAACAATTTAGCTCACTTGTAGACATTTTTTTGGCTGAGATATGTGGCACCATACACAGTTGACATTCTCCTATGAATTTCAACTGGTTTGCACCCTTCAGAAACCAATATTTTTAATAACTGACCTCTGTTCAATCCTGGAGTATGCTTCTTGGTTGGCCATCTTTTTTAATCTCCAAAACTCTCAAAGTTTTTTTTTCAGTCTGCAAAAAAATTAAATCCATTTAAAAAAAAAGGAAAGGAAAAAAATTTTTTTAAAAAAGTAAGCTTCTATCTGTATTAGAAGTCTTTATACCAAAAATTCGCCTTATTTATTGAATGATCCTCGTATTTTTGAAAATATCAGTCTTATAGAATTCTTGTATTTTGGAATTGTGGTTTTTGGAATATTAGCAATTCAAAATTCAGCATTCAAGTTATGATCAGGATCAATCAGTTTGACTTTTCAAAATCATTTTGTCAAAAACTTCTGATGCTTGGTCATTTAATCATATTTTGGAAAATGGGTTGGTCTGAAGACTTTTCAGCACCACTCTTGTATAATATGAGTATCGTTACATAATAGATTTAGGTTAGAATGTGACTATTGCAAACTGATTCTATAAGATTTTACCTTTCATTTCTTAAGAGAATGTTATGCAAATTAATGGAAAAGTTCCCATGTCATATTTTACCTCATATTAGGGAAATCTTAGAAGTGTCTTTAAAGGTTATTCAGTTATTTATTGCTTTTGTAGCTAGTCAACTGTACTAATAATGATTTACCAGCCTTACGAAAATATATTCCATTTGAAATAGAGACAGGAACATTGGTCAGCGTTTAAACACTTGTCTTTGTTTTCCTCACTCAAGAGAGAGAAAAGTTTTTTTTAGTGGAAAGGTACACTACTGTACAAAACTTTAGACCGCCTTGGTAAATAAACGACTTTTGTTAATTTAACCCCCAAACTGAAAGTAATATGCAGGGGATTTTTCTCAGTAGATTTTTAAATTTTAGCATTCAAGATTATGATCAAGATCAATCTGTTTTACATTTCAAAATGCTTTTTGCTAAACTTGAACTCAGATCTTGCTTTAAGGTCATCATAAAGTCTAAATTTCTACTTATGTTCAGCTCAGTTGTTGGTAAAGTGAATTAGGAATGAAGGAGTAAATGAAAGAAGTAAAAGGAGAGGTAAAAGAAGAATGAGTTATATGATCAAAGTATGAGTAATTAAAAATTTTCCTGGTGTGAGTCGATTTGTCTCTTCCAGTTAATGCAAATGTCATGTCAGTTGGTGCCATACTTGAAACTATGGCTGACTGATTTGTTATCATTTTTTTTAACAGCAGTAATAATGTTCTTCCAACCATTATAAGTAGATATAAAAGCATTTACTATATTATATACCTCTCACCTTACTACACATAGTCTTCGGCTCTTTCTTTCTGCAAATAAATACATCTGGTGTTTTTAAACAAGTGATATATCTTGAAAAGCAATACGGTATAAATAGATCAGTTGAAGAATAGAACTCCACACCAGGAATAAGAAATACAGATTTATTGTACTAAGGTACAATTAACAATAATACACATATAGGCAAGCCACAGGTTGGAGCAGAATAGACTATCGAATAGTGAATGCCTTCGCCTAAGACTTTTTCATTTGTACCACTCGTTATCGCCTTTTATAAAGTAGAGCATTCTATTCTCGGGGATGGCAGGATGTTCCACTATAACAACAAGAAACATTGAAATTAAAAACAAAAAACATAAACATCCCAATGAGGAGTGGATATCATTTTAAGCACCTTTTTGCTTGTCTGTCTGTTTGCTTGTTTGTTTTTAATCATTTCACCTCCAAGCAAGGTGATTAAGACACAAACGCTTACTGAATGCAAAAGAATATGAGAAAAAAACATATTAAGGAGAAAGGGTGAAGTATGTAGGGATAATGACGAGAAAACACACGTGTTATTTTTAATGAAACAAGATAAGGAATTTATTTACAAATTTACACATTTGAAGTTTTAGTAGCTTGTTTCAGGACAAGTAATCCAACATTAAAGGCTCGTAGTTTTGAAAAATTTACAAGAAGAGAAAATGTTCATATTCAATCATCAGACATGAAGTTGTGTTCCAAAATGCTCCAAAAAACTGAGAGAGTTCATTTCTCACCTAAAAGTTATATGATTGTATTCAACATGAATAAAAAGATATATTTTAAAGTATTTAGCTTATGAATTGAATAGAGCTCTTTGAAATTCCCCAGCTCACATTAGAGGCTGATAATGTATCAGCATGTAATTTAACATTGGTGTTATTACAACACATGGGACTCTCTCTCTCTCTCTCTCTCTCTCTCTCTCTCTCTCTCTCTCCTTTCCAGCTTGGTTCAACTTTCCCTGCCTATTTATATATAAAAAAAGTGATTTGACATCAGCTCATTACTTTTTCTCAGTTTGTAAGCCGCTTCCCTTTTCATTGGTCAAAGCAAATTTTCACATAGGCTTGCTAAACTTTTTTTTCTTCAGCCCAAAGCCAATCCTTTTTCTATTGGTCAAAATAAATTTTGCACAGGCTTGCAAATTTGAAAGCAGTGAAGAAAAGAGTATTTTTATTTCATATTCATCACAAGGACAATAAAAGAACAGGAATTAAGATGACAATTGACACTGAATTTAAATTTTCAAAGAGGAAAGTCAATTGGAATGCAAGAGACTAAAAGAGAGTTCCACAAGTGAGAGTGAAGAAAGTGTTAGCATAGAACTCGTGGTTACATCTAGAAAATTCAACTGTAAAATGATGAGAAAGCCAGCTGCTAATCTAGTGCTGCACATAAGTTCCTGAAGTTGAATATCAAAGAGAAAATCTCATCAAAGAGAATCATAGTATCAAAGAGAAAATAGATCATAGTATCTATTTATATATATTAATCATAGTATCAAAGAGAAAATAGTATCAAAGAGAAAATCTCATCAGAACAATTACCATGAAAGTATTTATAGAAAAGGTACAGGGAAGCAATTTTATAGTAGTAGGAACAGGACTGAAGCTGAAATGCCAGGTCAGGATTGATAACATTGTAGATTCTTCTAAATACATAGCAGAAGCACCAGACCAGTTGCAATGGCAACAATATTCAATGCATGGATAAATGGTAGACTTATAAATGAGTAGGATAGAGTCTAACATGAAAAATTGTTTAGGATGTCACAGTGAACCAACTTTTCTAGCAGCAGACCTATTAATCGATTCAATACAATCATTCCAACTTTATGTCAGGAAATCATTAGCCCAAGAAGTCACTCTCCTTGAGTTTAGCATCAACCATTCTGATGAAAGACAAAAACAAATGTTGTGGAGATTTCCTAGGGTTGAATCCTAACTCACCAGTGCACCAATTGTGGCCCTGTTACTGCATGCTTTCCTGAATGCTACTCCTACTTTGGTCCATGTCTCTTAACCCCCACTCTGCACCAATCATGCACCTCCACATGTTTTAGTATATGCAGGAATATCAGTGAAGAGCTGTTGAAGATCAGGCTTGACTCTGTCTTGGCATGCTTGAAACTTAATTAACTTCAGCAATACTCATTAACAAGTGTAAAAATAACAATTTTTATTTATGGTACTATGATTAAGATCATGAATAGATAAACAAAAGGGATTTGAAGAAGTTTCCCCGCTATAAGGAATTCTTGAACTGGAAGTAAGAGGTTGACTGACGTCGAAGTTATGGCTAAAAGCCCAGAGTTGTTCAATTATTTAAATGAAGACAGCTGAACAAGGAAATTCAAAATGCAACATGGATTTTTAGCTGATTGAGGTACCATGGTCATCAGTCTGGGAGAGTATTGGTCTAATGGCAGTGAGACCACTTTGATCATACTCTGCTGTTTCAGCATCAGCTTTTATGAGAGTGTAAACACCGAAGGAAAAACTTGAAGCAACTGAAATGCGGTTCTACAGAAGGATGCTGCAAATATCATGGATCGAGCATGTGAGCAATGATGAGGTCTTAGAAATGATGGAAAAAAAAGGAAATTAATACTGAGCATCAGAAAGAGACAGCTGAGCTTCCTGGGATATGCAATAAGGAAGGAGGGCTTGGAGAACCTGATACTAACAGGCCAGATAGAGGGAAAAAGAGACAGGGGAAAGCAACAGATAACATATTTGAAGGACATAATCAGGTGGATGACGGAACGAGGGTTGTGTGGTATAACAGGAGAAGGCATGCTCAGAGCCACCAGGGATAGGGAAACATGGAAAGCCATGATCCCCTATGTCCTGAAGGGACAGGGCACATAGAAGAAGAAGAAGAAGAAGAAGAAGAAGAAGAAGAAGAAGAAACACTAAATACACTGCTCTGATTATCCAGCAAATAAAAATTCTTGATCAATGGTATTAGTTAGCCATCAATAATGTTTGACCAATGGTCTTGTGTTATATCCTTTGAAAGAGAAGAAGGAAAGCCCCCAATATGATTTGTGGTACAATCAAAATAATAGCCCTCTGTCAGTATTGAAGGAGGCGACAAGAAGCTCCATCCTCTCTCACTGGTGGGCCAGTCGACATTGTCTACAGGTTGTCTCAAGTCTACCTTCAGGTGGAACATTTCCTATGTTCTGGAATCTCACACTTATTTGACCTGATTATCACAGGTGTCATTCTCTATCTAAAAATATATTATAACCCTCATCAAAACAAACCTGACTTGTAAAGGTTTGCTTTTTGTCACTCACTTCAAGAACAGTTCCTTTATCATCTATTGCCCGGTTCACACTCCACTCACGTCTATTGAACAGGTTAAGAGGCTCATCCCTTTTTCCCTGTCTAGGATGTGGTTTCTGACTTTCTCTTTTCCAATCTTTCCACTATTAAGTAGCCCCCTACACATCAGTGGCGTTTCCGCCTTGCTCAAGGTGATATGATTAAAAAAAAAAAAAAATGAAAAATGACACTTTAGTTAAACAGACCTAGAACCTAAGACTGTACCTAATGACCAATTCCAACCAAGATTACAATTTCATCTTTCACACTATACTCTATAAGTGACACAAATGAGAAAATTCATGGTATCACATTATTTTAACATAAAAAAATATTTTTCTTTCATTAGAAATATAAATGAGGTCAACAATCAACATTTGACACTAGTCATGGTGTCATATGTATTTGTATTTGCATTTGCAAACATGGCACAAAGGTTCAAATAAATTTTTCAGAGCTGGATGGCAAGCCACTTGATTTTTGAAGATGTAGATCATGTGCAAGCCAAAATGTTTCTCTGACTTCCACTTATCAAATCATACATCGTGTCACCAGATTCATGAACCACTAACCCACTAGGATATTGTCCTATGCAACAATCCTATGTCTTTGAATTTGGAGTCTTATATATAAAGTTCTATCCTGCCTCCTACTGACACTGCTGTATTAAAAGTGATACAGGAAACAAATAAAAACCTGGTGTTACTCAGTGATGATTCATAATATGATTTTGTATCAGTTTATACAAGGAGTTGCAGAAATATCCTTAGCCCGGCCAAGAAGCTCTTGCATAAAAAAATCACATTTTGGAAAGTGGATTGGTCTGAGGACTTTTCAGCACCCCCTTGTATAATATGATTATCATCGCATGATAGATTTATTTTAGAATTTGACTACTGCAAACTGATTCTACCAGATTCTACCTTTCATTTCTTAAGAAAATGTTATGGAGATTAATGCAAAAGTTCCCAGTGTCATATTTTGCCCAATGTTAAGAAAATCTTAGAAGTGTCTCTTTCAGTTCTTTATTGTTTTTGTGGATAGTCAACTGCACTGATAATGATTTACCAACCTTAGGAAAATAGATTACTTGTGAACTAGAGACAGGAACATTGGTAAATGTTTAAATACTTGTCTTTCTTTCCCCATTCGGTACAGAGAAAAATCTTTTGGGCCACCTTAAAATAAATGACTTTTGTTAATTTTACCCTTAAATTGGGAGTGACTAGCAGTGTACTTTTCTCAATATATTTTATGATCTTTAAAGGCCAGAAAACAAGTTACTGCATTTTCATTGATGTTTTATGATGGATGATAGTGCATCTTAATCATGGTAATACTGAAAAAAAAGGGTTTTTAAAATACTGGGTCACCAGTGAAAATTTCAGCTTCAGGTCTTTTTTCAAGTTAGAAAGAATATTTTTGCTTTTTTTGCAAAAGGCGATCTTTATTATAACAGAAAGTACAAAACATCAAAGTATGAAATTAGTAATTAGTGTTGCTGCCTTTGGCTCTAATAACTGTCTCAAATTAACGTGTCATTGAATGAAACAAGGTCTAGATTTTCTAATTAGGAATTTTTTACCATTCTTCTTGGTAGTAATCTCAAAGCTCTTGGAGGTTGCATGGTTCTCTTGGAGTGATTAATTTTTCTTCAGTCCCTCCACAGTGATTCAGATATATTAAGATCAGGATTTTGTGCTAACCAGTCTTCCAAAACTTGTACATCTTCATCCACAAGAAATCTTTTTTGTTGCATGTGATGTGTGACAAAGAGCACTGTCATGGTGAAAATTTTCTCCATCTTTGTAATTTGCAGAAGGTTAAACTGTAAACTGTAGTAAACTGTTTAGATATCCATCAATTTTTACCAGTTTTTTACCAACCCCACACCATTATGTGTCCACCACCAAAATTTACTCTCTTTGTAGTGTATCTTGCATTAATTATTTATCTCATTGGTTTTCTTACATATGCTCTTGCATTAGAATGTAACTCTATTTTGTATTCATAACTAAAAACTACTTTTTGTTACTTTTCAGCATCCCATATCTTTTGGATTACTTCAATCATCTTTTCCAATGTTTTTAGGTTGATGATGATTTGTTTTTTGCTACTCTATGCCCATACAAGTTGTTTTTGTAATATAAAATATACCTTTAACATTTATGCACTGTGATAAATCATGCTTGAAGGAACAATTGCTCCCAAAATACACTGTAGAAGGTGCAATGGATAAATTATTGTCTAAATTATGTTGGTTGGTTGGTTGTTTTGTTTTTATATCAACCTCGGCGGGTCAGCTAAATTTTATTTATTTATTGCTAGTAATACCTTTTCCTTTTCAACAATTTATTGTTGTTTTTATATAAGTTTTGTGTCTAGTAATACTTTTTTCTTTTCAAGTACCAAGATTCATTGGGATTTGTTTTTAAGGGCAGGGTCCCCAAGTCCTACCCTGTTATTTAATCCATAAGTGGAGAGAAGGAATAAATTAATACCTTTCCCAAGGGTACCAGTGCTTAAGTGAATGCAGGGTATTCAACTGGAATTCAAACTCGGCTCACCAATTTCTCTTTCCGAGCCAATGTCCACTGCACCACAATGCACATCCGTCACTAAATGCTTACAGCACCTGGTATTCCAAATTAGTTTATTATACTTATATATAATTTTCAATAACATGATGTTATCACAATGTTTGTAACTAAAACATCATGTGTGCTAGACATATTAATCAATGGGTAGCCAGTGGCAACCTCTGGTATTATGAATTTGATTTTCGTTTGGCTAACCACAGAAGGATACTGCGAATATCATGGATCAAGCATGTGAGCAATGATGAGGTCTTAGAAATGATGGAAACAAAAAGGAAATTAATACTGAGCATCAGGAAGAGACAGCTGAAGTTCCTGGGACATGCAATGAGGACGGAGGGCTTGGAGAATCTGATACTAACAGGCCAGATAGAGGGAAAAAGAGACAGGGGAAAGCAACGAATAATATTTGAAGGACCTAATCAGGTGGATGACGGAATGAGGATTGCATGGTGTAACAGGAGAAAGCGTGATAAGAGCCACCAGGGACAGGGATATGTGGAAAGCCATGATCGCCTACGTCCTGAAGGGACAAGGCACATAGAAGAAGAACCCAATATGTTATACTATGGGTGGTTGGTATAAACACACAGTGCATATACAAACCAAAATTATTGAGAGAGAAAAGACCTTTTTATGGCAAGAGATTGTACAGCCAATTATTTCAAAGATGGTTAAGATTTTAAGATGTTAAGTGGAAAGAAAAACTGTTTTCTGTGGATTGTCATAGCCCTCCTTCAGGAGTATAGGGGTTGAACAAAATAATAGAAACACTTAGTACCATAATAATATAATTTGAAAAATTTAATTAAACTGTCAAAAGCTTGTCTATTTTTGTGTTTGTTGATTTAATATTAGTAGTACTTCATTTTTCTTTTTTTTCTGATTTTATCTAAATAAGGTTATTAAAATCAACAGTCAGGACTTTTTAAGAACTGTAAGTGATCAGCTTCATCTTATGGTTCAGGAACTGTTTCTGGGGGAAATTGTCATCTTTCAGGATGATAATTCACTCCTTAATACTGCTAAAGTTGTAGCTGAATGGCACAGGGAACATTCTAGTGAAGTAGAACATCTTATCTGGTCACCACAGTCCCCAAATCTCAACATCATTGAACATTTATGGTTCATTTTAGAAAAACAAGTGAGGAGTTGATATTCTAAACCATCATCATTAAAAAAATTGAAAACTGTTTTAGCTGAAGAATGGATAAATTTCCTCTGGAAACAATTCAAACTTTGTACAAGTTGACCCCATGCAGAATTCAAGCTGTAATTTCTACTAAAGGTGGTCCTACTCTATATTGATATAAATTTGCTTAAAATTCTAAGGTGTTCTTTTTTTTTAATAATCATTTTGCTTCAAGCAAAACAGGAAATTAGAGTACAGAGGATGTCAAAGAAAGAATAAGAGATGGATGGAAATGAAGTAGATAGAAGATGGCAACTGATGTTGCATTGAATATATTTTTGGAGATTGTAGCTATCAGGGAAGCAAACAAATTGAAGAGAGTTTCACAATAGGAAGTTCAAGAAAAGAAACTGTTAGAGAAGGAGAGGTGGTTGCATTTAACTATTTCAGTGGTAAAAGGGGTGGGAACTTGATGCCAGTCTAGTAGCACACATAAATACACGTGGTTGGGGCACCAGGAAAAAAAGCTTGTCAGAACATTTGCCATAGAAATACTTGTAGAAAAGACAGGGAGAAGTCACCTCACACTGGTGAGAAAGTGACTGATCGCTCAGCATGGGAAAACTTTTGCCAATGGTTTATTGCACAAATTGCTGATCTGTTGTTTGTCACCTCAATCTTGTTTGTGGATGAGACAACATTTAAAAGAGATGGAATAACAAATTTACACAACCAATATTTGTGGACAGATTGGAATCCCCATGAAACAATACAACATCAGTTTATAATTAATACGTGAGATGTAATTATCTGGTAGATCCATATGTTCTTTCAGTTTGTCTTACAAGAGCTGTCTTCAGGGACATTATTTCGAACACACTTCCAGACATGTTAGAGGATGTACCCCTATTCATATAAAGATGCATGTGGTTTATGCATGGTGGGGCTCTAGAACATATAGTCCCATTGCTTGTGATAGACTGGTTGACATCTACCATAAAAGATGGATAGGTAAGAGGACTGGTTCCATATTCTGCAACTTCTCACCTCAGTGACTTTTATCTGTGGGGTCTTCTAAAACAATTGGTTTATGTCGTCATCTTGCGGCCTTGGCAGAGATAAAACTCACTACACCCCTCCAGTATTCCCTGTGCATTTGAAACCCTGGCACAGTTTGTAGCAAAATTCATAATCTTGTCAAATAGCTGAATACTTGATGATTCGCCAGGGCTACCAAGGGTGTTTTCTTATTGAGACACTAACACTAGATGAGTTGCCTCCAGGCCCCATCCTGTTATTTAATCCATAACTGGAGGGAAGTGACGGATTAAAACCTTTCCCAAGGGTACCAGTACTTAAGTAAATGCAGGGTACTCAACTGGAATTTGAACTCAGCTCACCAATTTCTCTTCCCAGGCCAATATCCACTGCACAACAACGCACATCTGTCACTGAACGCTTACAGCGCCTGGTATTCCCAAGTGGTCACCCATCTAAGTACTGACCAGGCTCAATGTTGCTTAACTTTGGTGATCGAATGAGAACCAGTGTATTCAACGTGATATGCTGTATTGGTTTATGTAGCAGACATTAATAATGCAGAGATGCTGAATCAACGTGTCATGGTAGCTTGCAAAATCATTTAACATGGTGTGGGAGGATTTGAAATTGTCTACCATTCAATAATCTGATGAATGCATGTGTGTGTAGAAACATGCTGAGGACATTTTGAACATTCATTATGGGTTTCTGTGTTGATGTACAACAATTACCTTTTGGGCACATGTTTATATGGACATTTTACCTTTTTTGGGTGCTGGGAAACAGCCCTCAAAGTTTGTAAATGTATTTTTGGATTGTAATACTTTAAACTTAACTGAAAAATGAACGATTTGCAGATATATGTCTATATAGACTTTTGTCCTTGTTCTGGTGTGAGAAACCTGCTCCCAAAGTTTGTAAAAGTATTTTTGATACACCCTCACTCTTTCTTTCTCTCTCTCTCTCTCTCTCTCTATATATATATATATATATATATATATATATATATATATATATATATTGGAAAGAGAAATAGGGTTGGTCCAACAAGAGAAATTGGTATAGAATAAAAAGTGTGAGAGGCCGTGAACGTTTTGTTTAAAGTGTATATTTATTGTTATTGTTATTATACATGTTATCATACTTTAAGTGTCCATAATGGTATTTGTAATGCTACACATGTTTCGAGTCAAGATTGACTCTCTTCAGGCAAATAAATTTGTGGCTTTGCATATCAATTTCCTTTTGTTTCTGATGGCCAAGTTGTTGTTTTATAAATAAATAAATATAAATTTTATAAGTAGAAAAAATAAGAAATTAAATCAAATCAGTAAAATAAAATAAAATAGATAAAATAAATCAAATGTTGGCATGTTGAATAATCTGTATTTTCTCACATCAGCACATGTATAAATGGATAAACAGATAAATAAACAAATGAATGAATGTGGGTTTGTGGTAAATGTCTGAAATGATGTGATTGTTTTCGTTTTTTTATGAGTATGTCTAGGAACAGTAATTCTTTAAAACTATATTCTAGCTTGAACTTGATTTTGGGTTACAGGTGTTGTAGTATATTGTGTAGTTTGTTTATGTCTCCCCATGTTGATTTCTAAAAGACAAAACAGTCATCCAGGAATCTTTTCCATGATTTCGTGAATTTTGTTTTTATGTTTTCCCTATATTTATGCCCTATTTGGTTGTATAGGTTTTCTTCTAGATATGTTAGGGTGAGTGTTGCATATGTCGGTGCCATTTTTGTTCCCATCGTGGTACCTGTTGTTTGTATATAATTTTTGTTGTTAAATTGGAAGGAATTGTTGTGTAAAATTAGATCTATACTTTGTAAAATAAATTCTTTTGTGAATTGTGTGAGGAGTATTTCTGGGTGTTTTTCTATCCAAAATGCAATGGCTTGTTTTCCTAATTTATGGGGTATGTTGCTGTACATTTATTTATTCTATATATATATTGTCATCCGCAGACAGATTTGTTTCGCCGTATCACAGCTCATCAGTATGGTTAGACTCCGATTGCTTTTTTACCCAGGATTGAAACCCGACCAAAATGGCATCAGTCGGCGACTCTACCCCTGGGCTATGGGTGTTTGGTGGAAGTAGGCAGTCTTTTTAGCGCATATCATTATATGCGTCCAATAGCTAGAGCGCTCTAATTCATTTCACTGAATGAGCGATGCGTACATGCCAGAGTAGCTACTGTTTATCAAAGTCTACTATTTTTCCAGAGTGCTCAATCAGGGTGTGAGAGCGTATATATATATATATATATATATATATATTTTTCCAGTATATCTCAGGGTGTGAGAGCGTAATATATAATAAAAAGACAGAATGAAAATTTATCTTAGCCAACATGTTTCATCCTCTGATGGACTTTATTAAGGCAAATGTAGGATTTTATTTTGAAATAAGTATTTATTCTGTGCAAACTACAGGGCTATGGCATAACTGGTCATTTGTTTGATTTGATCCAATCGTTCCTATCAAACCATGTAAAATGTGAGTAAATATTATTACTGTTTTTTTTTATAATGTAATTATTATTTGTATTATTTTATTTGGGATTAATTTATGTATTATATATTTTTTTAAATAATAGAACATTATGAATTTAACTGCTACCTTTTCATTTTTTAATATTTTATTATTATTTTTATAGTCATGCACGTTGGCTTGGGAAAATATCAATTCTTTCAGGAATAGAGATATTTGAAAAAATGTAGGGTGCAGATTTATATATTGGTAAGATTCAATAGTGGCACTCTCAAGAATTTCCCATTTTGGCAAGTTACTTTCTTTCGTAATAAGTGTGTTATTCTTTAGATCAAAGTTGTGACTGAAACTATTCTATGTATGTTGAATGCATTTAATAAATGGTTGTATATAAGTTTTTTTTTTGTGTTCATAGATATATTTTTTATTAATTTCTGCAACTTACCCCAAATATATTTTGAGCAGGAGTTGTGACTGTTTATTTTATATATACCTACATCAGAATTATTATTGTTATGGATAGTTTTGGTTCTGATTTTATCCATAACTAGCAGTATAACTCAGCGTTGCTTGGGTGTAATGAAAGCTTTAAAACTAATCTATGGTCCTGGAGCACAGACTCAGTCTAAAGAATATTTGTGTGAAGTTTGGTAAGAATCGGATAAAAATTGTGGATTTGTATAAAGGACATACAGACAGATAAACAGACACACACAGAAACATCTTGCCTTATATATATATATATATATATATATATATATATATATATATTATTGATTTTCTGCACTATTGTAAGAACTGCAACCTTGAAACTTCTGAATATTGTTTCTTATGTCTTTGTCTATGAGTGTATCAAATTTGATTAAAATCGGACCACTCCTTCTATAACCCGATTTTTTCGATTATCGATTTTCTATATTTATCGACACAAAACCTAGCTAAGAACACTCTCAGACGCTTATAGTACAACTGTGTAAATTTTCAAGAAAATCGGTTCAGCTGTTTTGGAGTCTATAGGTAACGGACACACAGACACACACAGACACACACACACACACGCACACACACACACACACACACACACACACACACACACACACACAGACAAAGTTCCATTTATAAATAAGTTTAGATAGTTTTGCATGTGTTTGTAATAATTTTGATGTTGTTAAGAGTAGATATTATTATTACTGGATTTCTACTACTTACAATATTTTTACTTTTGTTTGTAGATATTTGTTTCTAAATAAATTCTTACATTTGCTGTCATAAAGTCCATTATGATGAAACATGTTGGCTAAGATAAGTTATCCTTCTGCCTCTATTTATATTGTCCTTTTGTTTGACACACGTTATTTTTGCTTACATATAATTACATTCATAATAAATATCTAATGATTTTATTACATGTGGCACATGCACTTTACGTAAGTTTTTTCTTCCACATTTAATATTAATCCATTTCTTTATCACATGTTACACGTATCTGACCAATGAAACCATATCTCAATCAGCATACTGTCTCTTGGGTTTTTTAAAAAGATTTTTAAAACATCTGTCTTTAAAGAATCTCTGAAGAAACTTGTTAAAGTGAAACATGTTAGATTAAAGACTCTTTTTTCCTACATTTTGTTTACTTATTCTATTCACAGATATACTTCTAGTTATATTTGAAATCTTTCTCTCTCTCTCTCACGCGCACACACACAAATACACAAACACAGAAGTATTTGAGAATGCATCTTTAGTGGGCTATAGATCAGTCATTCAGTTAAGTGCCATACGTGAAACACGCTTGGGCGATCATATCTTGAAAGAGACATGACTGACTGGGCAGAAGATTATCCTGCAGTAGTTTGCCATTGCTTTCTATGGTAGATTGGTTGCCAGCCAAGGTTATAGAACCCAATCTGTCCTGTTATTTAACCCATAACTGGGAGAAAGAGATGGATTAATACCTTTCCCAAGGGTATTTATGCGTAAGTGAATGCAATGAATTCAACTGGAATTTGAACTTGGCTCTCCGATTTCTCGTTTTGGCTATAAATATAATGTTTCATGGCATGGACCAAATTTTAAGATTTTCATTTCTCTTTCTGATACAGCATCAATAAGGCAGCTTCCAATTTGACACAAGAAATAAAAAAACATACCCTGCTCATGACACAGGTTGTCAACCACAGTGACACAGAGATAGCTGGATATGTGTGGAGTGGACCTCACAGAGGTCCTCATGGGGATAAATGCCAAGTTCATGTCATCCATGAGGATTGTGTGCAATGAAAACCATATTATGTTTCCACATGTCTTCCTATCAAGCTCATCAAGGGCAATGCCACCAGTTATAGTTATATCTAGATGCTGTTCACAGTGATCAATCCTTGGGGGGTAACGACTTTGCTTCTTCTCACATGATCCAGAAGTGGATAGATAAAAATTTTCACAATCCTATTTTACCCAACATGTAGCATCATCTTACTTGATTTGAATCCACTGACTACTATTGTCTGGGACATTGTTGAAAAGGAGACTAACCAGTGACCATAAAATACCAAAAGTTCATCAAAGACCACCGGTCTAGACATGATGGCTAACAAAATAAAAATACTGGTCTGAGTATGTAGTCACTTTCAAAAATGCGTCAGGGCTTAAAATAGTTTCATTGAATAACATTTTTTTGTTTTGTTTTAAATTGAATATGCCTAAATTTTAAAAAATGCATTGATTTTTTTCTATTGTATATTTTTATCTGTTCTTTAAAATTTTCTCTTGATTTCTTTGTCTGTCTATATGTATGTTGTGGTTAGTGTAATGTATACCAGCTTGAAAGAAAGGATCAGATAGTGGAGTTCAAATTTTATTCAAGTTTGTTACATTCCCTTACGAGCAAACATTCTTAGAAACAGCATAAATCCATCTCTTTCTCCAGTTATGGATTAAATAGTAGGACAGACTGGGTTCCTCAGCTTTGGTTAGCTACCACTCTAGCAGAAGAAAAGTTTTAATTCTGAAATTTGGGTAGATGGAGAACTTGTTATCAGTGGTTATATTTATCTAAAAAGTTACCAGTCATCATATTATATATATATATATATATATATATATATATTTTTTTTTTTTTTTTTTTTTTTTTTTAATCGTGTCACCCCAAGCAAGGCGGTAACACCACTGATGTGCTACGTAATAGTGAAAAGATTGGAAAAAAGAAAGCTGGAAACCACATCCTAAACAGGGAACAAGGGATGAGCCTCTTAACCTGTTCAATAGACGTAGGTGGAGTGTGAACCGGGCAATAGATAGATTTATCTACTCCAATTGAAAAAAAAAAACACAAAGTGAGAAGATTGGAAAAGAGAAAGCTGAAAACCACATCCTGAACAGGGAACAAGGGATGAGCCTCTTAACCTGTTCAATAGACGTGGGTGGAGTGTGAACTGGGTGATAGATTAGGGTAGGTATGGATGGAATAAGATTCAGTTTCTAAAAAAACACTATTCTTAAAAAAAGTGCTCAATACAAAGTAGAGCGAATAATATTTAATTAGAATTTATAACATGAATATGTTATAATATCATTACAAAAGTAGCCATTTTGTTTCAAAACTATCCATGTCCCAAGTCTTATCAAGTGATCTTGAAACAAAATGGCTACTTTTGTAGTGATATTATAACATATTTATGTTATAAAATTATATATATATATATATATATAGATATATATATGTCAGATTAAATAAATTGCAAACATTGTGTTTGCTTATTTTTAATAAAATCCATTCATACTTATGGATAATATTTCATGTGTTATAATTGAAAGATGTAAGAAATGAGCTGTAACATTGACAAATGATTTTATTATTCATTTTTCGATATTCCCAAGTACTTTCAATCTTCTTCCAAGATCATATTCAGAGATGTGAGTTGTGATAACAAAAAATAACTGCAAAAGTACTTGGGAACATTGAGAAATGAATAATAAAATCATTTGTCAATGCTACAGCTCATTTCTTACATTTTTCAATTATAATATGCAAAAGATTATTCGTGAATATGAACGAATTTTATTAAAAATAAACAGGCACAATGTTTGCAATTTATTCAATCTGACATGTCTAAAAGAAAATTTGCTGCCTAAATACACATATATACTGCCTAAACACGCACACACACACACACACACACAAACACGCAAATATTCAGTATCTATCTATGATGGCTATCAGGTAATTTGATAAATAGAGGTGTTTTCAACAAGGCCAAAATAGATTATAAAGTAGCATAAAGAGGAAGTGGTTATCCAATCAACTTGAAGTTTAAAGAATGATGAGAAAAAAAAAACAATGGAAAAAGGCAAATCATTTGGTTGGACAACCTTTTAACAAAACATTGAAAACTAAAGTGGGACAGGATTTTTTTATGTTGTCTACTGCTTAAAATATCAAGTCATACTCATCAGTAGCAATCCAAACTTTTCCCAAGAGGAGATGGTTAGCAATTGAAACACTCTTCAAGGTAAGAACTACCCTGAAAGCACAACACCAACTTCCATGAGCAGGGACAGAAGAGTCAAGGACAACAATCAAAAAAATCTGTGATTGTCTGTTTACCATACATAAGGACAGCATTTGAAAAGATTCAGAAGATCTGTATGGAAATTGAGAAATCAAGATGGAGATACACCAGAGGTCAAGTAGAGGAAATTGAAAAAGAGTACATCTCTTTGTAAGCAAGGCTTACAAAGAGTACTCTTACATGCTTAATACAAAGGGGAAGATTAATAATGTTATGTCCTCAAGTATAATGAATAACTCAACAACAGAATCAGAATATAAGTTGTATTCCGTGGAAAGATGGTTAGTATGTACAGAAGTGATTAGTAATATTTACAATAGAAAGATACAAGAGTCCAATCCGTCGTAAGATGTGTGTATACATGATTACTTCTGGTACGCCACCGGAAATGTGACTAACTCTTCACTGACTCGCACTGACTCTTCAGTAACTCATTAGAGACTCTCAAGTGACTCTCTACGATCCTCCTGTAGAGAATCCACCATTGCTATATATAGTAATGGGAACAGTCCATTTGTAGTCAAATAGGAGCGGCGCCCTAACAAATAATTAGTGGGATAGAAATCTTTCTCAATATGCAACAAACTGAGTCTTAATCAAAGGTGGGATCAGGGTAAAAAATTTAGAAATTAAGTAAAGAAACATTTGCATTTTTGCGGAGAGTCGTGCATCAAGTTTATCAAAGAATAAAATATGATAATTTGGGAAAGAATAAAAAAACAACAAAACACTATTTTTTTAAACAATTGAATCTTAAAAGTGTACAAGTAAAAACTTGAACAGACTCTAATAATCACTGTTTCCTACTTGTGCTTGGGAAGAAAAGAAGCAAAATTAATAAATGTGAAGATCTTAATAAACTCGGGGAGGATGTTAAAAAATTAAAAAAAGAAGTCCTTTTTTTCAAATTTGATTAAAAATCAAAGAGTATAAAACCTTCAAGAAAAATTGTCTTTTTCAGAGTTTAAACAAGAAAGATATGTAAACTGAAGGTCGGAGTTTGAGTTTGAGTTTTGTTTAACGGCATATCAACCTCTATGGGTTATTTAATGCCAAAAAGGTGGGGTTTTAAGGGGTTTTTTTAATATTTGGTTATAGTCAGAAATTGAAGTAGTCGGATGTTGATGAAAAAGTTTTTATTTTATTTTTTTTTATTTTAGAAAACTGAAGATGTTTTCTAGTTTTGTGTTTGAAAATGTATTGCTGGTAATAATTTTTTTCCTTCAAAAATGTATATTTTTCTATAAAAGTCTATTTTTTATACTTTCATGTTTTGACCCCAGATTGAGGGTTAACTATTTGTCCATAGCTGGGATCCTAACAGGTGCTATCACTCCGGGTCAAGGTGGACATGGCAACAACAGCAGTTAAGAGGTGGTTCCATGCTCCTCACAACCTCCCAATCAGAGGCCTTGCTGCCAGACGAAAGGTCTGAAGAAATCTCTAAGTGTTAATATGGAAGGTTCTTTGTTGTCATGGGTTTACAGGTGGTTATTTTTGGATAACATTCTTAATTCAACCAAATATATGCCAATTTTTTGCCTTAAAAATGCAGGCAAAAATAATTAGTACAAAGATATTGTAGAAAGCCTTACCTTTGGATTTTTGTTAAACATCAAAATTCGAAATAAATCAAAATATTATTGCAGGACTACTAATAATTCATCCATTTAGGACAATCCCATGACTTTCATGGAAAGAATGAAATTTAAAAGAAAAAGACAACATAGCATTAACAAATAATAATTAATTTTATATGACAAAAATACAAAAAGTTGGTTGAATATATTGAAAGAGTAATGTCATTCTTTTGGTTGTTAATAGAATTCTTGGATAGAATATAAACTGTGTTGTGCACGTATGTGAGAACATTGAAATATGGTTACATATGTGTTTTTGTGAAGAGTCACTATGTGTATGTATGCATAGTAGTAGTGTGGATAAGAGAGATGAAATTTAGTTCTTACTGTGGGCAGTGGTGCTGTAGTCTGAAATGGTCTCTTTGTAGTTTGGTCAGTGCTGAGTTGAGCACTGCCTTTGGGTGTGGGCATGAATGAGATATTTATTATCAGCAGGTAGAGTGACATAGACCCTAATGACATTTGTAAGTCTTTTTTGAGTGGACAAACTTTGTGATATTGATACCTTTTTTTTCTAAGTAATTGGCTCCAGAATTATTCTATCTAAATCTAAATCTAAACTTATTTATAAATTGAACTTTGTGTGTGTGTGTGTGTGTGTGTGTGTGTGTGTGTGTGTGTGTGTGTCTGTGTGTCTGTGTGTCTCCATTACCTATAGACTCTGAAACGGCTGAACCAATTTTCTTGAAAATTTACACAGTTGTACTATAAGTGTCTGCAAGTGTTCTTAGCTAGGTTTTGTGTCAAGGTACTCCCGATAAATATCGAAAATCGATAACCGAAAAAATCGGGTTATAGAAGGAGTGGTCCGATTTTAATCAAATTTGATACACTGATAGACAAAGACATAAGAAACGATATTCAGAAGTTTCAAGGTTGCAGTTCTTACAATAGTGCAGAAAATTTGATATCGATACCAGGAAATCAAAAATTTGACTTACATCCATTCATTTTTCTTTCAGTCTACGGTTTCGCTTTAACTGGAAACAACTATTGCTTTTTAGTCTTTCGTGCCAACGTCCAAAGAGTCTGAGCTCCAGGACCATGTTTTAAAGCTTTCATTACACCCGAGCAACTTTGGGCTATACTGCTAGTTTATTTCTAAGTGGCCCTAAAATAATACATGGTATATCTACTACAACTACATTCACATGATATTTTGGAGTTATCTACCTAAATTATGGTGACTAATAAAACAACTTTTCTGATTTGTTTTCTTTGGTTTTGTATTATTGTGTGGTTTATTTAGTGTTTTAAGATGTAAGCACTTTGAGTGTTATTGGTTTATAAATATTTTATAGACCTGTTTTAATGTATATATAGCTACTGTATTAGATATTTTAGTGGACATGACAACTTATTTTGCATGTACTAATAAAATTTTATATCTCTTAAAATAGAATATACAATATTTAGAGAGTTCATGAGTTCATATTAGAAAGTTCTCTTGTTGAATATATAAAACATATAACAGAGAGAGAAGAGAGATGCTGTTGATACACCATTTCAAGAAATGGCAATTTACTGTGGAAAAATCTTCTAAAAACACTCTTCCAACATGCCAGCATGGAAGAGTAGGCTCATAAAGTTAACATGAGAATAAAAATCTCATATTGATGCACAATATGCTGCATTGCATAGCAAGCAAATATATAAGCATTATAGACCTTTTCAAAGTTTTACAAAATTCACCAGTTGTCCCTACCTGCCCTGATCATGACTTCAGAAAGTCAAAAGTTTGGACAATATTTTCTTTACTTATCTTCTAACAAATTCTGATGGAATTTTCTCCTTGTCTAAGAAGGATTACTTATAACTCCTGATACTAAATGCATGTCAATTTAATAGTAATGACTTTAAAAAACATTTAAATACACAGAATATATATATATATATATATATATATATATATATATATATATATATATATCCGAGCATCTCCCGATGATGTGTTTGGGTTCCAAACACTGAAAAAGCCATATATAGAAGAAATTATGTACATGTTCTAAAACATAATTTATAATAAATATATATATATATATATATATATATATAACTATAATAATAATAATATTAATAATTGTTATAATATATTTCAATCTGTGAAAAACCCACCGAGTATAAGGGGAAATAAAAAAAGAACCAAATTAAGTACTTGAACATATGTCAAAATACTCGTTGGAAAGAAAAAAAACCTGAGATGAGAACCTTAACACTAAAGTGCGCAATACAATAGTAGAGCAGACAAATAAATATGTAAACGCACTTGCCAACTTGCCCTGACGATCCGTTAGATGAAACTTAGGTAGGTCTGTTGGCTCTATGTTAGATTTATTCTTATATATATATATATATATATATATATATATATATATATATATATATTTTAAATGTCAGAAACCCAGGTGTTTGATTTGTAAACATTTAGTAAACGACACAATATTCTCTGTACCCAACACCAAAATCAAATTGCACCCACCATGCCTGACCTGTGACAGCAAAAACATCCTATATTTTCTCTTCTGTTCAATATATCCCAATAATGAATCTGGTAATAGTTTTAGATTTTGTTTCAATAATCACAAACTTAGTATATGCCAGAACAATCAATATTCCAGAACAATCAATATTCCAGAACAATCAATATTCCAGAACAATCAATATTCCCCAATAGCAGTCCATTTCAATCAACCGGGTCACACTTTAAAAAATTTCAAATGTTTACTAATAGACTCTGATTTTAGTTCTACACACACACACACACACACACAGAAAGAAAGAAAAATACTGGATTTTAAAATTAAATACACACAAGCTAGGGTTAAATAGGGACTTAGGTGTTTTGAATCTTTACAAATATTTCAATAGCTAAACTTTTTTAGATACATTCAAAAATTTTTTATCTAAAACAAAATTTATAAGCATTATTAAAGATAGGTCTACATTTACAAATATTTTTTAAAAAAATCTGTCGCTTTCTGCGTCACTTAATGTAGACAAACTCTCTTCACAGACGCGTCACGTGATGTAAACAAACGCGTCACGTGGTGTAAACAGACTCTCTCCACAGACGCTCTCGCGAAATACGTTTCTAATTTGAATTTTAAAATCATTTGTTTCTGATGAAGGACCGAGGATGCTCTGAAATATAAAATATAATAATAGAAATAAACAAATACTGTCAAAAAAATACATTTTTAAACTCACAACATTTTAATAATTTTTCCTATACATATTAAGACAGTATACGTGGATCGTCACTATGTTATATATATATATATATATATATATATAGAGAGAGAGAGAGAGAGAGAGAGAGAGAGAGAGAGTTAAGTT
Organism: Ascarosepion bandense; assembly: GCA_037127315.1. Classification (NCBI taxonomy): domain Eukaryota; kingdom Metazoa; phylum Mollusca; class Cephalopoda; order Sepiida; family Sepiidae; genus Ascarosepion; species Ascarosepion bandense. The sequence goes on along the minus strand of JBBBDQ010001600.1, from coordinate 220,100 downwards.
GTGATGATGTGTAGTGCCAACACTGTATTTTTGTTCATTGGTTTACTGATAAAAAGATATTTTGGCAAGCAGGTTTTTTGTCATAAAGTGCTCAATAGATAGATAGAGTATCGATATGATTAATGTGGAGAAGTTTTCAACTTATTGGGAAAAGTCATGTCAACTTCAAAGTTTCATGAAGGCACTACTATGATGTCCTCATTCCTCAGGGTTTTTTCAACTTGCTGTTGTGTCCGGGTCTTATTCATATGGAGCTTGGTTTAATTTGATATTTTTGTATGTATGTGGTTCTACAGATGATTGCTTTTGATTGCTTTTGTTGTGTTGACTTCTTTTGCAGGTGGTTAATTTCTTCTTATTGCTTTCTGTTGTTTTATTGTGTTACATATAATACCAACAAAAACAAATAAACATAACACAAAGTGTAAACCCCAAACTGTCACATAAATAAACACTCAATCATGATAAAAATATCAAATTTCACAAAGCTATTAATTTGTTTTTTTACCATTGTTCTGAAAACAATTTTAATTATTCCAAATTACTTACACTGTCACAACTTTTTAATTAAATGAATTAATTTGAAACAAAAGAGTTTTTGCACTTAATCACAGTTCAATTAAGAAACTATATTTTTTGAGAATTATGACAGCACAAAAGTTTTTTTTTCAATTGAATCAATAAATTTAAAACAAAAATATTATTTAAAGCAATGGCTGGCAGACTTCAAAAAGTTCAGGTGTCAAATAACTAAATTAAAAATGAACTAAGAAATTTTCTGGTAAGGTGACACTGATGTCTATTTCATACCATTAACACATCTCATTATCCAATGAAAGAAGTGAAAAGAAGAAAAGAATATGTAAAAAGTATTTGAAAGAATATGTACAATTTATCATTTCATGGGAAACTTTAGTTGTGTCTATGAGATGCACAGATAGGTAAGTTACTGTGTCCTTTAAGATTTTTATGGGCCAGGGATTCTGGACATGCATCTATCAGCATCTCTGTGTGTTTATATATATATATATATATATATATATATATATATATATATATATATAAATAAACACAGAGACATGCACCTATCAGCATCTCTAAATATCATCATTATTTTTATTATATTTTAATTAATATATTTAATATATATTTGAATATATAAATTTTAAATAAAAAATAAATTTAATTAATTATATTATGCTCTACAATATTTGTTGTATTGAGCACTTTTATAAAAAAAAAATAAATGCCGGAAAACTCAGAATTGTAAAACAGTTGGTTCTCTTCACCTATATATATATATATATATATATATATATATATATATATATATATATATAGTACTGTACTAAGACAAGAACTATTTTATCTTTTATGAGGCATTAAAATAAAGTTTAAAATCACCTTTGTCCTAACACCTTTTGCACACTATCGGTAGTGTGCAAAAGTATTAGGACAGGGGTGATTTTTCTAAAAACCTCACTGAAATTCAAATACAGGGTGAAAAGCCAAACCTTTGTAAGAATTATTTAACTAAAAAGGAAGAGGAAGGAAGGCTTCGGAATTTGAATTGGCCCCCACAAAGCCCTGGTCTCAATCTTATTGAACATCTATGGGATATTTTGGATAAATAATTGATAAATCTAATGTTACTTTGCAAGACACACTTTGGGAACAAATTCAAGCTGCTTGGCAGGAGATAATATTAGATACATTGAAGAAACTTGTGATGTCAATGCCTGACAGAATAAAGGCTGTGATCAAAGCAAAAGGCTATTATACTAAATATTAAATTTATCTTATAACAAGTATTTTTTTCTTGTTAAAGCATTTGTTGAGTAAATCAAATAAAATTACTTTAATTAAATTGATTATTTTCTGTCAGTATGCCTCATAAAAGATAAAATAGTTCTTGTCCTAATACTTTTGCCCAGTACTGTATATGTAAATGTAAGAATGTTATGGATACTAGACTGTGTGAGTGACATAATAGTTATCAGTGTGGAATAAGTTACTGCTTCCCACTTCTCTGCATAGGATGAGTGTACTACTTGTACTGCATGTAAAAAAAAAAAGAATGTTACATGCACACACAAGTATACATATACCATATGTGATCCTTACTCTTGTTTGTAATGAAGAGAGAGTGTGTATATACATGAATATGTATAGATGTACAAGAGGATACTAAAAAGTTCCTAGTCTGACCAACAAGAGATTCAAAAATAAATTTTGATGTTTGGTCATTTGGTTAAATTTTGGGAAATGGCTTAAACCACAAAATTTTCTGCACCCTCCTGTATATATACAAGCATGGGATATATCAAAAATATATATATATATGAAATGTGTATATATATATTTTTTCTAAACATATGCTGTTTAGTTTAATAATATTTCAGTTTAAACAACCTCTCTGAAGATGGCTCATGTGAGCCGAAAGCTTAGAAGAAAACCAATAAATAATTATCCAAATGTTGGAGAATTTTTGTCTTTATTTTAAACTGAAATTAAAGCAAAAATACGACGTTTAGAATGGCTCATGATTAAACATAATAGACATTCATTGTCTCATATTTAACAGCATATGTTTAGAAAATTACTTGCTGCCTCGATATACTAAATATATATATATATGCAATTTGTTATATATATATTATTTATATATTATATATGCATGGTACTTATTGGAAAGCGCTCAATATCAGTGATAGAGCTAACATATTCAGTTGAATTGATGTGAGTTTATAACCCTGGGTTTCACACTTTTGTGGTCGTCAGACAAACTGATTAATTTTTAAAAAAATTTGGATATATGTGGAGTTGCATAAAATGGTGTTTTTTTAATTTTTTATGGAATTGGGAGGAAAAATTGTCATCATGACGCTACTTTATACATACACACACACACACACACATATATATATATATATATTTCATATATTCCATATTTGATATATACACTCCTGATCAAAATTTTAAGACCACTTAAAAATCTTTAAAAAGAAATATTTTTTTACGGATAGATTTTAAACTTCTTCCACTTAAGGTTACCAATACTACAATCTAAAAGGTTATGGAAACAAAAAGCTACATTCCAAACATTTTATTTAGAAATTTACATTTTTATCAAATGAAGCGATTTACACATGATCAAAATTATAAGACCAGAGACAAAAATTCTACAAAATTGTACAAAAAGTGTATGAAAATATTCAACAACCAAATTTAATAATGAAGTCTACTTCCACTGCTTTTGATGACTTCAAAAATTCTGTCGGGCATGCTAGAAATAAGCGTTTCCATTAAGGTGTGGGGGATGTTGCTCCAGCTTCTGAAGATGGCTTCACAAAGTTCATTTTTTGTTGAATATTGTTTGCCATTTCGACAAACATCTCTTGTCATCCATCCCCAAACATTTTCAATTGGGTTCAAGTCTGGTGAGCATGCAGGATGTCCCAAGAGATGGATCCCATTTTCTTGTAGAAAGGTCAAGGTCCGTCTTACAGTGTGGATTGCAGCATTATTCTGTTGGAATAAACATCCATCCCCACACAAACGATGGCCCTCCATCATCAATGATGCTTTTTGTAGCATGCTAACATAACCAGCCGCTGTTTGACAACCCTGCATCACCTGAAGCTCCATTGTCCCTCTGTAAGAAAAGGCACCCCATACCATTATGGACCCTCCACCACTATGATGTGTGGAGAAAATTTCAGGAGGCATGTTTTTGTTATGCCAATATTGTTGGAAGCCATCAGGACCATCTAAACTGAATTTTTTCTCATCAGAAAACAGGACTTTCTTCCACTTCTCAACGTCCCATATTTAGTATTCACAACCAAACTTTAAGCGGTCCACCTTGTGATGTGGAAGCAGCCGAGGAATTTGTTTACACTTTTTATTTACCATGCCTTTTTGTCTTAAGTGTCGTCTGATGGTTACAGGACTGCAATCAGCATCTATGACTGCCTTAATTTGACTAGAAGAAAGTCCCCCGTCTTTCATAACAACCCGTCTTATTCTCCTACTCAATGCAGGAGAAATTTTTTGGGGCCTACCAGAGGATTTTGCTTTTCCATAATTCTTACTGTTCTTTAGAAAGTTGCAAATCACAGTTTTACTGCGATTTACCTTAGCTGCGATTGCCCGCTGTGACAAACCTTGCTTATGGAATTCTAGAATTTGAGAACGCTTAACTTTGGTAAGTTTGCCTGCTTTAGGTATGGTAACACCTTTACGCAGTGATTGCTAATCTCTAACTGAACTAAAAACATTGGAATTACCATATATCTAACAATTTATACCCCTGGTCTTATAATTTTGATCATGCGTAAATCGCCTCATTTTATAAAAATGTAAATTTCTAAATAAAATGTTTGGAATGTAGCTTTTTGTTTCCATAACCTTTTAGATTGTAGTATTGGTAACCTTAAGTGGTAGGAGTTTAAAATCTATCTGTAAAAAAAAATTCTTTTTAAAGATTTTTAAGTGGTCTTAAATGTTTGATCAGGAGTGTATAACTCATTTACAAATGAAGAATATATATATATTTAAATAGATTTTTTGTGGTACAGAACTTGACTATTGCATTAAGAGTTATAATTTTTATTTATATTTCTGAGATGAGGTAGTATTTACAGTATTTACATTATTTGGACTATTGTCCTCATCTTTGTTGCCATTTGTACGATGTTTTGGTCATTGTATACTCCGGCCTTCTTCAGGTGCTAGGAATTTCAAACCGAATCCTTTATTATGATTACTGGGGTATATGAACTCCATTCCTTGTGGGAAGCCTTGATTGGAAGTCATGAGTTATCTTAAAAATGTAAGTGTTCTGAAAAATGAAATGGTCCCTAATGGGAAGGGAGAATGAATTGCTAGAGACTGATCACAGTAAGACCCCGCAAACACTTTCTCTTCCCATCATGGACCATTTCATTTTTCACAACTCTTTTTACATTTTACATTAATGTCTTCCAATAAAAAACTTTGACAAGTGGGAGTGAAACCAGTTGTTTTCTTTTTTATATTTTATCCTCATTATATCCTCTAACATAAAAATTATAACTCTCAATGCAAAATATATATATATATATATATATTGTTGTCTTCCACAGACGGATCTGTCCCGCCGCACCACAGCCCATCAGTATGGTCAAACTCCGATTGCTACACAACCCAGGCTCGAAACCCGACCGACTGGGCCACGGGGCGTTCGGTGGAAGAAGGCAGTCTTTTTAGCGCATATCATATTATGCGCCCAATAGCAAGAGTGCTCAAATTCATTTTTACTGAATGAGTGATGCGTACACGCTAAAGTGGCTACTGTTTTTCAAAGTCTACCTTTCTTCTAGAGTGCTCAATCAGGGTGTGAGAGCGTAATTATTGTCAATAGTCATCCACAGATAGATCTGTTTTGCTGTATCACAGCTCATCCGTACAGTTAGACATCTGGTTGCTTTTAGCCCAAGATTGAAACCCGACCGAATTGGCGTCAGTCGGTGATTCTACCTCTGAGCTATGGGCGCTTGGTAGAAGGAGGCAAACTTTTAGCATATGATGTATCATATGCCAGAAGCCAGAGTGCTCTAATTCATTACTGAATGAGCGATGTGTAGATGCTAGAGTAGCTACTGTTTTTTCAAAGTCTACCATTCTTCCAGAGTGCTCAATCAGGGTGTGAGAGTGTAAATAGTCATCCACAGACAGATCTGTTTCACTGTATCGCAGCTCATCAGTATGGTTAGACATCTGATTGCTTCTAACCCAGGATTGAAACCTGACCGAATTGATGTCAGTCGGCGATACTACTTCTGAGCTATGGGTGCTTGGTAGAAGGAGGCATATATAAAATGTAATTTGATGCTAACCTCCAGAAGAGTGACTCCTTCTTGGGTTAATGTTCTCTGCTGACATGAATGTGGAAAGATTATATTGATTCAGTTGCTATGTTCGCTGCTAGGAAAGTTAGTTCACTGTAGTGTTAGATTTTTTTTTTCAGAATCAATCTCACATATTTACAAGTCTGCCATTCATCCATGATTTGAATATTGCAGCCACATATGATCTGGCGCTTCTGCTTTATATTTAGATTCTTGATAAAGTCCAAAAAAGAATCAGCAATATTATGGGTCTTAGCCTGACATTCTAGGTCATGGTAAGTGTTTTGATGATATTTCCTTTATGGTACCAAGACTTTATGAATATAAGTGCAGTACTAATTTGGAAACAAGGTTTCATTATTTTGCAGTTGAATTGCCTAGATGTAACCATAGGTTCTATACTAATAGTTTCTTTTCTTGCACATCTTGCTTGTGGAATTCTCTTCCAGCTTCTTGCTTTAAAGACTTTGAGCTTAAAAGATTTAAATGAAATGTCAATCATTATCTACTGTCTTCTTGATTACTCTTCTGTTGTTCATGCTCTTTAATAATGATTTTCCCTTTCTTATTCTTTCACACTCAGTAACCCCTTGTGTCTTAGTGACTTTATTGCTTTGCTTAGGGGTGAAATGTTTACATATATATATATATATATATATATATATATATATGTATTTATACACACACACACACACACATATACAGAGGTTGCGATGGATAAATTGTCGCCTAAATTACATAAACTGAAAATAACCCTGACATCTCATTTTAACAGATATATTTACAAAAATTACACAAACATATCTTGAAATACGAAAGAGTAAATTTATTCAGTAAAATTGCCATTGGCTTCAGCCATCAACCTCCAAATGATTTTGGAAACTTTTGCATCTTTTCTGCATGGTCTTTCTTTTTAAGTTAGCGAATGCTACCAATATTCTTGCCTTCAGTTCACCTTTGGTATTACAAGGTCTTTTGTTCGTCTCTCACTAAACTGTGGCCCATACATGATAATCAAGGGGGAGTTAGGTGGCCAGATGTAAGGGGTGATTTAGTTGCATTAATTGTTTGACAGCCATGACTGGGTACTGCTTGTGTGGTGTGGTATGGTGCAGAGTCCTGTTGCCAAAATTAGGGTCTTCCAGCAGCCACCCTCTTGACCTAGGACAGTACTACTTTCTTAAGGCACTTGATGTAGGCCTTGATGTTGAGTATGAGGCTCTATTGTGAAATAAATGGAGGTATGACATTTCTATCACTGGTGATCACTCCAAACACCTTCGTAATCATCATTAGACTCATCTAACTCTTTCCGAGTCCTCTGCGCTGTCCTCAGATTGACACTCAAACATTGTGAAATGTTTGTATTGGAGCTTCCTGCACAAATACCAAGCAGTACAGCATACTCTTTTTCTCAGATGGTGCCTAAGTGACTCTGTTATACTCTGCAACCAACAAAATTGAAAACCACACTGAGAGTGAGTGAGTGCTTAATGTGTTGTGATCAACAGTTTTAAAAAGAAAAACAAAACAGTATGCTAAACTCTTAGTCATTTTTTGCAACTCTGTGCTTGCACAACCACTGATGTCTTCTAAAGAGTTCTGTCTACCCAATTTTACTTAGAATTTCAGGCAACATGTTCCCAATGGTGTGGCATACTGGGATTGTCTCTTCAGGCCAATATCAAAATGTCATCTCCTTAAATCAACCCTGGTGAGATTTGAACCTAGTTTTCATGGTTGGAATGCTAATACTCTAACCAGTCTTATACTCATATTTCAAAAGTAATGCATCCTATTCATTTTCATAGAAGCAACAGTTTGGTAGAAGATATTTCCATTAACAGAACACTTTTTCCATAGTCAACAGCCATTAGTTATTGTTTTGACTAATGAAAGTCAAGAGCCTGCATGCCAGGCTTGTAAGATTCTGCACTGGGAAAGAAAACCTATCTTTTTACAACCATCACTGTTGCGATTGATGAAAATGCATTATTCACCACTTGACTGTGCTTGCATTTACTGTTTGGTCTCTGTAAATATCCAGCAAGCATCAGCAAGTGCAATTATTCTTTGCCTGTAGCAATTCAATGACATTCCTCTGCTTGTTTTCACTTTCATGTCAGACAGCTGATTTCTCTCCACCTGACATTGCGGGCCAACATAATAAAACAGGAGGCATTACTTTCAGAGCAAGACGTGTATCTTGACTGCAGGGACCTAACTTTAATTTTTCAAGTCTAAAATAAACAAATCAAGCTCAGTTATGCTTCTTCTTGTATAATGTTCTTTTTAATGAAGGCTATTTGTGTCAATGATTGGGAATGAAACCAATTTTTTCTGAAAAAGTAAAATGAAATTTACAAAGCTGCTTTTGTCTGCAGCAAATACCACCAAGGGAAACAATTCTAAAATATAAAGCATAATTAGACACAAATTTTATGAGATATACTTTGTATTGTAACTTAAGCCTCATCAGAGATCCTAAACATTCCACTTGTACAGTCTTATAGGGTTCTATTAATGAATGAAAGAAATACAAATAACTTAATTTTTCTAACCTACCCAGAGCTGCTTGAATGAAAGAATTTGTTTTTTTTTAGTTTAAAAAATTAATATTAATTTTGTGTTATTTACTTCCTTTAAAATGTTTCCATTTGAATATAAATAATTTAAGCTGAAACAAAATGTTCACATAAAGCTAATTAGTGCTGGTATGCAATTTTAAGTTGATTTCTATTTAAAGCATGAAGAAAGGTTTTCTGACATTAAAGATACAGAAAACAAACTTTATTTTTTGGTTATTTATTACCTCCCCACCACCACCTGAGGAATAAAGAAATCAGTCATATGAATTAAACTAGAGCAGAACAACTCCAGTAAAAGTTTTTCATTTTCAAGTAGCTTTTCTTTTTTCTACATCAGAGACTTTTTATGAATTATATACTAATTCAGTATTAAGTCTGAAAGAATACTCCTGCAAGATAACTTATTTAAAAATATAAATAAAGCTAACTTCATATGAAGTCATGGCCAACATATTAGAATAAGCTTCCTAGTCTCATCTGTTGAAATGCATTTATAAAGTATGTTTTTTCCATGCATGCGCATTGTTGTGCAATGGATATTGGCTCAGAATGAGAAATCAGAGAGTTGAGTTCAAATTCCAGTTGAATTTGCTTCATTCACTTACACACAATGCCCTTTGAAAAGGTATTAATTTTTCTTCTCTCCAGCTATGGATTAAATAGATTGGATTCTATAGCCTTGATTGGCAACTAGTCTACCACAGAGTAATGGCAGGAAAATCTTCTGTCCAGTCAGTTATGTCTCTTGAGAAATGATTGCTCAAGCATATATCATGTATTGCACTTAAATGAATGATTCCTTCAAACCATCAGCAAGTTAATTCTTTCCTGACTATGGTCTTGCATAGAAATTGGTATATTTCAGTGAATAGGCATTTGATCATTCATATTTGAGTGGTTAAATATCTAAAACCTGTAGCTACCATAAAAAAAAAAAATTGAATTTTTCTTTTCTTTCTGGTATAGCTTGTCACCAACAGAGTACAAGAAAGAAAGCTTAAAGGTAATAGATTACTCCTACTTTTCCATGTTTTGGAATGAAAATATCCCTATCTTTATGGGAACAATCTCAAAGTTGATGGCCACCTGTTTGAGCAACAATTTTCAAGCCTTTAATTTTTCTCTCTGTTGGTGAAGCTAATTTGTCAAATGCATTATTAGTAAGTATAAATGTATGATCACAATAGTAAAAATAAGAGAAAACAAAAAATAAAAATAAGTAAAAAAAATGAAAGAACAACTAGATGAATGCAGAATAGATAAGCATTTTTTTTTCCTTTTATTTCAATCACACAAATATCTTTTCATTTTGTTGTTGCAGCCAGCAAGAAACTTGCCAGCAATGGTCACACTTTCTCTGCACATCAAAGACAGACAAAGGGGGCTGGGATGGGGAAGAGGAAGAATGAATTCAACAGATTCAACATTATAAAATTATGGTTGGTTGCAGCTCAGCAAAAATGGTGAAATTTGCAACAGCAGCAGCAAGAAGTGAAGAAGCCAATATAGGTGTGGTTGGTTTGATAGAAATAGAAAAATAGTAAGCCATGAGCCAGGCACTGTTTTTTTTTTTTTTTTTTTTTATTCTTATGCCATTGGTCAGTAACGTATTTGCTATGTGTGAAACATTTTTTTATAATATTAATTGTAACAACATACACACCTCATCCCTAATGTTTCTCACAGCCATGTGAATGGGATAGGGAAGGAATAGAGAAGGGAGTGGGGAGCCACCCAACAACAAATAATTTTTATATATAATTTATTTTTATTTAAATAAATTTTTGCTCCTTTATTTTCAATTTTTTGTAGCGAATTTTTCTTCCTTTCTTCAATTTTATTAATTAAAATAAATAAAAATAAATAAAAGTACAAAGCATTCAGTTTTGTTCAATATTCTATAAAGAAAAAAAAAAATTATCTTAGTATTGATGGAAAGTAAGAAGATAAACTTTGAATTTTTTTCTTAAATGGTATTGAATGGGGTTTGGAGGGGAGAGGGAAAGACTTTGTTGGTAAAGAGTATGATTGTCAGTAGCTTAACACAAGGAAAGCAGCAGAAGCACAAGTCTACGAAGATATTTAACTGCTTTGAAAGCCTGGTGTTATACTTGCGATCTAAAAGTTACAACAAATGTCTATTTAGCTTCTTAAAATTTTATTGGCAGGAGTGATTTGGAGAGGAAAACTATAAAAGTGAGAGATTTCAGCAAAGTTAAAATGTAGGCCAAACTATTAAAAAAAACAACAAAAAAACAAAAAAACAAAAAAACAAACCTTAATTATATTCTTGGCACATTGAGTTATATTTGGATCTCAACTTATTTAAAGATGTGTAAATAAATAAATGGAAAAAAAAAAAAAAAAAAAATGTGGAGGGCTACCTCCATATTTGACGGTTTTCTACTTTTGTAAAATACTAACACAATCTATACATGCATAGCATCCAGATCTACCAGCTAGATTGAAAGATATTACTGGAATACAAAATATTTTTTCCTTTTTAAACAAGGAACAGAAGGATTTGCCACTTCAAGTGAAGTTTTATCTTGGCACGATAGATTGTGAGCACCAGTAAGTCATACTTGGATAGGCAATGGTAAAATTGAAGAAACAAGGCCAAAGAAATTACTGTTTGCAAATAGACTCAGTCAGGGTCTTTTGGCAGGGAAGGGAAGGGCAGAGGACAAGTAATTTGGAGAGTTAAATATGGAGCTTAACTAAAGTACAAAGCCTGCAGGGAAGAAAACAGCTAGTAACACTTGGAATATCTATGGCTAAATCTGAAAATAAAGTGTGTGTGAAAACATCCAAGTAGAAACAAACCGAAGATAATCCATACCTTCAGTAAAGTTGTCAAGCTTAATATTGAAATTTGAGTGCAGGTATATGTATGCACATCTAGTTTGATTTTTAAAGTTTTTAAAAATACTTAAGGAAAAGATTCAGCTAATTAAAAGGACAAAACAGAACATGGAATTGGTATAAATTGTTAAAAGTCTAATTACAAAATAATCAGAATTTTTTAAAAAAATATATGTATGTATTAATAAATAAGTTAAAAAAAAAAAAAAGAAGACATTTAGTATACACTTAGATAGAGCCACAAATGTTACTTTAAATTTATTAAAGTGTTAAACTGGAAGTTTGATTTATATGTAACTTTAATGAAATTTGAGCGTGGTTATCACTAGTGAGCTTGTCTCGACTAAAAGATATTAATATCAAATGGAAGTTTTGTTTCATCTTGGAAGACCCAGCTGTATGATGATGAATCATGTAGGAGATTGGATTGAGTGAAATTTAAAAATACAACATTAGACATTGACGACAAACTTTCATTAGCTTTTATATATATATACACTAGAACCGAAAAATTTGAAGAAAGTGCAATTAAACTCTAAACGGATTTCATTTTTTTGTTTTGTTTAACTATCCAAATACTGGGCCCTTCATTTAAAAGATTAGTTTTGATTAACATTCAGACTAATGTTATTCATCTTAGTTGTCATGAAGTTTTGGCTATTGTGCAATCTAGCCTTCTTCAAGGAAATATAAAAGGCCAAAGAACGCAACTGCTGATATGTCATAATCACAACAAAGATGAGACCATTAATGTAAATAATGATAACCCCCCTCATCCCAGAAATTCAGACAGAAATTTTAAACTTTTCTATTAAAAAAATAAAATCAATCCTCTTAATCAATACAGAAATAAGTTAAGATTTTATTTGTATAAACAGGGGTTAAAAAAGGTTAAAGACTTTTCTAAAGACTGAAATGCCTGTGCTTAGGCTTAAAGGTAAAATTAAAAAACTGGTGATGGCTAAAAAAAGGAATGTATCTTTAGAGAAAGATATTGCCATCTTAAAGATGTAAAATGTCAACAAGTGTGAGAAATGATAAAATTAAACATGTCAATGAAAAGGCAGTTCTATGTCAATATTTTATAACATATATAAATTATATTAGTTTGTTCACAATAAATAGTTGAAGATAAGGATTACCCTGGGCAAAAAATGAAATTTAATTTTTTTCTCCATGTAAAATATAAAAACGTGGGAATTTAAATAAAAAAAGAAATGATTGTCAGTAATAATTCAGCTTTACCATTAATTTTTTTTATTGTGCATATATAAACTAAAAAGCAAACTTAGAAAATAAAATAACTAAATCCCAAAATAGAAGAGATATGCTTTCAATATGGAATAATTTGGCTTTATTTTTTTTGGGGGGGGGAACTCTGAATGTTAAAAAAAAAAATAAAAAAAAAAAAGTACCATGACTATAGTTTTTACTAACAGCAATGTTGTCTTGCCCTTGAATGTGGAGCACCTTACAAGGCAAATTGAATATACAATTTTTGAGAGAAAAAAAAAAAAAAAAAAAAAAAAAAAAAAAAAATTGGCCAAGTTAGCCAGTCGATGTTTCAACAGATTTCATAAATTAAAAATTAAATTGGGCAGGTGGGTTGGTTGTTACATAAATCTTTTCAGGCTATGAAGAAGAGAAAACATAGCAACATAAAATTTTATTTGTATAATTTTTTGAAATGCCAAAATATATAATAGAGAGGCTTTGGCCTCAAAGTTCCACTTAAAAATAAAACGGACACTATTTCTTTTGGCATTTTGAATAAATTTTCAGGAATGTAATTCATACATGAATATCAGAAAAGCAGCAGATAAGCAGGAATCACTTGGAATATCAAATTGTTTTCTGCATTGATCTACATGTAAATAGGTTTTTGTGTGGAATCATCAACATTTTCATGCAAAATTTTGTCTGTGTGTTTGTAAAACAAATAGTTCAAACTTAATGAATTGAATTACTGGCAAATGAGAAGCTATTTTCTATCATATTCATTCAGTGATTTTTAATACTACAGAAATCAACTTGGTTTAAAATAAAATTAAATAAATAATAAGCAAATAGTTAAAGCTGCCAAATTTACATAATTTAAGCGATAAATAAAAAAATTGCTTTTTGTTTTCTTTCCTTCTGGCATTACTTGTTCATCTGAAAAAGTTTTTTTTTTCTTTTTCATTACACAAAACCTTGAGATTGAAGAGTAGCAACAGAAATGAAGGAGGGTAACAGGACATTAACACAAAAATCACCTTATTCAACAATTTTTTTTTTTAAAAAAAAAAAGAAAAAGATACCAGACATTAACATTTTGATTTGTTTAAATGTGTGACACATGATAAAAGATCAAGGACATACTTTTGACACTATTACGATTATCATGTTCACATTTAGAAGTGTTGTTTTATACACTATGGTTAGACTGCCTCAAAATTTGCACATTAGGATCAAGAAATTTTACAGAGATTTTTTTTTTTTTTTTAAAACAGTTGAATAAAATTTAAGATCTTAAAGGAAAGCTAGATGTCATCTCACATAAATCAGATGACCTCTACAAAAAAAAAAAAAAAAAAAAATTTTTTTTTAGAATGACCACTTTTTTTTTTTTTTGTTAAAGAGGCTTTAAAATATCCCTCCTCAGTTCATTCTCACTGAATTTTTTTTTGAGGGACCGGGGTTGGGTTGGGTTGGGGGCCAGGATCTATAGCAGTGAAATTTGGTCTGAACCTATGCAGGACCAAAAGCACAAGTATGCCATCCACAACCTTGGTGCTTTCCCTAATTGGGTTGCTACTTGAAGATGTATTTGTAGATTTTTTAAAATCTTAAACTCTTAATTGTGCAACATCCCACTAAGAGAAAACAGGAAGAAGGCACTAGGTATACAGATGATTATATATGGCTTTGTGTAAACGTGTGTGTGTATGTATATATATATATATATATATATATATATATATATATACACACACACACACACACACACAAGGTAATGCATGTGTAACATCTTCATTGTTTGTAGGTTTCCTTGCTTGCTGTTACTGCTGTAACTAACACCACTGACAATGCTATTCATGGAAAGACAAATGAAACATTGGGAGGATAGCATATAGCAGCACCGGGTGTATGGGACCACCACTGAGAGTTGCCAGCTCACCATTTACATTTAGATTTTTTTCTTTTTTTAAATTCAAAATGAGGTGGGGGGAATTATTATATATATATATATATATATATATATATATATATATATATTGTGTGTGTATATATATGTACGTATGTATATATATATATATATATATATTCTTTCAAATTTTTTTTTTAAGACGTGGGTGGGCAAAGAATAAGTTGAGATGAGAGTGGATATTTAAGTATAATGAAGTCACTTATAGATTTTTTTAATTGATAAAGAGGGGGAAATCTATAAAAAAAGAAGTGAAAAATAAAAAAAAATGCTTTTTCTCTAAATGGTGTAGAAGCTGAAGATGGTTAAAAAAAAAAAAAAAAAAAAAAAAAAAAGGCAGAAAACTAACAGATGCAGAAAAGAATTTTACTTTATAGAATAGCTAAGCAATAAAAAAGTTTGCACCTGAAAATATTTTAAAATAAAATAGCGAATGTGGACTGATAAATCAGAAACATGAAGTTGCCACAGTTTAAAAAGAAAAGAACAAGAGAAGTTTTACAACAGTATTCCTGATCTATCATCTTTATCATAGCACCATATCACAAACGTACTTTAAGCTAACATTAAATTCATGAATAGAGAGAGAGCAAGAAAAAAATAAAATAAAAAAAATAAGAAAAGAAAAGTGATTCTTAAAAATATTCCAAGATCTACCATTCAAGAATTGAAAAAAAAAAAAAAAAAAAAAAAAAAAAAAAATTAATGATATAATCAAGTCAATATCAAACAGCTCAAGGTGTAATTTTTGTTTTCGAGGGTTAGATAAATACTCATTAAATGGAGTTTTAAGAAATTTTACTTTTATTTACTAGAGTGAAAAAGAGCAGAAATAGAAATATTTTGCTATCACCAGACTTGGATTATGTAGTTATTTTTTTTTGGTAAATCAAGAGGTAATCTTACAGAAACTGCCTCCTTTATAACATTTCTTTCCTGCTTACTTTCTATAAGATTAATAGCATTATTTAAAAATCTTAATGAAATCTAGGCATTTTTAAAAAAATATGTCATGTGAGATGCATGAAGCAGCAAAAGTTATGAAAAATATCAATTATGTGCTTGAGAAAATATCATTTATATGCAAGAAAGATGGAAAATATATAACAGTGCATGTTTCAAAGCATTTTCATTGTTAATTTCAATTATGTTTTCCTCTTCTCCCCAAATAATAACAACCAAGGTAGATAGTTCATATCGTTGGTCTGTTTTGAAGTTACTTGTCAATGTATATGTGTGAAATTAGAAGCAAATGCTTTTGGGGAAAGTAATTTTCCTTAGTGCCATTTTTACTCTTTTCCTCAGTTTGTGATTTGGAAGAGTCTCACTGTTAAATGAAGGCAGTCTGTAAGGTTAGGAACAAGAAAGAATAAATGAAATATGGCAATAAGCTGTTAGGGAAAAGTAATCCATTATAAAAATGAAATAGGTGATGTGTGTGAATGGGGAGAGGGATAAAAAAAACAAAACAAAAAACAAAAACCAGGATCAAAATATCAAAGAATATCAAGAGCCATATCATAAAAATTTACTGACAGATTAAAAAAAAAAAGTGCCTCCCTGTTAATAAATTATAAGATAGGTTGAGGTATTGGTGGGTTTTTGTCATCCATTGATTTGAATTGTGAGGACAAAAAAGGAAGAACTTCAGGAAGAATGACATTTTTTAAAAATATAATATAACTTTATTATATATTTTCTTTTTAAACTGAGAAGGAATAATGCATAAAAAAAAAAGTTGAAATTTTTTTTATGACTTAAGAAAATTTTTCATAATTTTAAAAGTATTAAGATGAGGAAGAGAAAAAATTTGTAAGTATGCTTTATATATATATATATATATATATATATATATATATATATATAAGCCATATCTTAGTTCAGCATATTCTGACTTTGAAGTTGGGGAAAAATGTGCACCTTGAGCAAAAAGACTAGACAATATTGGTTTTGTTTTTTGTTTTATTCCAAGAGAGATTCAGTTATCACAGTCATGGAACAAGCAGTTAGTGGGGAAGAAAAAAAAAAAAAAAAAAGCCACAGCTCATATTGCTTGGATAGCAAATCAAGAGGAAAAGAATTTCATAGCAGAAATATTGCTGCAATCAATGCAAAAGTTCTCTTCCAGAATCAACCAAATAGTAAATGAACCATCATCCTCTTAAAATGGCCAGATTCATTATTTTTGTCACAACATCCAATCTTTTGCTTCATTTGAATAGTTTATTTTTATTTTTTAGAATTAAAAACGGTGGTTTAAATTTTGGCAGAGTTAAAAAAAAAAAAAAATTCATGGTATTTAATAGTCACTAACTTTAGGCAAATAGGGCTCTCTGCTTGATACATATCACATGGAGTCCAAAGCTTTTCAAATTTCATGGGGGTAAAAAAAAAGAAGAAAAAAAAAAAGAAAGAAGTTTTTTTTGTAAAACTTTAGGCTCTTATTAATCTGTAACATTTATAACAACCATTCTGAAGATATATGTGGAGAAAGAGAATGGGGAAAGCTGAGGATATTGTTATAAAGAGTTTGAGGAGAGTGAACTCTCTCTACCCCCCAGTATGGCTGATCAAAAATCTGTATGGGTCAGGGAGAAAATAAATTCAAACAGAAATGACTAGAAAATATCAAGAAATGGAAGAGGTTATGCAATTTTTTTGTTTCTCATTTGCCATAAAAAATAAAAACAAAAGAAATAAATAAGAATTGAAAAAAACAAAAAACAAAAAGCATGTATCTTATATACATTCATATGGTTAAAAAGAAATTATAACATTTGATGTAAAAAATGTCCGAAGATTTTGTTGTTGTTGTTGTTGCTGGGTGATAAAAAATTGAAAAAAGATTGCTTTTGATCATCTTCTAATTTCTTGTATATGAAATACGTGTCTAATCCAAAAATTCCATACAAGAAATACAGACATTTTTTTTTTTTGATCAGCCTAACCTCTGAACCCTTTGTTCTCAAATCTGATTTTTTTCTTTTTTCTTGCAAAGAAATTGGCAGCATGACTCCATCAGGAAATGGTTTTTTTGTTGTTGTTGCTTTAAAACCCCTAAATTTACTTCACATGGGATGGAATTGATGTAACAGCAGTAGCAGTGATGGTATTAGCAGCCCTATCACTGATGAATATTTCTTTTTAAAGAGTTACCACAAATATGATAGTAGGTTGAATGAAGTGTCATTTGTTGTGAAATGGAGCTCAAATGTGGATAAATGATGTCAAATACAGATTGGAATTGTTGTAAACTTCACCAAAAACTGTCACCTGCCTGGAATGATATGGTCATGCTTGCCTCTTCCCATTGTCTTTTTTAGAAGACCAACAGCAGCAAGCAAATGAAATCCTTGCAACATTAGACATCACTAAGTAGTCTGTATCCAGATCCTCTCCATATTTGCAAGATGGGCAAGCTCTGTTTTATGCTTAATGCTGTTCACAGTTGATGCCGGCTGCAGATTCAGGACTCCTTGTTAAAGAGAACTCCACTTGTCAATGTATTTGTGTATATATAACACTGCAGTAGTATCTTTCCTTAGAAACATTCATTATTTACAGGAAATTAGAAGTCAAGACTGAAATACTTGGATAAACTTTGTTATATTATCTGCTGATTGCTGTCTTTGCTTGTTTACAGTCAAAAATTCTTGGTTTTGTTGGATACATTGCTGAAAAGACAAAAAAGATAAAAAATATAGTTATAAAGTTGGTCATAAAATACAGGTAGATAACTCTTACTAAGAAAAATTTAATATTAATTCATAAGGAGAAAAGAAAAACAAAAAAGAAAAAATGTTGAACCTAGAAATGCCTAATGAAGTAGGGCCTTGTGAAAATAATGTAATATGCAAAGTCCACACTGAAAAATAAATAAATAAATAAAAACTTAATTTAACTACAAAAATAAAACAAAAAAACAAACATCAATGGAGGAAATAACTTGAATTTTACAATCAGAAATTTCAAAAACCTTATTTTAATTTAGCTAAATTATATTACCTTTAATAAACAATTTTAAAGAAAGTTTTTGTAGATACAGGAATACAAATTTGTGTTAATTTCTTGTTTCTGTAATAGAAGTAAAAACAAAACCAATTTCCTTTTATAAAAACGGATTGTTAAGGAAATATGTAGTATTTTTCAAAGCATTTTTCTATGTTATTTAGAACCAGCATTAAGTTTAAGAAGCTTGCAATATTTGTAAGTTATCAGATTTCTTTACACACAGAAATATTTCAGATATATTGTCAGATTTGAAAACATACATAATACAACATTAAATTTCTTCTTCTTCTACGTGCCCTGTCCCTTCAGGACGTAGGCGATCATGGCTTTCTACGTTTAACTATCCCTGGTGGCTCTGAGCATGCCTTCTCCTGTTACAACGTGCAATCCTCATTCCATCATCCACCTGATTAGGTCCTTCAAATATATTATCCGTTGCTTTCCCGTGTCACTTCCCCCCTCTATCTGGCCTGTTAGTATCAGGTTCTCTAGGCCCTCCTTCCTCATTGTGTGTCCCAGGAACTTCAGCTGTCTCTTCCTGATGCTCAGTATTAATTTCTTTTTCATTTCCATCATTTCTAAGACCTCATCATTGCTCACATGCTCGATCCATGATATCCGCAGCATCCTTCTGTAGAACCACATTTCAGTTGCTTCAAGTTTTTCCTTCATCTTTGATGGTATTGTCCAGCATTCACTGCCATATTGAAGGACGGACATCATGTAGCAATCCAGTACTCTCTTCCTAGTTTCTAGTGAAAGTGTCCTGTTTCTTAATACCTTACTCAACTTCTGGAATGCTTCCTTCGCCATGCCAATTTGCCTTTGGATCTCTGTGTTGCACTTTCCGTCTTCTGTTATAACGCTTCCCAGGTACTTAAATTTTTGTACCTGCTTGATTCTGGTATCCCTGACCTGTATTTGGCATTTTGGGCTGCCCTTTTTACTGATGATCATGCTATATTTCTGTCTGAATTTCTGTGATGAAGTGTTATGATTTACATTTGGATTAATGTCCTCATCCTCATTGTATCTGCAAATCCAGGTAACCCTCAGAGAACATTGAACAAAGCTCAATATCTATGGAGGTAGATTTTTTTTTTTTGTTCGACTATTTTTCTAGGGATAGCTTGTGATGGTATTTTTAATGGTATTGTTCAGTTATTGCTAGCTACGTTTCTGCTGAGCCTGAGTCTGTACCACCTGGCCTAAAGATTGAATTCACGATTACTACACAAAATAACTTTAATCCTCTTGAAACATTGTGAGGAGAAAGATTAAGACATTCCAAATGTAAATAAAATGCTTTACTTGTTATTTCTTAAAATAAGTTGTCAAAGGTAAGCTCAAAAAGTTAACTGATACTTTCCTCATATAGATCAAAGCATTAAAAAAAGAGATCAACTACAATGGCTTAATGATATTTTAGTTTTGGGTGACCCAATATACAATTTTCATTTATGACCCCCCCCCCCATTTTTTTATTACTATAAGTTTCTTTATTTTGAATAGCTATTTTTCTTTTAATGCTACCTAGAAAATAAATTTGGAGTAAAAACTCAAGACTGTACAAATATTTCTGAAAGGCATGTTTTTGCAATTAGATATTGCAAATCCAAGAGAGAATATGGTATTAAATGTATGATTGGTCAATGTTGCACATTAATCGTCCCTTGCAAACACAAGCCACAAGTTGTTTCTCTGGAATTTTAGTATTTAGCCTGGTAAAGAAATCCAGGAAAATCGACGAGAGAGAACTGTGCAAAGTCATGTCTTCTGAAACCCCAGCTAACGAAAACACATCTTTGAAAACATTTTAGAAACTAAGTAAATACAAAGACCTTGAAATAGAATTCAGTAAAATGCAAAATCTAAAAACAGCAATATTATCTGTTACTAGGGCTTTGGGAATGATAGCAAAAGGAGCAAACAAATATGTGGATAAAATTCCTGAAAGTCCTTAAAAATGTGAATTGCAAAACATCATACTTATGAATACTTATCACATCTTACATAAATTCCTCTATGCAGTGATCAGGATTATATTTTATTTTCTGATTGCATCTTCTGATGCAGTAAACTTGTCTCACATTGCACCTTATACTATACAAAGCTAAGACAAAACACAATAATAAAAAATAAAAGCAATCACTAAAATTACCACCATTTAATTTTGTGAGCTTATAGTGAAGCATATAATAATGTAATCCTTTTCGAACTTTTGCTCATTGATTCTTTAAATGTTAGTGTTATTTCAATTTAGTTGTAGGACAAATTAAAGGTTCTTTTAAAAGGTTTTGTAAAACTGAAATATTTTTAGCAATTCACTGAGTAATATTGATATTTTCATATTATAAAGTTTTTTCTTCACACTTCGAGAGAGAGAGAGAGAGAGAGAGAGAGAGAGAGAGAGAGAGAGAGAGAGAGAGAGAGAGAGAGAGAGAGTTTACCCAACTAATTGTTTTACATTTTTTCCAAAATTATCTTTCTTTATCATTAAAAAGTAACAAATTTACTAAATATAATTGGAGGAGAGGGTGTTACAAAATGAAGGGTTAATTTAATTTTTAAAAAATATTAATACCTATTTTGATCTTAGATCCATTCTATTACACTTCCTTTCTTAACGACACTTATAAGGTATTCTTTAATTTATTTATTTTTTTTAGATAGCCTTCATATTATCCAATAACACACACTTCAGAAAAATCCATACCATAACTTAAAACTTCATAAGGTTTGTAAGATATTTAAATTCTGGTTTATCACCCATATCTTATCACAAAAACATTCTAAATAAATTCTAGTGCAAAATATTAGGGTAATAAGAAATATTTCAGCTGTTAAGTTAAATTTTTTGTTAATCCTAGCAAATAGATATTTTTTCTTAATTTTTGAGCTTCATAGTTATGCTAACATACAGAATGCAGTACTAATAAAGTATACCATTGATCTTACTAAATGCTTGTTAGCATTATCAGACTTTTGTGGGACTGATACCTGTAATCACATAAAAAGTTAATTCAATTTCACAAATTTTATACCATCAGAAAGAAATTGAGAATACTTTTAACAATTGTTCACCCAATACAAGGCCCAAGAGCCACTCAAAGTACAGCTTACTGAATGGAGTTGTTGTAAGGAAGAGTTTTATGTTATGAGCATATGTATGATAATTTTTGGTTAACTCAAGACTTGAAGATTTTAAGATTGTAGTAGTTAGGGATGCATTCTCCTGGGAGTCTGTTCCATAAAGTGAGTTCTAGGGAAGAAATTATCTGAGTGAAAATGCCTCCTTACCAAAGAAATATGAAAGGAATGTGGATGATTTGAGGTTATGCATGTGGCATAGACAGTGAAAGTTTTAATTATTGGAACTAAGGACTATACCTCATTTTAGTAATTATGTGCATTTAGTATGTTTTGAAATAAAGACATTTGTTTAAAAAAATAAAAAATAAATAAATAAAAAAGTTAAACACCTAATGCGCCCATGATGGAAATTGAATTATTTTAAATTTAATAGTTTCTGAATTTCTGTACTTTTTGTTTTGATAACAAAGTTTATTTACTGAAACGTTTCCTTGCAAAAGAGGAAAACATTAATGCAAATATTTTTTTAAATTAATGTAAATGCCCTTACCCCTCATGAAATCTCAAAAAGACCACATTTTTTTACAAGATAATTCACTGTAAACAATGAACTGGTAAAATAAAAAGTTAAGTTAAAATTATAATGTAATTTGATAAAAAACTGCAAAATAAAAAATATTACCTTTTTATTTATTTAAAATGTTTTTACAGATTTTCAATGATATTTATAAATTCTTTCTGGTAATGAAATATAAAATAAAAATGTTTTTATAAATGAGAAATAAAAAAAGCTCTTTTTATCCTTTATTATAATGTCTTTTGTTAATGAGAAGGTATGAATTTAGCTTGTGAGATCCTGTTACACAATAACCAGATCATTTCCCCTTGGAAAGTCACAGTTTATCAATAGGAGTATTATATATCTCTTGACCAATTCAAAACATTTTGAATTATGGTCTAGGAGACATTTGTAATTTGATGCTCATACTATAGAATATGGAAATGTTGTAATCTGAAGTCATTGCATACCACATATAAAACTTCATAACATCAATTTTCACCAGATTTTAATTATATGGAAGTATTTTCTATAAATTGAAATTTTTGTTCTGAGACAAATTTTCACTGTCAACTGATTCACTACACAACATTTAATAATGCTTCTGAATCCAGTCCACAAGATATTCCTACAAAAGTCTTATACACGATGCTAACCTCTTAATTTTAAATAGATGCTACGTCTCTTCAGGACATCAGTTATGGCACTTCAGAAGATTTTTTTTCCTTATTTGTGAACTACTTGGAGAAATATAGTGGAGTGTTTCTCACGGCTTTCTCCGTAGTTGCTGAATTCAGAGTTGGCCTTCTAGACTGGCTGCCAACAAAAACTTGAGAACTCAAGCTTTCATGCTATTTAAGCTCATAGCTTAGGGAGAAAAAATAAAAATTAATTCATGCCTTTCTCAAGGTCATTAGTAGGAAGTGAATGCAACAAACAAGAACAGAACTTGAACTCTGATAGCAGATTTCACTCTGTATTGATATGTTATATAACAATTATTTCTTAATTCCTATAATACATGAATCTTATATGAGGCCATTTCAGTGTACTCCAGAAAAAGTATCAGCTATCAAAAAATATAATGAAAACAAACCAAATACAGTAAAGTATAAATAAAATTCTGTACTTACATATAAGGATTGAGAAAGCTGTTTTGTACTCGTTTCTAACTGTACCCGTTCATTATTTAATTCTGTGTTCCTTCTCTGTAACTTTTTCCTTTCTTCTTCTTTTGCTGTGGAATAATAAAAAATGATTTAATATTAAGATAATTCCCATAATATACAATAAGCAACACCTTAGATAACAATAACAAAAACTCACCTGTTTTATTCATAATATAATTGTGTACAATATCTAAAGTTTCTGATCCAGCAGACTGGGATTTGTCATTCTAGAATTAAAAGAAATAAGTGTCAAATAAGTGATTGTGTGTGAAATCACATTATGCAATTCACTTGAGAGAAAAAAACAGGTAAAATGAATGAACATAAAGTATGTTTGTAGATAGAGTGGTTTATAAATAAATAAATAAATAAAAAGAAAAAAAAGATTAAAACTATGACAGGCTGCTTAAGGAAAGACAATTTTACAAAGTATACAAAGAGAAAATTACCTTTCTTGAAAAAGCATTTTCTTAGCCAAACCAGTCAGTCATTAAACTAGCTGAGAACAATGATACACAAATCAATTTGTATTTATTATAGAGTATTATATTAATATATATTAATTCTAAGTCTAGTTGATTTTGTTGCATTCACTTACATGCAAAGAACCCTTGGGACAGGTATTAATTCGTCTCTTCTTTCTCCAGCTACGGTTAAATAGCAGGACAGATTGGGTTCTATAGCCTCGAAAGAGACATGATCACCCAAGTGTGTATCACGCATGACACTTAACTGAATTGAATTCTAATAAATCAAATCTGCTTGCAAAAGCAAAACTAAAAAAACCTAATTTAAAATTTTTACAGAAAATTTTAAAGTCTACAGTTATTCCAGCAATATTGATCACTTTTTCAACATGGTTTGTTGAATGCTGACATGAAAGAACTATATGCATTTAAAATGAAAGAATGCTTTTATTTAAAAAAAAAAAAAAAAAAAAAAAAAAAAAAAAAAAAACATCTAAATTTGATGCCATCTGGCCATATAAGTTTTGATGGAAAAAACATTCAATTCCAATATTTTAAGAATGGTGCTGTATTTCATTCAATGAAGTCACAATTATTAACACTTAAAATAAAGCTCAATGAATCTTTCTATTGAATTTTTAAATTATTGAAAAAATTGAAGAGTTAAAATATTAATAATTTAGTATTAAAATTAGAAAAGTTTCAAAATTTTATGAGTGTTTATCAGTGTAAAAAAAAGAAAAACGATCAAACTATATTCCACAGTAATATCAGCTGAAGAAAGAAAACCTCCAGCAAAACTAATGTATAATGTAAGTTAAAAAATAAAAAATAGTTAAAGTTAAAATTGCATACAAACCTGACATTTGTAGCACCTCCAAGGACCACTTGGAAAACTATCAACTGGTGGCTCTAAACATGTTGGGTGGTAAGCCATACCACAACCATCACAGATTAGTAATCGACCAGCCTTCTGGCAAACATAACATAGACCATCATGGATATCCTAGAGAAAAATTGAGGGGGGAGTGAAAAATTCATCAAGAGAATATGTTGAAAAAAATAAAAATGGAATTCTTTCACAAATTTTGAGGATTCTACAGTTTAAAAGTTAAAATGGACCACTAATTAAATTAGTTTCAGTTTTAGATATTACTGCAAATAACTAAGAGCAATAACTATGAAAACTATTTTGTATGTATAATGAGTGCTATTTAACAAAAAACAAGACGGACATATTTTTAATTGAATTTGGCAACACAAGAAAATCTGTTAGGTTTTTCATCAATTTTTCCTAATGTTCTTACAGTTTTCCATGGGTCAAGGGGTTTCTAAGACTAAATGTTAGAGGGTGTCTTCCTGGTGACAAATAGTGTAAGATTCAAACTTGGCTTAAACCCTTTTACATAAAAGTGCTTGAATTATCTTTAAATGTCTCCTACAATTAAATATTCTTAGAATGATTTACTGTTAAGAATTTTTCTTATAAGAGCAGGTAGTTGCTTAAGTGCTTTTTCATGGCACTGAGATGTGTTTATTACCAAACTGCCAACCTCATAATTACTAATAACAATGCACCTATCAAATCCAATCTTTAGACTACCAACATAGTTTATTAATTCTATGTTCCCGTACAAGACTACAACTCTTGTAGTAAATCGAATAATTACATTGGGCATATGTCGACAACGCTAAACCAAAGATTGATAAACTATGTAATTGATCTCAGTGCCATAAAGCACTTAAACACAAACACAATTACTTGCCCACTTATATATAAGTCATCCACAGACAGATTTGTTTCACTGTATCACAGCTCATCAGTATAATTAGACTGATTGCTTTTTAACCCAGGATTGAAACAGGGTCCCAGCTATGGGCAAATAGTTAACCTCCTATGGGTCAGGATAGACCTGGGAACAACAGCAATTAAGAAGTGGTTCCATGCTCCTTAAAACCCCCCTGTACAGAAGCCTTGCTGCTGAATGTAGTTTATCGTCATACCCAGGACAATGTCACCACTGTGCTGACCTCATTGTTCACGCTTATATTTACAAACACTATCCTGGATATTGAGCATTTTTTTTTTTACTCATAAATATAGCATACCTTATATATCTCAATTGATAGTGTTGAAACAAAATGGCTATTTTTGTAGTAATATTATAACAAATTCTAAACAAATATTTGCTCTACTTCATATTGAACACATATATAAAGAATAGTGTTTTTTTTTTTGGGGGGGGGGGGGTATGGAAATTTTATTCCATCCATACTTCCTTATACTTGGTTATATATATATATATATATATATATATATATATATATATATATATATATATATATATTCCTAATAATTATATTATTGATTTTAATTGAATGTTCTCATAAGTGTTGTAAAGCTTGAGGTTTAAAATAAAGTTGAAACTTCAAAATCATAACATAGAACCTGAACTAGGTGAGTTATGATGAAATCAATTTCAAATAGTCAATGCCAAATCTCTCAACAGCAAATGTATAAATATGAGAGAGTAAGAGTGAAACAAAAAAAACAAAAAAAAAAACAAACTTACATCTGTGGAACCATTAACAATGCCATTTTTGTAACTAGCATTGCTGTCTGAACTGTCAGGAGTCCCTGGTCGACTATTGTTAGGTGATGCTCCATGTTTAGGTGGACGTCCTAAAGTAGCAAAAAGAAAATGTCAGTATTATTTTAGAAACAAGAAAAATTGATAGTGAATATTTTTATTTCTAAACAAATCAAAACTAAAAGGCAAAGTTCATGAAAGTCTGCATTAGTATGGATGGAGAGTGGAAAAGAAAATATGCACATAATCTTAATTTGAAATGACAATTATTGCTATAAAAACAGGCATCTTTATTAAAATGCAAAGAAAATAAAGAGGAATAAAAGATATAATCGGCATAAACAGCAATTTAAGAGGGGTGGAAGGAGGTGATCAACCAGCTATTTTCTATTTTTTTTTTGAATTCTCGACAGGCTCCAAAGGAGAATCAGAACTGTGATAGGTACCGACTTGGCAGCTCGACTCCAGCCACTTTCTCACCGACGGGATGTGGCTTCCCTCTGTCTGGCCTATAAATATTTTCATGGCTTCTGCTCCAATGAACTTAGGTCACTGGTGCCCTGCCACATGAGTTTACTTGTGCAACCAGACTGGCAACTAGGTCCCACCCATTCACAGTTAAATCAACCAAATGTAGCTGACAATTCTACTCCAGCAGCTTCTTTTCTCACACTTCCCACCTGTGGAACTCTCTTTCATATTCTTGCTTTCCTGACGGCTACAACCTCCAGGAATTAAATGCAATGTCAATACCCATCTCTTAACCACTTGACTCCAGTTCTTTTTACATCACCCTGTATATCTTTCCCTTTCTCTCTACCTTTGCAACTGTCATCACACCTGTATTCCCATCCTTCTCTTGTTCCCTTCTGTCATGTAACTGGTTCATCTTTCTCTTTACTCTTGGGGTGAAACAATAAAAAATTATAGCTTCCTTTCTATTTATTTTCCTCTCATTTTAACAAATATCTATTTTAATAGCAATAATTAAATTGTGTACTCCAAAAAGATCTTGAAGTAACAATTTAACATAAATTACAGGCATTGCTGAAGAAATAAGACAATTTAAATTTTGCTTTTATACTAAGAGTCTCTATACTTGTATTATTTTGAACTATTCTCATCTTGATTATATAGAGGTTATTACTGACAATGTTTCCACCAAGTACCCTCAGTTCATCATCAGGTGTTCATTGATTGGCTTATACAGAATATCTTTGTGATATTTTGTCCCTGTGGTGTCAATCATAGTTCATGCATGCTGAATCGTGGCTTCACTACCTGATTCATGGATTGAACTCACAACCACTAGATGACAGTAACACGTATAATCAATAAAATATCCACTACACCACCATTCTGAAGGACATTAGTAGTGTGTTTTTGAAGTCTTTAATATTGAAGTGTTAATTCATCGAGAAAGAACACTAACTGACATCACAGGGACAAAATATAACAATCAATGGAAACCTGATAATGACCAGAGGGTACTTGGTTAAAATGTGTCTAAGACATCTATATATCAACTAAGATGAGACCAATAGTTTGAAAATACAGGAATATTGACATTTACTCATTTCTGAAATTTAATACTAAATTATAAAACAGTCTCCGTCATGGAAAAAGATTTTACAATTATATATTGTGTTTCAGTCTGTAAACTCTTCCCCCATAAACATGTACAGCATCCTGGGATTTCTCCCTAATCAATAAAATGGACCACATCTCAGACTTATCTGATATTTTTGTTCTTTTATTGTCTTGAAGTCAGAAAGCTACAATCACTTAACTGTATCCCTTTTACATGTTAATACCATTCTTTGTGAAATTTTTGCTTTATTACTGTTGCTTTGCCTAGTTTTTGTTTTACATATATATTGTTTAATTAGTATTATTTTACCCTGTTCTTGTTCTTTCTTTTTTGTTTATTGAAAACTTTGTCAATTCCATTTGTTGGCATTTCTGCCAGTTACACTGAACTATGGCCAATTATTCAACATTTAATATTTTAGAAAGAAAATTATGCTAAACACAAATTGTTCATGCAATCAGAAATATAAAATTTTTACAACTACTTTTCATTAACTAAATTTTCAAATAGAGTAATCACCACACCAAGTGAAGCTTACAAAAAGTAAAAAGAAATAGATCGGTAAGATTACCTCTGGGCAAAGTGTAACATCTGTCAACTTCTACTAATATACTAACGTAGGCAGAAAGTGACCATAAGTTTGCGCGCGTGTGTAATTTAAAATGAACTGCTAAATAATCTGCTAAAAGTAACTTGGCATTAGTTATTTAAACTATATAAATACCAAGTACTTTAAGACAGATCACTTTCCTAGGCAAAGAAGATATTCAAAACTCCTTCCAATCTGGATGGAACCATAGATCTCTTAGTTACCAATTCTTTGAATTATCACTGATTTATACCTTCTTCAAAGATATAACATTTTTGGATTCAAGAATTTACATAGTAAGGAAATTTGAACAAGTTCTGAAGTTTTATATTCCACTTCAAGAAACGTGAATATAAATTTATTAGAAGACTAAATGGATTGATGTGTGTAAATAGTAGTGGGTGATTGTAATTAAAGTACATTATCATTTGTGATTATTATTTCAATCAACATTTGAAACAAGATTTAAGAAAATAGAGCATAACTTATTGTCTATGTATACACAAAAATTTTTTTAACATTAAAGATAAATTTTAATTTTAAGCACATGTGATACTGTAGTATTGCAATTAACATACCTCTAGGCCGCTTTGCAGCTGGTGCTAAATTAGATCCAACCAAATAATTCATTCTTTTCTTCTGGAAATAAAAATAAAAAAACTTATCTTGTTATACTACAACATATTGCAATAAATATTAAAAGTTACATGAATCTTTCTATAGTATCTCCCCCTTCTATAACAAATCTGAATTTTGATAAACTATACACAATGCTGATGTCAGTTTGATCATTTTCATATTGATATAATCTAGCAGTTATTAAAACGCAACTGTAACTAAATTTTTGAAGCTATGGTCACATTTGAAGAGAGGTCTGATTAAAATATATATCTAATTTAGGATAAGAGAAAAAAAAGTACAACTGATCAAAAATTTGTTTCCATCAATTAAAAATTATCTCAAAGTTGTCAACATTGTAAAATATAAAAGTGAAATATTTTTCTATTAAAATTCAAACAATACAACATTTTTTTTCAGGAATTTTAACCTAAGAGAAATATACACTGTAATGTACTAGATGAATCTATTATGGGATCTCTTAAGTCACATATGAGGACTATTGGGAAATATGATGGAGGAAGACAAATTCCCAAAACATTGAAGAGCAACGCTAATTTTGACTTGGATACAAATGTCCATGATCAGTGATAGAAATTTTGGCATAATTTTCAGTTTTTGGTTATCTTGTAACATGCAACACTCATTCCAGTGCACTGCCTGTTTTTGAGCTTGAACAGTAATATGTGATAAGGTTGAGTGTGATGAAAAAGTTCAGTGTGAACGGACACCATGCTACAGAGATGCACACATGATTGTTTTGTTCAATTTGAGAAGTTGGATTCTCATTTTGGAGAATTGCTGCACATATTGAATCTGACATATTAGTGGTGTTTGGCAGCAGTATTCAAATGAAAATTAACATTTTTGCACTCAAAAAGATCAGGTTCTGGACAACTACATTCTAAGGACAGCAGCCATCAAAACAGTTCATAGCAAATCTAAGTCCTAGGAATGTCAATATAGATTATTATGAATTGTTTACTTGTAATAAATATACAGGTACATTTATCTTAAGCTAGACGTTAAATAATGCTGCAACTGATGTGGTATTCTTGGTGTTCAATGATAAGAGAAGTTTCTGTCTTCAATGGTTACTTGATGCATCTATAGCTTAAACATGGAGTACAACATTTTTCAAATAGCATCCACCCAAGACACATAAACCAAAGCCCTGGCATCATGGTGTTGAGTGTCATAAGTCTCACTGAAATTTGGCATTCATAGAGGGAACATGAAACAAACTGTTCTGCTGCTATTCCTGCAATAGGAAGATTTATATACTGTTCCAGCAGGATTATACCTGCCCACATGATGCCCATGCTATAACACGCTCTGCAAGATTTTGATAACTTATCTAGCCAACATGATTATCAGACTTGTCCCATCGATGACTGACATGTACAGTTAGTCTTTGTACAATTCTTGCATTGTGTTAATAGTTTCAAAAGACACAAAATAATGTATCATAGGATATTTTTGTCATCTGTTTGATTCTTTATATAACGAGTTAGAAGCCTGTATTAATGCACAAGGAGGATGCACAGTGTCATTAATATCATGGTCAATATATATTAATTCACAGATAAAAAGGAATTTGTGGATAGTCATGATAGACTATAGTACAAAAACTGTGAATAGACTGCTAATTTTGAAACTTGTCTTTATATTGATCTGTATATATGATGATTTAGTGTAATCCAGTTATACAATGTATAGATTTAATCTTCAGTAAATTGAATTATATTCAGTGGTACAATTTTCTTTTCTATCAGCATAACTGGGACCTATTGTTTTGAACATAAAATACAACCTAAGTGTAATTATAAATATCATAAAAAGAAAAAGAAGCATATATTCTACTTACATCACTTTCCAAACCATAACTGAATTGTGGATTTGCTGTACTTCTCCTCTTTCGTTCTGACCTTTTACTTTGTAATTCTGCAAAAGACAAAATCAATGAATAAACAAATAAGAATTTTTAGTAATAATAGAAGCAACCATTGTCTGAGATTTTCTTACTGGAAAAAAGCAACACACAAAGCTAAAATTAACAATTTTGAAAATGAGATAATCAAAACAGAAATGGATTATCTTTAGAAGAGACAGATACATTTATTAAATTAAAATACTTGCAATTTTAAACAGTTTATAAATTCTTGACATTAAATAGGTGAGCATCATTAATTATAACTCTTTTAGAATGAAGTCTATCAATTCAAAATTTAAGTTGACAGAATCTGAATAAGTGAATTATGTATTTGTAAATAACAATAAAAATTTATCAAGTGAAGATGGAATATTATTAGATAAAAATGCTCAAGAGCAACCAATACAACATTCTTTAGTAAGACAATTTTAGTCTATTTGTGAATAAGTGTAGAAAAACATAAAAATAAGAAAAGAATGTAAACATGCATGTCTTTCAACAAACTTCTGACATTTATATCTCCAAGGATATAGCATATACACATTTGAAACTTGGTGACAATTCTATAAAATTTCAAAATAGTCTTAATTTAAAACTATTAAAAGATACAGATCTAGTATTTGGAATTTAATCAAGGAAAGCTTGTGAGTTTTTCCAGATTTTTCAGTCACCTATGGCTGTTGGTTGATTCAAGACGGAATTAAATGTTTTTATATGTAAGTATCGAACTTGGAGTACTGGTGTTAATAAAACTGTTTTCATTGTATAATAAAGTTAGAATTTATACTAATAATAAATATACCTTTTTCTCTCTCACTGGTAAGACAACATTGAGTTTCATGCACAATGCAATCATGAAGTGCTTACTGTAAAACTGATTGTTGTAAAATTTAAATATTGATAACTATACTGCACTGTTATGATAGTGTAGCATCCATTTCTTTATGGGGGGATGGAGGTATGACTATATACACTTACATAAGTACAAACATACACATAAAAATTATATATATGAATAAATAAATTTAAGAAAAAAAAAACAAAAACAAAAACAACTTTAACTACAAATTTTGCTATTGTGTCAAGCAATTAAATTAAGAAGCCATTGCTGATGTTCATCTCTAAACACATACCATTCATCAATTGGGAACAGATGGTACAAACTTATTTTCATGTTTACATTTAGAAATCACTCCTGATCTTTTATTCAATAATCTATTCTGATCAAAGAATAGAATTTATACTTCAAAGTATAAATTACATCTTTCCGACTTCATACAAAGAAACACCTCATCTCAGGCACAATTATTTTTCTGTTTCCAGCTACATTTTAACAATATTGTACTGTTTTAGTAATGGCTCTGCTTAAAAGATCTTATGACAGGAAAATATTTACTCCAACATCTTTGTGGCTCCAACATGCACTATATCCACTGTCACAGAAGCTTGCTACAACATTCTGCATGAAAATCATCTTTCAAAAGACAACCTTTTCTATTCCTAGTTACAGGAGGCATTAGAATTACCATTATAATTAGCATCACATGTTTTTAACATCATATAATTCTTCACTTAGTGAAGCATGTTATCTGTGTAAAAACAACTGACTTTAAGAGTTCCCTTTTATGAGTAAAGTGTCACTTTCAACCCCTCCCACCACATGCACAAAATAGTAGCAGATCAGTGAATGCCTACAATTCCAACATTATTGGTCAATTAGAAGTCAAATATGCAGTTGCAGTGAAAGAGCCACTATCTTATGTGAATTATAAGCAAAGCCATGCAAGAGTGTCTTCCTTCACAAGGCCTAATATAACTTGGTTTAATCCTGATTACAAAAAAAAAAAAAAAAAAAAAGTAAAAACTAACTCGAGTCCTACTGCTAGTTATCACAAAAAGTGTGAGTAGAATTTAAGAAAATGTTTTTCTCACTGTGTGAGTAAGAAAAATTCTGTGACAAAATCATACTGACCTTTAAGGGCTTCTGGAGTAACCAAATCTAGAGAAGCCATATATTTTAATTTCTGAAATTGAGAAAATTTTGGAACTTAAAATTGACAAAAGTTAATGAGTAAAAAAAAAGGTATGATTGACAAGTCATTAACTTCAAATACATTTATAGAATGAAACCTAACTGTAAAGTAAGGTTATACTTGTACACAAGTATGTTCAGATATTGCTAATTAAATTAGAATAATTCCCTTTTTAGTTTATGACAGGTTATAATAAAATAACCAACAGATAAAAAGAGATTTATTACTAACAACAGCTAGAATATAAAAATAAAATGTCAGTTCACAAACATCAACAATCATGCAATTGATCATTTAATGCTTTGTTACATGAACTAATGGGTAGGCAACTATTGTGAAAGTATTAGTGACAATTCAACTACTTTAAGTAAGCTGCTGGAAACTTAAAAAAAAAAAAAAGAAAAGAAAAAGTCTTGAAAGTTTTATCTGCAAATTTATAAAATTCATACAAATAATTCTTACATTTACTTTTCCTGAAATATATTGATGTGATTAAATAGTTAAAATTGAAAGAAAAAAATACTGAAAAATTCAAATCTACCTTTAAATTTTAAAAAAAAATTTTTTTAACTTACTTCAAGTATAATTAAAGTAGATTATTACATTTATCTAAATTGGTTCCTTATCAGGAAGAGCTAAAATCTGTTGAGGTGTGTACATTTTTAAACTTAGTCTTATACAAATTGAATGATCTGGCCTAGTTTGATATCTTAACATCCTAAACAAAAGTAGCTCCAGAAAACTGTTTTATCTCGTTTCATAGTATGTAAATAGATTTGATAAAATTAGTAAACCTTTTCAAAAAGTTAATTGGTTTCTTTGTATATACACAGCAAAAATAAAACCATAAGTAATAATCTTATTTCTACCTTTGTGCAACTGCTTTCATATCAGCAAAAATCGAAATACATATATTGGAATACAAGTACAATAGAAATTTCAAGTAATTCTATTAAGATATTGTTGATTTAAATCTGGGAAGTGATTGAATATATTTTTTGTTTATTTAACAATAACAATATGATAACAGGCTTCTATCTTTGTAGTAGGGTGAAAAGATCTCAGAATTTTAAGCTTTTAATTCAATTTTTTTTTGCTTGGTTGACAACTTGTAATTCTCCAAGAATTTTTTCTCTTTATGTTATTAAGTATTAGATGCTAAATATTTATAAGACCATTTAAGTAAATGCACTTACCAAAAAAAAAAAAAAAATCTCTAAAGTGCTACTATCAATCTTTTTAATTTATTTTAACTTATTTGCTCATTTTACAAGTTTAATGAAAATTTTCTGATAACGACAACATTAATAAGGCCCATTCTACATACATAAAATTTGTCATACTATTTCTACATAATAATTTAAATGCAGAATAGTAAATTTAGTAGATATTTTCATCATAATAATAATAAAAAAGAGAAGTTTAACAGTTTACAATGACAGCGGTACAGGCATAAAAGGAATTACACTAAATATCACATTATATTGTAGATTTAATAAGTGGGATATAGTTTGAAACTAAACATTGAACCTATAATTTCAACAGTATTAAATTAACTATATATTATCAATATAAAAACTGTTGACCATTTCTTTCTTTTTATACTTTAGTGAAATAAGCATACATTTATGTAATACACAAAAATGTTGCAAAAGCCAGTTATGAAATATAAGACATTGTCATATATATAAAGTAAACTTATGGTTTTGTCAATAAATGGGAAATAACTTTAAAATTATCCAGTGAAATCAGATCTTTTTTGGTTGTTTAATTAGTTATATCCAATGAGATATTAAGCATTAAATTTAACATGTCTTTCAATTTTTTTTTTAATTTTCCAAGAATATATGTAGTAAAACAATTTTTTTTTATTTGCAGTTTTAAAAGGTATATAAAACTAATAGTGTAAGATGCTTAAAAATAAAGGTTTCATAAACATAGATAAGTGATATCAACTCAATATATCAGGCTTATTAGATGCCTTTGTTTTCTAATCTTTTGAGTTAAGTCAAGATGAATCAATATGGAAAAAAAAATAAAAAATAAAATTCTAATGATCAATTTGTTAAAAAAAAGCAAAAACAAAACTGTAAAATGGTAATAATTCCCTACTTTATGATAACCCTATGATTACAGAGTGTAATGACAATGTCAACAGATTATTGCTATCAGCAGTTAGAATATAAAAAACAAAAAAAAAACAAAAAAACAAAACAAATAAATCAACTCACAATCCTCATCAATCATGCCATTTGTATTTAATAAACTATACATCATTAAAAGAAAGATGGTGTTTAATATTTTATATTAAATTATATTATTTACACTATTTACATTAGGATAATTTTGATAGAATAATGGTCATATATTTTTTGTAATAAAAACAAATTTTTAAAAATAGTTTTTATGTGATAGGAAGAGTAAATATGTTTTATAGGGTTGGAAGAGGAAAATTTGTAAACTTAAAAATTTATTAAGCCAAAAAACAAGCAACACATAACATATGCACACATCAATTATTTCTAAATATTTCATAAAATTTATAAAGTGTAACCTCTTCTGCAGCATAATATAAAGATACTGCATAAAGAAAGATGTCTTTAAATTTCTTATTTTAGATAAATAGATGGAATGCATGAAATTCAGCTACCTACCACAATCTAAAACAGAGAGAGGTTGAGGAAAGAAGGGAAAACAAAAAAAAAGTTTAATTCAATTATTCAACTTGTTAATGATACTAACCAAGGAAAATGAGTGAGAGATACAAAAGAAAAATCCTTACTTTTGAAAAATTTTGAGCACTTTTGACATCCTTTTCCTCACAAGGCTGTGGTTTCTTTTCAACAGTCTTTTTAATTTCCCGAATTTCTGATTCTGAACATGTCCGCTTTGGAGGGAGCACATTGGGAGGTGCCATCTGATTTTTATTCTGTAAAATGATTTGTTTTGTCCCCTAGAAAGTGAAAGAGAACAGCACTGTCTATAGAAAAGAAAAAAACATTATTTCAAAGTGGATGAGGCAGCTTTCTTGACACAAGCACTAATAAAAAGAAACAAATATCTAGTTGTTTTGTTGCCCGAAAATCTGATAACTGTGTTTTGCAATGAGAACAAAAATGTTGATATAAGAAATATAGTCACATATAATAGCACAACACTACAAATAGCCAAAACAAGTTTCAACAAAGCTGACTTTAAACTAATAAAAACATGCTGTACAAAACTGATCCTTAATTTTACAGAACAAAGATGGATAAAATTAAGTTCATTAGATCAGGAAGTTAATAAACTAAAAACTTAAAAAAAAAAAACCTAATTCTCTTTTGTGTCAGTTTACTAATGTTTTAAAGGAAAAACAAAATCTTGTGTGTGTATGTATGTATATATATATATATATATATATATATATATTTACAAAATACAATTAATGAATGAATAAAAGTAGTTAATAGCAGTGTTATCACAGAAATTTCTAAATGTTTGACATAAACAAGAATAATTTAAGCTATTCTTTAGATGAGTCATATTGCATTGCAGACAAAAATGAAGGAGTACAAAGAATTTAACAATCATTACTAAATGTTAAATTTACATCTTTTTCTTTTCTAGATAGTTGTGTGGCAGATCTGTAAAACTGTGTCAACTGTTCAGTAACCATTCAATTATAAACTGCACATATTTGAAATATTTGTATTATATGACAGAGTCTACT
Organism: Ascarosepion bandense; assembly: GCA_037127315.1. NCBI lineage: Eukaryota > Metazoa > Mollusca > Cephalopoda > Sepiida > Sepiidae > Ascarosepion > Ascarosepion bandense. The sequence continues at coordinate 183,203 of JBBBDQ010001600.1, read as the reverse complement.
ATAAGAGCTTCATTCAAAATTTACAATTGGTACTGTTGCCTATTACTAAAAAAAATAAATAAAAAATAAATCTGGTTTTAAGAGATTAATAATCAAAATGACAACAAAATTCAAGTTTGGGAAATTATGATAAAGTTGCATTTACAATGAAATGATACATATGCCTTAGTAAAAGGCTTTTGATTCCAATCTATTTTGTTACAAAACTCCTGTGTTAAATTAATGAAAATTTCTTGGAGGTTTTATTACTACCTTTAAAATTTTGTATAAGTAAATGTAGAAAAAAAAAAAAATCTTATTACTCACCAAATATGGTGCAAGCCTAAGTTTGATGTGATAATAAATATGAAGTTCAAACTTTTTCAAGACAACCATATTAAAATAACCTCCAGTAAGAACTGGTCATTTTTTTATTTTTACTTTTGAATATTTCAGACAAGTGCAGTTGGTAATTGTAAAGAATCTAATGCATTAAACAGATTAAGTATAAAAGAAAGATATGACAGGTTAGAAAGTCCATTGAAGATATGTAGAAAGTTCAGTGGTCACGCACCTGTTTGTACTTCAGTAGAATTAGCTGAGATTATTTGCAATTATAGAGTTGCTCAAGCAACATTCAGTAAAAGGTTGAAAATGACGAAAAAAATAAAATAAATAAAATAAAATAAAAACAAGTAAAATTTATCATAGCAGGAAGTGACCACAGAGTTAAATTTTTCTTATGTATGCAACAAAAAATAAAAATGATATAAATAAAAATAAAAATATTGGAGAGGATCTTTGTGTATTTTTTTTTTGGTTGAATTTCATGTATATTTTTAAACATTGAAGTATCATTATTACTGCTACATATTGGAGTCAGCAAATTGTTAAGAAAGTTAAAAAGATAAAGAAAAGATTTCTAAAGAGCTGTAGCAGAATAGAGATATAATGTAGCAGTAACATTACCACATCAAACACAAAAAATTATCATCACAATTAAATATTTTGAAATATAGAGAGGGGAAGGTTATATTGTACCACAAAATCACACTAATGTTTAGATTTGATTCTTGATCACTGATGTAAATCAACAAAACTGACTTTTGAGCCATACTTATTTACAAGCAATTTTTAACACTATAAAATGGTGAAAGCAATTTGCTTTATCAGTTTGCCATATTTTTAAACAGATATGAATCAAAGTTTTCAGCAAATATGTTACATAAATCCTAAATATTTTCTTAGATGAGACAACAAAGAGTTCTTGGGTGTATCTGCTAAAAGAGCAATAATTGACACTTGAATCATTCGGGCTACTGTTAAGTTAGAGCCTCAACAGAATTCTACCAGGCAAAGCTTGCAAAACAGATCTTGAATGAAAATATGTCAAGCACAATATAAGAGTAGCCCTACCCTCAATAATTTTTTTTCTAGCTTAGTTTCAATATAAACAAACAAATTAAGACTTCAGTAAAATTTAACATTATGTAATGTCCACTTATAGAACATTAACACTTGATAAGGAAGTATCTTTGATCACTAACAATTAACATTTGGATAATTGCTTACTATGTTTTGAAGGGACAAACTCAACAGCACCAGACAAGCTTTTAGACTCAAATTCATATTCCATATCATAATTAAACAGAAGCATGGTAGACTAATAGTTAAACATCTAAAAGATGAAATTGGTAAGCCAAATTCAAATTCCAGAGATAAGGCATGAATTCATCTCTTTTCCCAACCATTTCAGGTATAAACTAAATAGCAAAGCAAACTAGGCTATATTATTGAATGGTAACCAGTCTAGAAAAAGGCCAAGTCTGAATTCAAACAATAGATAAAGAAACACAAAATTACTTCACTACCTTTCCCTAAGGTCATGACTGTTTGCGCACACACACACACACACACAAAGAAAAAAAAAAGTTGTGGCAAGACAATCACCTAGATTTCAAATTTAAAAAAGAGACAATTTTCTGAAAATTCACTATTCAACTTTCAAACTTACAATATGAAATACCAACAATAATACTGTCATTATTTTTGATATCGATAAGTTGTAACCATCCTTCTAGCAATTATAAAATTAGCAGGATTTAATCTACAATCTCATAAAACATTTAAGAATAAAAGGTAAAGATTTCTTTTTCCTCACTAAATCTATCTTAACAGCGAAATATCACATTACTCAAATTGTTTAAGAGAATATTAAATGAGAAAGGGACTAGAATCTACATTAAGTGGATAATTTTCTGAGTGTTAGACCAGTAACACATCACTCAATAAGTCCTGGGCCTAGCTAATACAACAACAACTTTTAGGCAAATTTCAACTTTATAAATCAACATAATCTCCTCCATTTGCAGCTGATTTTTGGCAATTTCTTCCTTCAAATGCACCAATAATGCCATATAATATTCGCTTTTTTTCTCAAGGTGAAACAAAATACCTTGCACATCCCAAAATACAAAGACCAAAACCTTGCCTGTGGATGTTTGTGTCTTTGGTTACTTTGGACCTTCACCTACTGCTGTCCATTCAGCTGACTGCTGATTTGACTTTAGAGTGAAGTGGTGGATCCATGTTTTACCAAAACTCCTTATTGCATTGAAACAGTTGCAAACAATGCTCTGAATCATTGACATGTTGTTTTTGATTGACTATGAGCAAATGCCGCACCCACTTTGAACACAGCTTTTTCATTGACAAATGTTCATGCAAAATGGTGAATACGCTGCCTTCTGATATGTTCAAGTCCTCTGCTATCTCACACAACTTCAGCTTACGATCACCTAAAACAAGTTTGTGGATTTTTTTTTGTTGTTTTCTGGGATAACTGCTGATTTTGGGTGACCTGAGCGTTCAGCATCAATTGTGTCTGTACGACCACATTTAAAATCAGCATACCATCTCCTAACTGAGTCAGAATAACACTTATCAAGCCATTGCTTTAGCAACACATGAAATTCAGATTTTTCCATGGTTTTGAAAATTTGTAACAGTAGCATCACTTAAATAACTAATTTGTAAACTAATAATCCGAGTGAGCACAAATTTTGTCACGTTATTTGAAGGTTAGTACTTCATAATGGATTTTTTTTTTATTAGGAGTGCCATCAATATGTGAGGCCCGGAACTTATTGAATGATGCATTATCATCTGTGAATGAGACTAATTCAAAAGATATTATTTAAGTCATCTGCTTATGATCTTGTAGACTTTTCACAAAATCCATCCATATTTAAATTTTCAAACGCTCCAATTACCACAAATTATTTCTGGTTCAGAATCAATTATTACATCATTTCTTTGCACAAATCATATTACACAATGTAAGTTATTATACTGGTTGCAGTAAGTGGTACTTATGATTACAGGCTCCACAGCTGAAATGAGCTTTTGATTTAATGGGCAGCTAAATTACTGAAGTGGGACTAACATCGTGAATTAATTTTGGTCATAAGTAGATGAGAACTTACATAAGTTTAGTCTTTGACGACTGTCAAAGGTGACAATTTCAGAAACTAGACAAATGCAAGCTAAGCTCCCAATACAATCATACTTCCCACTTGTGCAAGTTTTATGACAAACAAACTAGATAGTGTTTCAAGCAAAACTCTATATACAAGTGATACAGGAAAAAAAAGGGATTGGAGTGGGGGTAGGGTTGGATGGAGGGCTGAAGGTGAGGTGAATAAAAAAGGACAGATTCTTCAAATAAGACACGCACACACAAAACACAGGTGTGAAACTCAATGACATTGATTTTGGACACAGGAAATTCAACTACAAAAACGAACACACAAATTCACCTGCAAGAGAGTTTTGCTGATCGTATACTGTGGTACTCTGATAGGAGGGGAATTGCTGCGCATTGACACAGCATTATTTACAGTTGAATTTGTCACCTTTGTTGGAGTATTCAGTATACTGGGGGACTTTACTGGTTCATTCTTCTTGGAAAGATCAGCAGGCTGGGGTTGAACAGAGGCAGTCACTGGAGGTGGAACTTGCTGTTGTGGATGATGATGTTGATGGTGATGATGATGATGCACTTGTTGCTGTTGTTGTTGTTGCTGCTGCTGAACTTGTACCTGCACTTGCACTGGCTGCTGCACATGTTGATGTTGCACATGCTGCTGTTGTTGTTGCCGATGATGGTGGTGGTGATGATGTTGCTGCATTGGTTGTGGCTGAGGTTTGGTGGTTTGTGTCTGCAAAAACAATAATACTGCTTTAAGGAGTCATCCTGACAGTTTTCTTGCAAGAGTCTATTCTATAGAATCACTTTGGAGTAAGTGTGATATCTCTTACTGTCTAATCATTTTTAGACTATGAAAGTAGACTGAACTCCTTTTTACATTTTAACAGTAATCACCTACTTTGCCTTTGGTAAGGCAAAATAGTTTCTTTAAGAAATTAAAACAGAATAAAATGATAATTATTAGGAGAGCTACTTTTGAGTAGTTTGATTTGATCAATATTATATTTGAATTCTTCATGTGCAGCTCTCTTTTGGGACTGAAGGTTAAGTTACAATTTGTAAAAATTTATAAACGTTATCTAAGAATAATGATTATAAAGAAAGAAATTAAGCATTGTAGTTATTGAAGCATTAACAAATTACAGGTGGATCTTCTTTATGAAGTACTAGCAGTATAGCCCGGTGTTGCTCAGGTGTAATGAAAGCTTTAAAACTAATCCATGGTCCTGGAGCTCAGACTCTTTGGACGTTGGCACGAAAGACTAAAAAGCAATAGTTGCTTCCAGTTAAAGCGAAATCGTAGACTGAAAGAAAAATGAATGGATGTAAGTCAAATTTTGATTTCCTGGTATCGATATCAAATAAGTTTTTTTCGTTGTAAACTGAATTTTAAAGGCTAAATAAGTCCTCTGAGTAAATGGCATCATGGCTGAGACTAAGAACTACAATTATACCTACTTAGAGCCAAACCCAAAGCAAAAACTAAAATAAAAGGGCTGAAAATATACAGACACACAGGTAGATAAACAGACACACACAAACATCTTGCCTTTTATAGATATATATTATCGATTTTCTGCACTATTGTAAGAACTGCAACATTGAAACTTTTGAATATTGTTTATGTCTTTGTCTATCAGTGTATCAAATTTGATTAAAATCAAACCACTCCTTCTATAACCCGATTTTTTCGATTATCGATATTTATTGGGGGTATCTTGACACAAACCTAGCTAAGAACACTTGCAGAGGCTTATAGTACAACTGTGTAAATTTTCAAGAAAATCGGTTCAGCCATTTTGGAGTCTATAGGTAACGAACACACACACAGTTCCATTTATAAATAAGTTTAGATTTACTACACTTTGTATCCAGTGGCTAAAAGGCAAAATGATCATAAATTTCATAGAATTATTGGTGCTATTGTCTTGTGCAATAAGTGGTGATTAGCTTTTACAAACAAATCTAATTCATGTTTAATATTTTTCAGTAATTTTCACACAGACTTCTGACATTATAAAAAGCTAAATTGTTACAGCATATTAGTCAACTAATCATTTTATTTGTATTTAAAATTATTCCCCCACAAAATTTCATGATAGCCTATGAGTTGTTTCGTTCAAGTTAAAGAGAATCAAAAATTACTGATACTAAGTTACTACCCTAAGTTTGTTGTCCAAACTTAAAACAAATTTCTTTCAAACTTTAGTTAGCCATGCACAATCCCATGTAGATACAACAAAATGTAAAGCAATGAAATTTACTTGAAAGAGACTTTAGAATCTAGATACAAGCATTTCTTTAGCTCACCTGGTTAGCATTTGCATTCAAATTCAATGCTTGATTCTGTTGTTTATTTACAAGTTCTTTACGAAGCATCTGGACAATAACTTTCTGCAAAGAGAAGAGAAAAAAAAGCATAGCATTAAAACAGCAGAGAACATCCCCTATTCCATGAATAATGACTTTTTTGTTAAATAAATCAAAGCCTAAAATTTTAAGACACAAAATGCTTTTATAATGTAAATTTTACAGCGTGTGCATGTGTTATTGGCTTTATCAATCAAGTTATTTATCTCTGAAGCCTATCCTTGCATTTTACAAGAATCACCAGAATGTCAGCGAACCTATCTTGACCTTTTTGTATTGGAAGACAGTATAATGAAGTCACTAAACAAACGTTAGTTTACATGATAAAAAAAAAATGTTACTAGATCTTAGAAGATTAAATTCTCAACTAGTAATAGCACACTTTAAAGTGCTCAAGTAAGTTCTAACAATAGGACTTGCTGTTGAATAATTTGACATGATTTTGTTTTGCATCCAAGTCAGTCTAATGCTGTGTAAGGTTGTGAAGTGCAAATGAATTAAGTTCCATTTTTACAAACCAAAGACAACAGATTCTTCATGCAAAACATAACTTTCACATAAAAAGATACTAACTAAATTATGGTATCTAAAAATTCTACTTAAACAAAATACACATACAATTAACAGTTTTCAGAATTACTCATGATTTTCATAGGAAGTGAAAAATTTGTATTTCTGCCTGACTAAACATTATTTATTGTTGATATTAAGGAGGATATTCAATTTTTTCAAAGATCTTATTTTAGCCAAATAATTTGATTTTTCTGTAGTATTTATTCAGTAAATTCAGAAAATAAAGAAGATTTTTATTTGGGATTTATCAGTTTTCAAAATAAACAAAATAGAATAATTAAAAACAATTCCAAGATAATGAAAATCTAAGGGTGGTAAGAAGCTGGAGAAGTTCAGTTCAGATTTATAAAGGGAACATTGATGGAAAATAAATATAAAAAAACTTTTGTTGACTAAAGTTAGATCAAAATTAGCTTCTAAACTTTCAAAAAATGAAAATAGTGATATACTATTAGTGTTTCGAAACTAAACAGCAAAACAATTTTTAGGATAGAAGTTAAATTTCCGGAAGTAGTGCAAATTTAATAATTAATAAATATAAAAACATTTTGAAAATTCCTATTCCTCTATAAAGAGACGTCCTCATATTGTCATAACTGATTTCAATGGATGAAATTCAGATAATAGAAAAAAGTTTGTTTATGTTTAAAAACTTTAACACAAAGAAATATACTAAGATTACAATAAACTTTAAAATCTGATTAACAAAAGGAGGCTTACATAGCAACTTGTCACAATAAAATGATTTGTCATTTTAAAATAAACAGATTTCATTTTTAAAATATACAATTTTTTTGTGTTAAAAAAAAAAATTACTGCTATATTTCGAAGCTTGAAATTGGAAAAGTTTTTGTTTTTTTTAAACTGATAATGAAATTTTGTGTAGAATCAATAAATGTTTTACTTCAGTTTTTTTTTTTAATGAAACTTTATCGTTTGTCAGCTGCCTCGACTTTCACAAATAAAATTAAATGGCAGCTTGTTTTTCAAGAAGAAAAAAAAAAGCTTTTGTGTGGGATAGTTTTGCACCCTGACAGAAAAAAGTGAGTAGAAAGTTGCTGCAACCCAAACTAGGACAGTTCTATAAAAATAATGTGTGCCCAAGGAGAGAGAGAGAAAGAAAGAAAGAAAAGGGACACTTTTCAGAACATTGTCAAAGAGGGAATACATATCTCTATTATTGATTAGAGAATGACAGAAGGAAAAAGTGGGGCACATTCTTACTGCTTATTTCAAAGCTATTTAAAAAGTTATTCAAGCGAAACAAAAACGACAATCGGATTTTGTCAATTTGTTGAAAAAATCTGGCTAATAAAAAAAAATGTTATCCCGGTTTTAGATATTGTCAAGTAAAGGTTTTACAAACGGCCAATATTCGCTAATTACTTGTTTCCACAGAAACATTTTATTTATCACTTTAAATAAACATGGCACGTGACATAAGTTAGAGAAAACTCAAGTTTACGTACAGCTGAGCTATTAACAATTTAACATCAACTATAGCTCTGACCAGATTTTAAATGTCGTGACTCATAAAAAAAAAATAATCCTATGGTTTCAAACCATTAACTTTTATGAAAATTTACATGAGGTTATAGATAAAACATTTGACTTTTAGCCATAAGTTTTAAATTTATCTTGTTTCGTAAAAAAAGCAAGTCATGCAGAGTGCACCACTTATGCAGCCGTTTAAAAAGATCACAAGATTGAAAATTCTCTAAACAGATTAAAAAAAAAAATCAAAAGTAGCAATAATATTTGATTTTTTTGGAGTTAATTTATGCTAAAAAAATTACACCAACCATAACTAGAAAATTTTGGTTAGAACAAAAAAAAAAAAAAAAATAAAAAAAAAATATATATATATATATATATATATATATATATATATATATAATTTTTTAAAATTTTTGTTTGCTTGTCTGCCTTTAGTTTTTGCTCAGTCAGTGTGCAAAAATTAGAACGCGAACCATTACAACAAATCCTTTAAGTACAACAATCTATAATTAATTGTTTATGTTAGGTCTTCTAAAAATTGAATGTATTCTAAAAAGCACATATGCAGACGTGTTAGAATAAAACACTAAACAACACAAAGAAGACACTTGCCAAAAAAAAAAAAAAAAAAAAAAAAGCAATCGTACTAGTTTTATAAAAATGAAATAAAAATAAAAGTATGTGATAGTCACAAGTTAAATGTCTCTAAAACGTAGACTAAAAAAATTAAACAATCTCAAGCTGTTTGTGTAGTGTACATTAAGTCTTTCTTCTTGCTTTTGCATAACAATAATAATAAATAGTGACTATGAAAAGACATTTTCTCCTGAGTGATGTGCAGTGCTTTTAATGTGCGACTCAAGAACTCTTCGAGTATCGAAGAGCAAATGAGTAAAGAGACTTGATAATCTTTTAAAACGAAACACACAAAAAACCCCAGTGAAAGAAGTAGTAGGTTTTCTTAGAAAAATTATTAATTTAAGTTTGATATTCCAGAGATTGGCCTCAAATCTGAATAAAGCAGGTGAGCCTGCAACATGATGAATTATCCAATTTAATTTACATAAAGTTTTGTGCAAGAATGTTGGAATCAATAACCTCTCTTCTCCATCATCACCGAGTTTGTATAAATAAATGACGTGAAGTATGTCTAGTGAGGTAAGCAGGAAGACTAGTTGCAAACAAGCAGTGCATCTGATTAGCGATAGCATTCTTTAATACTAAGACAAAAAAAAAGAAAGGAAAATAAAATTTAAATAAAAAAACATAGGTCCATCTTTAAGAAAAGGACGATGATGTCCGACCCCCCCCCTCACCACCCAACACCGTCTCTACGTTTCGAAAGAAGTTAGGGTGATGTCCACACGACGAGTAGTAGTTTTCTTGAGAAATTAAGAGAAAAGAAACCTGAGTAATCGCTAAGTTTGAAAATATTTGACAGAATTGCAAGTAGTAGTAGTAGTAGTGGTTTGTAATCATTAATAATCAGAAAATAGTGTTAAAAAAACAGTTACTACCAATAATACATAGTAAAATAACAACAGAAGTGGTTAGTGTTGCAGCACGTTTTGCCCCCATCAGAGGAACGAAAAAGGATGACGTGACACACACACACACAAAATAATATCCCATATTAATTCTGGAGATCAGCATCAAACCAGAAGTAATAAGAAACAACAGAAAGTAACAAAACTACGGAAATTTAACACACCAAATTATTTACTGAGCAACCGGTAAAGAAATTTTTTAAAAATCTAATCGTTATACTCAAACGAATACAAGTAAAAATGGGAGCAACTCGTAGATGAAAGTAAGGAAAATGTTTTTTTTAGTCAATTATCTTAATAACTTATCTACAGTGAAATTCATAAGAAATACCGGAACAGAAATAGAAATAAAAAGAGTTTGTAAATTGTAGGCAGAGTAAATTTTTTGTGGGTAAGAAAGGGAGACCGTTCATTTAATAGCGTGTAATTTTAAGAGGCAAGAAGCAGTAGAAACCGAAGTAAAACTAGCTAGACAGAAATGGTCATGAAATGGGGGCTCAATGGTCACAAAATGAGGGAAGAACGTTCATAAATTGGGGGATCAAACAATTTATTATTCTCAATTCGCTTTAAGTGACTTTCGATTAGAGATTGAAAAAGTAACTAAAAGAAAATAAATTCTCTAAACAATATAATTAAGACATACAACAAAGTGATCAGAGCACTTTTATCGAGTGCACACACGCACGTACTTTTACTTCACAGCACAAAAACACTCTTCTTTTACTCTTTTCTCTGTGAACTTAACCCCCACCACCATCACATACATTACCGAAAGAGAAATTTTGCCAAATAACACCAAACACAAACCATTGTGTACCTCTTTCTACATGAAGTTTATTTTCAACTTCATGTCACCTTTTTCATCAATTTGAACACACACAAAAAAGACATTACTAACTCTTTATTACTCTAAACATCCGTCTCAGAAAGTATACTTTTTCTTCGTAATCAAACAAAGTATGAAAGTAAGAGAATATTAATTTAAATTATCTTTTTAAACGTAAGTTTCTATTGTTAACATAGATTTTTTTTCTTTTTTACAAAGAGAAAGAAATTTAAAAAGGAAGATGTGTGCGTGTGTGCATGTGAGGGATAAAGAGAGAGAGAGAGGTCCGTACGAAATGCAAAGTTCAGGCATAGTCTAAGTCTTCTGAAAAATCAATACCAACTCGAACACAAGTCGTTATCATCATCATCAACAACAGCAGCAGCACACAATAACTACTACAACTACTAATGAAACAAGTAAAGTCTTAAGTAAAGTAGCAGTAGATCAGATTTTATGTTCACAGAAGAAAACTACGATTAAACTAACTTTCACTTTACTCTTTCATTGTATAGTCTCAAGTGTTAAAAGAAGAAAATACTTTTTTACTTACCTGCCGACCATCTAGTGAGGTGATCTCTGTTTGCAAATCGTGCAGCTGTTTCTTGTAGTTGGGATTCTGAAGCATACCAAGAAATAAACAAACATGACTTTGGCGTGTTGCTATCGCAAGAAAAAGCAGTAAAATATAACATAGGAACGGAGAAGGAAGAGAAAATGGCTGTGGTGTTGTTGTTTAGTGTGTGTAAAACTTTGGCCAACAAAAATCGATAATAAGCTCACTCACATTTCGTGAGCGGGTGTTGCTTGCTGACTTGACTTAGATTTTTAACTTGAACTACATTTTTGCAAGGCACATCTTGAGTTTAGCAAGCCTCTTCTTGTTCAATTAAACAACTTTACTGTCGATCAAATGTTTATGCATCAACACAAAAAAGTTAAAGGGACTTGCTTAATAATACAAAAAGATCGTATTCAGACTTTTTTAAAATATAAAATACAAACTAGACAAACTCGGGATTTTTTTTTAACGTTGTCATTTACAATCAATAAACATTTTTTCAAACATTTCTAAAAAGTCTAATAAACTGATTAAGATCTCACTTTGACAAAGAAAAAAAAAGAAAGATTTTCTAGTTTTTACTCAACAACAATGAATAAACTAAAAAAAAGTAAACACTTTTTATGCTTAAAAAGATCTAGATAAAAAAAATTCGATATATATTTACCTGCGGATCGGACTGCATCTTTGCCACCAAGATCTAAGAAAAAAATGGAGGAAAAAAAATAAGTAAAACAAAAACAAATAAAAACAATTAGTTTGGGTTTTAAATTTTAAAAAGTATATAGCATGCAGAAGAACAGTCACAAAGTGATCAAAAGGGTTAGAACGTATACATAAAAATCAATCACATTATGAATTAAGATTCTGTATAAAAATTATAAATTCAGTAAAGTGAATTTTTAGCACTCTTCGGTTTACAAGCGACAATTCTGTTTTCGAAGTGATTTAATAAGCATCTACTACACTTACACGTTAAAATATCTGTAAACACAAATAAAATTAAATAAAACTGTCGACTTGGACAGTAATAAGAGTGCATTACGCATCAGATGATGCATTTTAACTTTACAGGTAAGTTATTTGTCAATCTGAAAGAGGAACAAGTAACTTTGAATAGTGGCAGCAGTTCTGTCGTCGTCGAGAAGTTACGACGGACGGAACAACAAGATGAACCATTGATTCATTTCAGGGGTGCTTATGAAGTTTGTATACAACCTGATGGTTTTGGATGGCCGTCCTCAGTTCTGCTTGAATCTTATCCAGAGCTTCTTTGGCCATCTTGGACAGCACACAAAACTTTGATTCCTCTTCGGTGGGATACTTTTAAAAATTTTTTCGTCTTCTGAGCAAAAATTTTACAACCAAAATAGCTCTAACACACGACTACTACAAAAAACAACACCGTCTGGCCGAATAACTTTCTTCCGCGCCTGTTGCAAAATAGCCGATATCAAATAAGTATCCTGCACGCATGAAGGTAAGCATGGTGGCCGTTTCAGAATTAGTATTTAAAACGCATTGGATTGAAATTGCAAACGCGGCCATAAGTCGCACTTAAAACGATGAAAATTCCAAAGAACTATATTCTTCTCCGTATGTCTTCATCCGATGAGTTCCATGGTTCGAAGATCGGACAAAATACCCGGATGGAATACTAAGTACTACTTTTCAACGCGTATTATAAAACTATCAAGTTGGAAAAATTCGGACAAAAAGAATATAAAATGGGGCTTATTGGTACTGGAATAAGTATAAAAGTAATTTACAAAGCTTTGAGTGGAAACCGTCAGCTTTTGATAGCTAAATGAAACGAAAGGAATACTTTGGGATTGTACGCGTATGAATTTTTTTTTTGAAAGGGGGGAGCACTAGTTATAAGTTCAATATGGCTGCTTCCTTGGAACGAATGGGGAATTCTTAAATTTCTTGTTTACAGCGCCGTTCGTTTTATGATTTCTCCAACTGATATATTCACCAAAGTTCTCGTCTATCCGTTTATTGTTGGGTATGTCTGAATCAAGTTTGCTTGCTCTCAAGGCCTGTCATTTTTGTTCTGGGGGATTTTTTTTTCTCTTTAATCTTTGAGATGGAGTATCGGTGTGTTCGGCTCTCTCTCGAAAAAGGGGGAAAGGAAGGAGAAGAAAAGCGAAGACAATTTACGAAGAAATAACAACAACAATAATAATGATGATGATAATAGTAATGATTATTATAATCCACTGAGGTAGTCGTAAAGAATAGTTTAAAGTGATCGTCGTGGTCGGGTCCCATGCTTAGGTTGCAGCAAGCAAGTAGCAGGAAACTAAAACTATTATTAAAGTGCTGTAAAAGTATTTTTTCTGTATATTTCACCAAGATCCACAAGACGCACCGAGCAAGTGATTACTTTATTTTATGTAACAAAACTAGGCAGGTGTCTGTTAAAAAAAAACAAAACAAAACCAACAACTTCTTGTAGAGAGTAGTTTACTTTTGCCGCCATAAAAATTAAGCTTGTCAAGTTTTTGTTTTCTTTGCAACATCTGATGAAAAAATGAGCTTATTGTTTACTTAACTAAAACTTTGTGTAAAAACAATCACAATACCATATCAATACTGGTTTCTAGTAAAAAGCACAAACTGCCATTCTGAAGTTTGAGTGTAGTTTCAAAGACAGTTTGAGTTATTAATTATTGTAACTAAAAAAAAAAAATCAATTCATATTTTGTATCTAAAGAAAGCTAACATAAGCAGCTTCCGTTATCGATACAAAATTTGTTGAATTGATTTTACTTTTACTGGTTTTGAAACTTAACTACACTTGAAACTATTATTGCAGATCAATCTTATGCGTTTTTCCCCTAGCTAAGCTGAAAAAAAATTAGCATATTTCATTTTTATTATTTAATAGAAAATTTTAAATTGTGACATTTTGCGTCTTTTTTTTCTTCTCTCAAATTCAAATTCGCTTAAAAATACTATTTTTAGTCATTTAGTGTCTTGAGCAGCACGCATAAAGTTTATTTTGTTCTGACAATAAATTAAAATAATTTTTAATGATGCATTTTCTTTTGCGCAGATACCGGTGTTAATTGTGTGTGTGGGGGGGGAGTAATGAAGTTGTGTACTGGTTCGATGTTTTGTTTTGTTTTTTTTTTTGTCTTTTCCTTTTGTCATGCAAAAGTTACTGCCTCTCTCAAAGAAAGTGATTTAACAATTTTTAAGGGATATTTTAGTATCCCTTTTCTTATGTGACTTGCTTGTACCCCCGTATTATCTCTGAGTTTTAGTTGAGCACGTGTGTCGGCATCCTTTTTACGGCATCTGTGTTCGTGTGTCTTCCAGCATTACTACACAATCGCCACCATTTCTTCACTTTGGAAGAGTAAAAGACGTAGTAGTCTTAATAATACAAAACAAATAGCAGTAATAAAATAACCAAGTGCTACTGACGTCTTTGAACTGTCACTGGGAGAGAAAGAAAAATAAATTCACTCTCATTTGTTGTCAGATTTGCTATTTTAATGTTTCACTCTATCGATCCTTTACAACTTTTTAATCTCTTAAATTAACTGTTTTGTATCGTATGGGATTATTTTAAAACTATAACAATATTCGTTTTTAATCATCACCATACTTGCAGTTACTAGTAAAATTAAAAATGTTTTTTTATCACTAACTTATTTTATCTCCGAATAACTTATCTAACTACAGTGCACAAAATGATTTTTTAAATTTAAAAACGGTGCATGTTTTTAATAAATAAACGATCGATTTTCATGAATAACCAACCGTAGGGATCGATGTTCAACTTGAACAATGTTTTTCCGTTTTCGGTTTACTTTGAAATCGTTTTAAAAGTCGATTTTTAAAAAAAAATATTTATATTTCCTTTCAATAAAACATCTGTATGTAGTTGATAAATTCGATTTTGTTTTTTAATAAGAAAAGAGCGAACTTGTTTTTTGTGTTTTACTAACTTGTATTATTTTTTGTCGTTAATAATTTTATTTTAATGGATATAAATTTGTTTTAAAAAGTATACTATTTCCCTTCTTTTACTTTTTGCCGCTTTGAAATTTTCTTTACTGTACCTGTTAAAGAAAAGAAACCGTGATATACTAATTATTTTTATTATTATTTGTGATTAGAGTTACCTACCGTCGTTGTAGTAGTGCAGTTTTATTAGCTGGTACTGCTACTATTACTTGCAGAGCTAACCGATAAGTGAGGAAAATATAGCATTACTGCTGTAGTGATTGAGGGTAAAGGTATTTTCAGTATCAATAAGTTAAGTCTGAAAATACTGGAGTTTCTTTTTCTTAGAAGTACTGCTCTTTTATAGTAGTTAGGTCAAGTTAGCATTCAGTTCTGTTTGTTTTATATTTTGTTTGACTCTGATCCTCATCTCATTATTATCGTTTTCCAAAATAAATTGGAGGGGAGGGAGTGAAAAGTGCTAGCCGATTGCCTTTAAAGTGATATTGGAAAGGAAAAGTGTATAGTAGCAATAAAGATTATATTTTAATGTTGAGGTTATTGATAATGTCATTCTTAGACGATAGAGCAAATCAGATTAAACAAACAATAAAACTAGTTGTTGTTTAAACATGTTATGATTGGCGCCAACTTCAAACCCTCTTTTTTTTCTTTTGCCTTCTTTCCTCCCTCCCTCTTTTTGTGTGCAATCCTCTGTAAAAAGTGAATGTTGGTTGACGTGTGTCCCAATAAAATAAATACGTTTTTATATTTATTTGATTTTTTTTTTGTAGAAATATCTAATTATCATTTTTAAATCACATGAAATGAGTTTTTTTTCCCTTTTTAACTTTACCTCAAACGAAAACATCGGAAATAAAATATTTTATTTAATGAAATTAATCTTTTTTCTTTTAATTGAATAAAGTTTTTTTTAAATGTTAAAAAAAAAAAAGAACCAAGTCTGCAATCTTTATTGCTTTTTAGTTTTAGCCAGTCTTTGAGGCAAGTAAAGTCAAATTTATTTTCACTTCGCTAATCAGGGAATCTCAGCCCAGCTTTACTCAATTAGTAGCTCAAAAAAGTTTCTTTTTGTCGAATACCGTTAGTAATTTCTTCATCCTTTTTTGTTTTCCTTTTTTAATCAACTATCAACTTTGTTAAATCACTTTAAAAAGCCCAAAAGAAAAAAAAATACATTCATTACTACAATGTCAACGGCAGTGTTTCATTTACTGATGATTCAGGTGTGTCAGTAGTAGTAGTAGTAGTAGCTGCACTAATCGGAGGAACATTGCATTCAGTGCAATTGTTATCTACTTTTTTGTTATGTAACTACTGCTGCTGGTAGTTTACACCTAGAGTGATGTTATTTTATTTTTGCTATGCCAGTTGAGCCCCAAGAGAAAGGAAAAACATCTGCACACGTTTTTCAGACTGATTTAAAAAATGAGTTGCTTTTTTTTTTTGTTTGGTTGGTTCCATATGCTTTTTTTTTTTTTAAATCTTTTTCGCTGTTCATCATGGTTTATTGTTTATCAACACTGGACTTTTGTCTTTAAAAAAATGCCAATACCTTGTATGACTGTCTTAAACATTTTTCACAGTATCACCTGTTTCAATTTTTTATCTCCATCATAGCTAACCATCTTGTACTCGGAAATGTTTACTCCTCCACTTACAATACTTTTTCGAACAACAATAGTAGTAGTTAAAAACAAAATTCTCAAACCTCCTGCTCTAATATATCTCATAACATTTCCTTGTATACTTTAAAGATTTATTTGCAAAATAGAGCTAACTGTATTGCTACTGCAAAAAATGGATAATAATAGCATTCCCTTACTTTTTTTGTTCGTGTTTAGTTTTTTGATGTATTTTTTTTAAGTGACTTTTTCATTCATTTATGGCAACTCTATTTTAGCCTGTTGAATGTTTGTTGTCCCTCTTCCCTTAAAATGATTTCCAAGTATACTCTTTCAGAGCAACAGAAAAACTTATGAGTGAACTGAAGAGTTATTTCTTTCCTCGATTTTTACCAGATTTCTTGAAGACTTACTCTGCTCAATATTGAAGTTAACTGTTAGAGAAAAGAGCATTAAAGAGGCTAATTGACTCTCTCGTCTTTAAAACGCATCCTTAACATAAAAATTACAACCGACTAAAAAAAATAGTCACGTTAAACAATTTATTGTTTTGAATGAAACGTCAGGTGAAGAAGACTTTTTCTTACTGTAAGTGTATAAAAAACAATATTTGAGTTAATTCATGAAAAATTGAAATATGTCACTTTCAGTAGAATCGGTTCGTGAGGAAATGACTGCAGTACAAAGATTTGTTTTGTTTTATAATTCTGAACATTCTCATTGATTGTGTTCTTCAATTGAGTTCATTTCTTGAGTGATGTCATGAAAATATATTATCTTTTTTCTTTCTTTTCTTTCACGGAAATCAGGAGTCAGGACGTGAAGACTAGTCATTGTTCAATGCAGTGTTTGTGGAGTATTTTTTTCTTTCGATCTTTTAGTCATCATATCATACGTGCGAACAACTAAAAAGACTAAGAATACTTTTAGTTTTTTTAATTGATCCTTTTATGTCTATTTTCAAGAACAAACATGAACTATCATAAGTTTATTTATACCGGGATAAAGAGAGAAACTAGCCAATATTCTTCTTCGCTTCCCTTTTTAAAGAGAAACGTTTCAAAAAGGTTACTTTTGAAACTTAAAAAAAAAAATGAGAAAGCTTAATGAAAACTCGAAATATCTTTAAATTCTATTTTTTATTTTTAGAAATAGAAAATATCATCTTCAGAGTGATTAATTTTTTTCTCATTATTTTCAAAGTTAATTTATTCAGTTTTTTCCTCTCCACTCCATAAATGATTTCTCTTTTTTATTATTCATTTTTTTGTCCACGGACACTACGTTACTTTGCAGCCGGACGGTTCAGATCTTGACAGAAAATACTAAAATTTTGATTGAATAAAAAGTCTATTCGCAGTAAGTTATATATGTGTACTTGAAAATATATATATATATCTGAGTAAGTTTTTCTTATTTGAAAGTTAACTGATGACTATGAGTGTCACGCGTATACCGTGTCTGTCTTTTAACATCGATATTGTATAAAAAGTTTATTGATTGTCGTTTCTAAATGTTTGTGAAACGAAAAAATATCTTAAAAATAGCATTTACTTTCCTTTCTTTCTAATAACTTTTTTTAATACGTCATGAAATCGCTTCACAAGGGAAAAAATGCTTCTTCGCAACAATATTGTAAGAGATAAATAGTTGATTTTCAGATATTTTTAACACGAGATTTTCATAACAGCACGAAGTCCAATTGTTGTTGTTTGGCTTTTGAAATAACTGATCAGTCTCTGCTTTCATCTTACTGGCAACTACTGTTACTCATAATGATTACTCTTTAAATCTTCGCTAATAAAATGGTTTTATTATTCAAATTCAGAATCAAGCTAAAAAATCTTCTCTCCAGTCTTAAGATTTGAAAAATTTCAATCAATCGCTATTACATTTTTCACGCACATTGTTAAAAAAAAGTTAATACTTAGTGAATCATCATAGTGCAAAAAAGTTAGAAAGTAAGGGAAAAAACATCAATTTTTTAAGTAAAACTTTTTTTTTATTTAATTTGTCTATCTATATTTCTGAGAGGAGGTATTGTAATTACACTATTTTTTTTTTTTTTTTACATTGTCCGGACTGTTCTCCTCTTCGTTGCTATTGATTTGTGTTTGTGGTCGTTGTACGCTCCGGCCTTCTTCAGTTGACTGGAATTTTGAATTGAACCAGTTAGGGACTTCCACTTTTTCGCTAAAAAACAGCATATAAAAAAAAAAAAACATGAACAAAGGCCCCAAACTTAAAAAAAAAAATTATCGTCAAAAAAATGTTTGTTACTAAGTCTTCAGAGCAAAGACCGAAGTAGTTTAATATTTTAAAAATTTTTTTAATCCTTTCTAACACGTTTGAAATTTTGGATTAAAATCTTTTTCATTTTTGGTGTGTGTGGGTTTTTAATGAAACTTTCAGCACTTATTCACAAAGGAATGAATTTATTTAGGAAAATAATATTATTTTATAAAATGTTGGTTGAAAAAAAAAATTTTTTTTTACGTCTGTTACCCCTCCTTTCCCCCAATTTAATTAGAGAATGTATTGTAAAGAATTCGTCTTTTTTTTTTTTTTTTTTTTTGTGTGTGTGTGTTTTTTTAAGTTACCACTTTCCTGAATACTTACTTTAAATAGTAAAAATAAAAAACACAAAACTCATCTAATTATTTAATTAGATAAGCTTTTAATTGCTTTTTACAATAAAGATATTATTTTGAGATGAATAATGAATTTTTAAACTTTTTTTAAAATTATAATAATTTATAGTTTCAAAAATCCTTTAAAAATTCATCCTAACATTGTGTTAGATTTTTATAATAATTTTTTTTTCTCGTTTATAAAATGTGCTCATTTTGAAAGTATGGGTGATTATACATGACATCATCAGAAAATAAGACCAATGACTATAGTAAATTTAAAGTCAGCATTTCTAAAAATTAGATTATGGAGAATATCTCCAACATTTATAAAATTACTGAGTACTTAAAAATTATATAAAAAATGTGTTCAGCTACCTTATTTCATCCACAGGGGTAGATTGTAAAGTAGTTCCATACTATACGTCTTCTGGAAACTTGAATATGGCAACGAAGATGAGGACAACAGTCTGAATAATGAAAATAAAGATTTTCTTTATGGTTGCAAGAAAATTTTTGAAAAAAAAAAAAACTCTTAAAATTCTTTTTTCAATGTTTAAAAAAAAAAAAAAAAAAGAAAACTGAAAAATTGACTAAAACTTGGGATTTACCATTCTGGTATGCAGTTTTCAACTAAGTTTTTAGCATATAACAAAATCATTTTAAAACTAAAAAGTGAGAAGTGCCTGGTCTATACTGAATATTACAGCTGCTGGCATTCATTGTCTGAAAATTCAATTTTCTCAAAAGGTTTTCGTTTACTTATTCTGGTCATGAATTTTGCAATTCATGTTATTTCACTTTTTTTTTATTTATTTATTTTTTTTTTTTAGATTAAAGAAATCAATATCATAAACAACTCCCAAAAACTTATTACATCCAATGAAACCAGAGATAAATGAAGGCAATGCAGTATTTTATGTTTTTGTTATATGACTTTTCTACATTTCAATTATCTTGGGACTGAACCTCCGATTTTGTGCCTCTTATTAGTCTATTTTATTATCAAGAAAATGCCCAGTCTTGGCTAAACTTTTTAATTTCAAATATGTCTCAATGTGGGCTCAAAAATCAATTGAGAACCAAAATTAATATTTTAACTGGATGAGTCATGGCCACTTAGATTAAATATTATTGAATATATGGTTCTTATCCCTTACTGGAAATCATAAAAAGAAATTATTTTATTAATAGGTAACTGCTTGAAATTGATATATGGATTTGTTTTTAATTTGTTGACACTACAAAATTACTATTGAAATTTTAATTCCTGCTTCTGAGAAACACTTATCTCAAACAGAGAGTTTATAGGAAAGTTTGTGAGAAACTTCCTAGATTTTTCTTAATTTATTTTTTGACTAACAAAGTAGTCATATTCAGAATAAAAGAACTGCTTTTTTTAAAAAAAAAAAATTATTAACCTTAAGGAAAAAAAAAACAAAACCAACATTTTTGTAAACTTAGTCAACATTTTTCACATGATAAAATGAATGGATAGATTATTTGTTTATCATCTTATGTAGTTTCCATATTCATTGCAAATATTTTGTGCAGTTTTTGTGTTAGATTGCCTGTATGATTGTAATATTGTTATACCTGATCACTTATTGTGAAAGATGTTTAAAAAGAATAAAGCATTTGAAAAAAAAATCACTAGAAAAATTTTCTAAATTACTTCAATAGTCACTCCTATTATAGAATATATATAGCATTGTTTGATGTATTTGAATGGAGAAAAATGCTTTCATAAACTTTTTGTAAGTTTAAAAGTATTTTTATTTTTTCCCTATTTATTTTTTTATATTTTGGACTTAAACTGAGGATTAATGGTGACAGATATTAAAAAAAGCTTTTCTTGCAAAACGAAAGTTATATTTAAATTTATAGACTATTGGACCAGTAAGCATTAAATACTTTTGTTCAAACATCATATATTGGGAAAAAATGACATAAGAAAGGCAAATTTAACTTTTATTGAGATGTTATGTTTTAATAAGAAATAGTACCTTTTTCCAAAATTTCTTTGAACTCATTAAATTACTCATGAAAAAAAAAAAAAAGATATATAAGTAGTGTGACTTGGATTACAAAACAACCATTTATCAATTAAAAAAAAAAAGGTCTTACATAATTTGCATATGAGACATTATGTTCATGGTGGACTACCATATGTTAAAATCAAAGAATGTAAAGAGAAAAGCTAATAGAGAATGAATATGCAAGAAATATGAGAAAGATGGAGCAGTCATCAGCAAGGCTTCTATATAAAGCTGAGACATAATGAATATTGGATCATATCAGTTGGTGATCAGAATTAATTTGCTACCATTAGATTGGATAATGGAAAGCAATAGATAACTGGCTGATAACATGAATCATAACCCTAAAGGTGAATTATAGGAGTCGACTGTGTGTGTTCTTAGTAACTTATAAGGAAATGATATATCTAAAATGGTATATTTAGAATATGGTACTTTTGTGTAGATGAGTTATTTTTCAAGAATCTTTTTTATTTCATATATTTTTTTAAAGAATATATGCTTTGAACTATTCTGTTAAAGTGTATTTTATCAAGTATTGCAGTTTTTGTTAAACGTTATTTCTGAACTTTGAAATTATTGTCATAGAGGAAAAACAAACGTTTATCTCTATGAATCTAAATACAAGCCTTGTTAGAAAATTAATGCTAAATTGCATTGTTGTAAAATATTTCAGTTAATAGGAAAAGTGAAAAAAAAAAACTTATAAAATCATAACAGACTTTGTTTTTGGTTTATGAGATTGATCTTGTCTGGATGTGCGCTATAGTGCAGTGGATATCGACTTTGAACAACAAATCGGAGAGCTGAGTTCAGATCCCAGTTGAATTCCTTGCATTGACTTACGCACAAATACCCTTGCGAAAGGTATTAATCCATCTCTTCCCTCCAATTATGGGTTAAATAATAGGACAGATTGGGTTTTATAGCCTTGGTTGGTAACCAGTCTACTGTAGAAAGCAATGTCAACCTACTGCAGGATAATCTTCTGCCCAGTCAGTCATGTCTCTTTTGAGATGTGATTGCCCTCAGCATGTATCACGTATGGCACTTAACTGACTGACTTGTTTTACATTTATATTAGAAAGAGCATTTAGGACTTTGATAGTGTATAGCCTCCCCACCACCACACACACTATTCCACATCATGATTCAATAAGAAATCAAATATTTTACAGATTTTTTTTTTTTTTTAAACAATTGGGTAATTAAATTTTCTTTTATACAATTTTCCAAATCTCACTTAATTGTGTTCTGAGACCTCAAATAGAAAATATCAGGGAAAAAATTTGGTGGTGGGGGGTGGAAATAGTCTCTAAAACATTTCTTAAAAATTAAGGTTTTAAAAGTATATTTTAGCTTAAAATCTGTGCAAGGATCTTCCCCTGTAGATGAAATAAGGAATTCTGTTTTAAATTTTCTGTAAATTAACTGTATTAACAGACACCTGATGACATCCAGAGGGCTGCAGCAGCCATGACATGATAATAACAGCACAGATGAGGATAATAGTGTAAATAACCATTTATCATAGAATCTGAAACAAATTCAAACTTTGAGATATTTTCTATTAAAATATTCCAAATGGCTATTTTTGCCATAGTGTAGACTGGAGACTTATGTTACTAACCATTGTATTGACTCTGACCATTACTGGGTCATCATAAGTTGTCTTGTGCCACACTAAATGTTTTTTTTTTTTTGTTTTTTTTTGTGACTGTCTTTCAAATGAAGCTAATTGTTTTCTCCTTGAAAATCTAATTTACTGAATTTTATTTTAAATATTGTCTTTTTATTTACTTTATTCCTAAGATATAACGATATAAAATATTGCCCTTTATTAATTTTCTGTCATTTTTAGTTGCACCTGATATACTTTCTTTCCAAAGGTTATTGACCAGATAAATGCAAGCACTGCTTCCTTTCCATGGATTTTCTTTTTTTGTTATAAGAAAGTCATAGGGTAAAAATTAGATATTGCTTTAAAGTTGTTTTTTTTAAAATTTCAATCTTTGTTACAGCTCATTAAATAATTGTTTCGGTCATATTCCCATTTAGTTGTAGCTTCATAAAAAGAACCTGATGCTTGTTGTGTAATAATTTAATTTCAACATTTGCAGGTTCCTAAAAAAAAGTTGTAAATTCAGGATTTAATTCTAGTTAAAAATGGTGAAAATATTGGGACTAAAAATAAAAATTATTAGTTTCAAGAAATTGAATATTTTCTTGAATATTTTTTGTAGAGAGTAAAAGCTATGATCACTTGTCTTTTAATGTATGTTATTGTTCAGAATACTTATGGCAGTTTTTGTCATTTTTTCTTTTTATATAGTGTTTTAATAATTCTTTCATTAAACAAAAGGAATTTTTTTTTTATTTTTTTTTAAAGAAATGAATATGAATGGTGTTAACATCAAGGTCTATTACATCAAAAAATAGTCACTGAATAGATAGGTCTGTTTATTATTTGAAAAAAATGTAAATATTAGTGCTTTGTTTTATTTCAAAGTTATTTGCATGGACTTCTTCGTACGAATATTCAGCTTGGGTCTTGTGCTTGTGGATTTTTTTACAACATGAACAAAACTTTTTATTTTTAAGTAAATCGATGTACTAAGAAGATGTAATGATTTTCAAGCAAGTACTGGCAAGAGAACCTCAGTTATTGTTGGCTTGAATCCAATACTCTGCAATTGAGTAACTGTCAATAGTTTTTCAACTTCAAGAATTCTGAATCTTAGATAAATTGCTAAAAATTGTGTTTTACATTTTTTGATTGCTTGAAAAAAATTTTGTTGACTGTGTGGCTTAAGGCTTAGAGTAAAGATGTTGGTTTAATTAAAATATTAATGTCTTTATTGGATGTGAATTTAATTCTTTGTAATTTTGTAAATGATAGATTGATTATCAGTAACTGAAGCCCATGTTTTACAAGAAAAAAGTTTGTTCGATGGCCTAAGTAAACTTACTGAACAAGATATGTTGGGTTTTGATTTTGATTTTTTTCAATTACACAAGAACGGAATAAAATAAAACATTTGAACAAATTAGTCAGTGTAGAGAAACTGGTGCGTCGACACTTGTTCATCAACCATTCATACAGCAACAAACTAAAAGCACTGGAGTAAAGTTTGTCAAGTACGAACTCTCCACACTTTTGGCTGCTAAGGGAGATAAATCTATTTTGTTTCCTTCTATTTCCAAACGAAGGTAGGAAAAGCGGGTTTTAAACCCTAACCCACGCACACTTCACACGAAAGAGCGGTTCTTGTCTTTTTAAAATAATTGCCTTCACTTTCGAAATATTTTTCTCATCCTGTGGAACGAAAGACGTGAGTAAAAGAAAAAGAAAATATATAAAAAAAAAAAAAATAACGAACCCCAAGAGATGAATGTCATTGTTAGCAATTCATCTCTGAATTCTTTTTTTTCCAAGCACGTTGTTTTACTTTTTGCCAAAAAGGGGTTTTTATATTTTTTTCAAAATCGTATTTTAAAGATTCAGAAAGAACAGTATTAAAGTTGAAATTAATTTATATAATAATAGAGCTAACTTATTTTGTCCTATGTTTTCTTTCTTTCTTTTTTTTTGGGGGGGGTTTAATTCTGTTTTCGATATTAGCACTGATTCCATTCTAAAAGTCTCTAAAATTTCCTTTTTTTTTCTTGATTTCTAGGGAACTTGTTACTTTTCCTCCCTTCTTTTCTTTTCATCCTTAGTTTTTGATTGTACGAATTCCATTCTCCACGTGGATCGTTCGATATTTCTAAGATTTGAAATAAAGTTTTCATTCATGTTTAGTTTCAATGAATAATGAATTTTTATTTATCATTTTATTTTTTTGTGTGTGCATCAGTTTTTATGTATTTTAAGCTACATAAAAAAATGTAAGCATGTTATTGGTGATTAGAAAAAGAGAAAAAACCTGCCTCTTAACTTTTTAGCTGTGATTTTTTTTTCTTTTAGGACCACGAGCACAAAATAAATGGGAGTGAATAAGGGGAATTCCAGTTCGAAATCAATTGACTAAACTTTAAACTAAAGGTTTTAAAAAATTAAAGCAGATTTTTTATTAAAAAAAAAAGCTATTTTGCTGTGTGCAAAAGCAAAACCCTATGTAATTGTTGCTGTATCAGAAAATCCACTGAATTTGAATTTTTACCGCGAAGTGATTCACTTTTTTCTTTTTCGCACAAGCCTTTTTTTTTTTCTTTTTTTTTTTAGCTTTTTTCTTTAACCTATGTGATTTTTTTTAAGTTTTAAAGTTTTTAAGGATTGAGCAAATAATTGTTTTAATAAGAACCTTTTAGAAAAAAAAAAACTCTAGGATTGGTTTTTACTTTAGGTATTAAAAAAAAAAAGATCTGATGTTCCTTTAAGTGCCGATTTTATGACCCCAAATCAAGAGACTACCACTCTAGAATAAAAAAGAAAATCCTAAAAATAAACCAGGAAATCCCTCTTGAAAATCCCATTGCTAAAAAGCACAAGATTTCCTCGTGTGTGTGGCTGGAGGTGGGAGTGACTTTAATGTTATTGATGAAAAAGATTTTGTGATCACTTATGCAAGTTGTCTAGTCTCTAAATAATTTGAAAGAACAAAACAACGAACGGGTTAAAAAGTTACCGGCCCGAGCCACTGCCGAAAATGTGATCACGAATGACTAAACATCGGTTTGTTTTGGTATTCTTTTCACTGCAGTTATTATATAATTACAATTACATTATCTCGTGATGATTTGGTTACTCGCAAACAAAAATCAAATTCAAAACCATATTTTTTACTAAAATTTTGAACGTGTTAGAAAGGATTGAAAAATTAAAAATATTTGATCTTTCCTCTTGATAACAAACATTCTGATGGGGGAAAAAAACAAAACAAAAAAAACAAAACAACATTCTGATGGGGGAAAAAAACAAAACAAAAAAAACTTCGTTTTTATTAAGTTTTAAGTTTTAAGTTAAGTTTTATTAAGCCTTTTTTTTTTTTAATGCTGTTTCTTTTTTCAGCGATTTGGTGGCGATCTAGGTACCTCCACTAAAAATCGCTGAAAAAACAGCATGAATGAAAAAGGGCCCCAAACTTAATAAAAACAAACTTTTTTCATCAAAATATTTATATTTTTATTCAGAGGAAAAATCAAAGTAATTTTTAATTATTTAAAAAAATTCTTTAATCCCTTCTAACATGTTTGAAATTTAAAAAGATCTTGTTTTTATTTTAGCGGGTAACAAATCGTTACGAGAGTTTTACAATGAAAAACGAACATTAACTCAGTTTTTTTTTTTTTTTTTTCCGGTGACAAAAATCAAATGAATTTTGATGAAACTTTCAGGATTTATTCATAAATGATTTTAAATGAATGAAATTAATCTTGAAATTATTATTTTTAAAAAATCTTGTGTGTGTGTGTGTTAGTGTATTTGACATCTGTTACCCCCCCCTCCATATTTTATAATCATAAAAAAATTTTTTTTATTTATTTTAAAAATCTTGGTGCAAGAAGATTTGAAGTATGCTTTTCACTTTATTAGTAAATTTTAAGTAGTTTTCGCTTAATATTATCACCTAACTGGATAAAATGCAGAATTTTAACTTAAGATTTATTTATTTATTTATTTATTTATTATAAACTATTATAATTAAAATTTAAAAAACAATTTTTGTAAAAATTCATTCATCAAAATATTTTTCTCATGACAATGTCCTTAACAAGTCTTGTTTATAAAAACAAAAGCTTTTCTAATTAAATAATCTTATAGTTTTTATTGCATTTTTATTTTAGAATTTGGAGCAGATTTTTGGGAAATCAATAGTAGTTTAAAAAAATATATATTATGTACATTTCTCAAGGCGTCCTGCTTTTAACTAACAATGATGGGGACAATAGTCCACTTGTAAATAATGCATATATAATTGGATCAAACAGGAAACACAAATAATTTTTTAACTTATTTTTTATTTTGTTGAAATTAAGTTTTTTGTTATTTTTTATTTATTTATTTTTTCAAGATGTCTATGGAATTTTTAATTTAGAAAAATAAATTATGTATTTTATAATAAAATTATTTCTCCCCAAACATTGAAATTCTTTTTTTATTTTTTTCAAAAATGAATCTGTCTCTTACTGATTTGAAGCAAATATTTTGTACTTTAAGTTTAAAATGTTACAAAAAATGCATTTTTAATTTTTTTAGTGGTATTTAAGATGATGACAGCTTGATACCTAAAGTTTTAAAATTAAAAAAAATTAAAAATCCTTCTTGAAGCTTTTATTTTGGTTTTAATTTTAAGATAATATATTAAATTTAATATTTCCAATACACAAAATACTTTGCTTGATTTAAAAACAAAATTCATTCAAATTGACTGGAAGGAGTATTTTCTGTCCCATCCCCCATCTCTAAAAAAAAAAAAACTGATTTCCAGTGCCGTTTTATTCACCATTCATTGCAGTTTGAATTCCTTGCATTGACTTACGCACAAATACCCTTGGGAAAGGTATTTATCCATCACTTCCTTCCAGTTATTGGTTAAATAATAGGATAGATCGGGTTCTATAGCCTTTGTTGGCAAACAGCCTACCGCAGGAAACAATGGCAACCTACTGCAGGATAACCTTCTGCCCAGTCAGTCATATCTCTTTCAAGACATGATCGCCCAAAGCGTGTATCACGTATGACACTTATCTGACATTTGCAGTGTAATTCTCTTCATTAAAAATTTTACAAAAATAAAATATACTTTTCTGAAACTTTAAGTCATAGCTGATTTGAAGCAAATATTTTGTACTTTAAGTTTAAAATGTTACAAAAAATGCATTTTTAATTTTTTTTACACAGTGGTATTTAAAATGATGACAGAACGATGTTTTTTATATGGTGAATATATTCGTAAAATAGTTGAATATAATGTAATCATCTCTTTTTTTTTTTTTATGTAATTTTTAAATACTCGGTAATCTTAAAAAACTAGGAAAATATTCTCCATAATTATCAGTGCTGAAATAAGCATCTCACAATATAGTTTCCGTTTCACCAGGTCTACTACTGATGTGCTAATGACATCACTGAATATATATATATATATATATATATATATATAGACAAAGACAGAAAATCTAAGCAAGAGCCAACAACCTATCACGGTTTTCGCCCTACAGCTCATCAGGGAAATTGTTTGCCCCATTTCCGTATTAAGCGCTTTAGTGTTAGGGTTTTCGTCTTGGGGTTTTTTCTTTCTTACGAGTGCTTGACTTTTTTGTTCATGTACTTCGTTTGTTTCTTTTTTTACTTCCCCTTCTTTTCCCTCCGAGTTCGTTCTCGGTAGGTTTGTACAACCGATTTAAATTATAGCTTAATTAATACTAGTTTCGGCAGAGTTCTGTTACTATTGGTATTGTTATTATTATAGTTAATATTATAATTATTAATATATATATATATATATATATATATATATATAGAGCAGGCTCTTTATAAGAATGGTGAAGCTCAAGCTGTTGCTCTTGATATCTTGAAAGCATTTGACAGGGTTTGGCATGCTGGCCTTATGTACAAGCTTCAGAGCTACATTTTTTTTTTTTTTTTTTTTTTTTTTTTTTTATGACTGATTTATTCCAATCATTCCTATCAAATCATGACATGAAATTTGTTTTGAATGGGCAAGCTTCCAGAACCTTTCATACAAATGCAGGCATTCTTCAAGGCTCTATCCCATGTTCTATACATTTTTTTGATTTTCATCAATGAGCTTCTGATGTAATTAGTTCCCAAATAAGCATCTATGTAGATACCACTCTTTACGCCCATCTCAATAAGAAATCTGCCAATGCTGACAAAGTAAACCTGGCTGCTACACTTCAAAAAAGCCTCCAATCTGTGATTGAATGGAGTAGGAAATTGCTCATAAATGTTAATGGCTCCAAAATGAAACTGCTCTTTTTTAACGATTATAGAGAAACATTCCTGCCTACCATTAGAATGGATAATGCTAGTCTCCTAAAGAGCAATGCACTGTGCCTTCTTGGTCTCAAATGACCTCAAATGAAATGACTAAATCAAATCTATAGCTGCATCTACTGCTGGAAAGGTTGATTCACTGTGTTTGGCCAGGAATTTTTTCTTGTCAGAATTCATTTTACACATTTATAAGTCTACTATTTGTCAGTGCATTGAATACTGTTGCTATATCTAGTCAGGTGCTCCTGCTATTCATCTTGAGGTTCTCAAAAAAATCCAAAGGAGGCTCTGCAGTATCATCAATCTTGACTTGGCAGCCCACCTTCAACCACTTTCTCACTGATAAGATGTGGCTTCTCTTTGTCTTTTCTAGAAACATTTTATGGCAACTGCTCTGATGAGCTTCTTTCCCTGGTACCTCAACCACATACATTTACTTGTGCTACTAGATTAGCATTAAGGTTCCATGCTTCTACCATCAAACCAATTAAATGTAACCGCTTCTTCTATTCTAATAGTTTCTTTTCTTGCAGTCCCCCCCCCCATTTGTGGGACTCACTTCTGTTGACATGCTTCCCTGATAGCTACAATCTTCAAAAGTTTAAATGCAACATCAATTACCATCTTTTATCTACTTGATTCCCATCCATCTCTTATCTTTTATTCAATATCCTCTGTACCTTTATTTATTCTCTCGCTGTAAACCTTTGTGCACCAGTAGCATTTCTGCCCTTGCTTGGGGTGAAATGATTTAAAAACAAAAAAAACAATCTAATGTTTCATTGAACTTTAGATAATTTAGTTTTAAATTTATTATAGTTATTGCTCTCATTTTTTGATAATGTCTTGTATGAACATCTGTATCTACAAAAGTCAGTATGTTTACATGCATGCAAAAAAAAAAAAATTCTTTTAAAATACTTGGGGGACCTTAATTTGTAATAAGCTTTTTGATTTATGATGAATATAGTTTTTACTCAATAACAATATCACCTGTTACACCATTGAAATAGAATAATTTATAAAATTTTGAATCTGTTTAAAATTAAAAAAAAAAATGAAAACATGTTTTGTAAAAGTTAATTATTCAATGAAAATTTTTTGTTTAAGACCATAGTCTACTTAATATATCTTATTCATTTTTACAACCTCTCTTACATGGCAAATATAAAGTTTGTGTTATCTATGTTAGAAACTTGCCTGTCCCTGCCTCTACCATATGATGGACACACCTGTTGATTTTGACGTATGAGGATCTGACAACCTCCTTTAGTTTTTATGTTTGTGTTGTATGTGACACTTCAGTCCTGCTAGTGACCTGCATATATGCCATTTCGGACACATGTATATCAAATGGGTGGATTAATGTTCATAGCCTGACACAATAAGTGAATTTTTATTTGGAATTTTTGCTCTGTAATATTTTATCTATATGATAAATGAAGGTGTGCTGACAAGGAGATTAAAAAATATTTGTTGTAGAAAATAGTCATTTGTCATGATGTTACAGATTCCTTGATGTAGCAACTATGTCCATATTGTATGCATGATGCTATCCATGAGATTCAGGAATGCAGTTGTTCATTGTAAAACTTGTCCAAGTGTCGACTGTGGAAGCGATCACCTGGTTATATGCAAACTAAGAGTGAAACTGAAGAATAAAAAAGCCTAGCACAGACTGCGATACAACACACTCATGAATGA
This sequence comes from Ascarosepion bandense, assembly GCA_037127315.1. Lineage (NCBI taxonomy): Eukaryota > Metazoa > Mollusca > Cephalopoda > Sepiida > Sepiidae > Ascarosepion > Ascarosepion bandense. Next base: position 152,414 of record JBBBDQ010001600.1, on the reverse strand, counting down.
CCTCAACCTGCAGTAAAAGCATAAGGATAGAGTGAAAAACAGATACGAGGGACAAATTGAAAATGGAAATTAAAAATATGATGCATTAAAAGAAGCATTAGTGACATCAGCCAATGACATTGCTCCAAAGAGAAACAGACGTAGAAGGAAAAATGAGTGTATCATAGATGAGATTCTGAACATGATGAAAAGGAGACAGAAAATATTGCCAAGACATTGAACTGAATACAGGAAATAAGGAGCAAATGCAAACAGGTGAAAGAGGAAATGGCTCAACAACAAATGCACAGAAATATTGAGCATGACCAATAAAGGAACCATGCAAAAAATATAAGGAAACTAACAGGGCAAAATCTGTCCCTCAGCAGCATGTATAAAAACCAAGGATGGAACACTCGTGGTGGGAAGAATATGTAACAGATCTCTTCTGTGACAAGAAAGAGCAACTGACAATACACACAAATAACTTTAAAAAAGAGTCTTCCGCCATTGTGGAGTCAAAATACAAGAAAGCAACTGACAACACAGAAATACTGACAGACCAGAAATATTAAAATCCAAAGCTGCACTGGCCAAACTGAATAGAAACAAAGTGGCCGGACCAGATGGCATTGTAATAGAGACAATGGCAGCCTTAGATGATTTCAGAGTAGATAAAATCACAGAAATAATAAATGAAGTCTACAACAGTGGCGATATGCCAGAAGATCTAAGTAGATTGATTTTCATAGCACTGCCTTAGAAACCAGATGCAAATGAATGTGAACTCCACATAACAAAACTTCTCATCTGAATTCTGATGAACAGAGCATGCAGCAGAATCAGACCAGAAATAAGACAAGAACAGTATAGTTTCGTCAAGGATACTGGAACAAGAAATGCGATATTTGTGCTTAGTGTTATCAGAAAGGGTAATAGAACTGCAGAAGGATGTGTACCTGTTTCCTCATCTGCAAAGGCATTCGACAAAGCATGCCATAAAGACCTGATAAATTCTTGGGAACTTTGACATATTCGAGAAAGCCCTTAGAGTAATCAAGAACCTTTAATGGCAGCAAACTGCCTGCATATGGACAAGAAATGAGTTCAGTAGATACACAAAGATAGAAAGGGGTGTAAGACAAGGATGTCTTCTCACCAGACCTATTCAACCTATACAGCACAATAATTCTGAGAGCTCTAAAAGTTCTGCCAGGATTTGTCATTGGTGGCCGCAATCTGAACAATGTAAGATACACAAATGATGTGGTGCTGATAACCGATACAAGAAAAAAAAACCCTACAAGACTTCCTACAAGAAGTAGTTTAAAGAAAGGACTACAAATCAATTACAAGAAAATGGAATGCATGGTAATCAGTAAAAAGAGGAGCCCAAAATGCTAACTACAAGTTGGTGTTCAAAATCAAACAGGTGCTGAAATTTAAATACCTGAGAAGTGTTCTGACAGAGGATGGAAAGTGCAATAAGGAGATCTGAAGGTGTATTAGCATGGCCAAGGATGCATTCCAGAAGCTGAGTCAAGTTTTAAGAGACCGGAAAATTGTATTGGAAACAAAGAGTGTACTGTATTGTCATGTGATGTCTGTCCTTCAATATGACAGTGAATGCTGGACAATCTCATCAAAGATGAAGGAAAGACTTGAAACAAAGTGTGGTTCTGCAGAAAGATGCTGAGGATACCATGGGCAGAACACGTGAGCAATGACAAGATTTTAGAGACAATGGACATATGAAGGAAACTGATACTTAACATCAGGAAAAGACAGCTAAAGTTTTTGGGACATGTAATGAGGAAGGAGGGCTTGGATAACCTGATGCTCACAGGAAAGATAGAGGAAAAGAGAGACAAAGGAAAGTAGTGCACAACTTACCTGTTGGACTTAAGCAGATGGATGGTGGAGCAGGGATTGAATGGAATAACGAGCAACAAGGGATAGGGAGATGTGGAGGGCCACGATTGTCTTATGTTCTGAAGGGATACAGCACATAGAAGATGGTATCAAAAAGCTATTCAATTTTACCAGTCCCGCTAAACCAATGTGGATACACATGTATTGCTGCTATTCTTTATCAGCCACTCTGCTTACTTATGAATAGACTACTCTAGAGAGACAGTAGAAACGAGATGTTAGAGTAAATTCCTGAAAAGTCTTTTTTTAATAGCTCAGCTTCTTTAAAGTATATGACATACAGTTATTGAGGATGAAGCCAAAACAATGGGCTGGCTTCGAAACATGAGAAATTTTTTGTGTAGTGATACTATGAATTTAAAAACATTGTAACAACCATTACAGTATAACACTCTACATTTGTATCGAGCACTCTTTATAAAAGTAAATGCATGAACAAAAAGGTAAATAAACCTATGAGTTCAACAACTTAGTTACAATATATATATATATAGTCATCCGCAGACAGATCTGTTTTACTGTATCACAGCTCATCAGTACGGTTAGACATCCGATTGCTTTTAACCAGGTTTGAAAACCGACCGAATTGACATCAGTTGGCAATTCTACCTCTGAGCTATGGGTGCTCGGTAGGAGGCAAACTTTCAGCGTATCATGTATTGTACACCAATAGCCAGAGTGCTGTAATTCATTACTGAATGAGCGATGGGTAGATGCTAGAGTTGCTACTGTTTTTTCAAATGTTACCATTCTTCCAGAGTGCTCAATCAGCATAGTCATCCACAGACAGATCTGTTTCGCTGTATATGTAGCTTTTACAATAAATATGAAGTGATTTTTCATGTCTTTACCTTGACATGGGTATGTATGATTTAACATTCAATTTTGGCAAATTGGTTAAGTTTTTATTTTAACCTAAATTATAAATTATTGACTTATTCGTATTTGCAGCCATGCTGATTTTTATGTTAATGTGGGTCATGTGTGTTGTGGTGCAGTGGTTATCGACTTGGAACAAGAAATTGTAAAGCCGAGTTTGAATTCTAGTTGAATTTGTTGCATTTGCTTATGCACAGATACTCTTGGAAAAAGTATTAATCCATGGCTTCCCTTCAGTTACGGGTCAAATAGTAGGGTAGATTGGATTCTGTAGCTTTGGTTGGCAACCAGTCTACTACAGAATGTAATAACAGCCTACTGTGGAAAATTCTTCTGCCCAGTCAGTCATGTCTCTTTTGAGACATGGTTGCCTAAGTGTGTATCATGTATAGTACTAAACTGACTGAATGTTAGTCAAGAAAGAATAACATAAAGATTTCTTGCTTCCTGTCGAAATGATCTCATTAAGTAAAATAATCATAATTTTTTTTTTTTTTTTCCCGGTTCACACCTTGTTTCCTGTTTAGGATGCGGTTTCCGGTTTTCTCTTTTCCAATCTTCTCACTTTTTTTTTTTTTTTCAATTGGAGTAGATAGACTAAACTATTGCCTGGTTCACACTCCACCCACATCTATTGAACAGGTGAAGAGGCTTATCCCTTGTTCCCGGTTTTGGATGTGGTTTCCAGCTTTCTCTTTTCCAATCTTTTCACTCCTATGTAGCCCTCTGCACATCAGTGGCGTTACCGCCTTGCTCGGGGTGATATGATTAAAAAAAAAAATAAAATAAATAAAAGTATCTTATTTGACAAATATAAGCAATTGTATTATTTTATGACAGTGAATTTGAGGGATCGTCTTGCTTTGTGGAGAAATATCTGAAAATTTGATCTTTTCTATGTAATTAGTTCATAACAAAGATATTGACAAGAACTCATTCATCTTCAAATGTTATGCCTGTTCATGGGCAATCATTTTTACTTAACTCATTGTGCTTGAAAGGTCATGATGCCAAAAAGAGAATTAAACTTGCAAGCCTCATTGCTTTAGCACAAGTGACATAAATTATCACTTTCTTTACACTGAAAAGCAATTCTGATACAGTTTTGAAATATGTACTTAAAAAAATGTAATTAGAAATATACTGCTACTATTTTTGTTAAATCATTTTTTTTTTATTTCTTTCAAAGAAAACTTATTTGATATTCATTTTTGCTATTTTAGAAAAAAAAATTAAGCATAATGCTTTTTATATTCATGAAAATACCCATTTATAAATTCTGTCCTAACTTAATCCCATTTCTATTTATGTGAAATATAAAAATTAACAGTATTTAAATATGTGAAATATAAAAATATTTTTTCTTTGTGTTAATGAAGAATAATTCAAAATACAAAAATATATATATTTTTTTTTAATCATATCACCCCGAGCAAGGTGGCAACGCTACTGATGTGCAGGGGGCTACATAAGAGTGAAGAGATTGGAATAGAGAGAACCGGAAGCCACATCCTGAACAGGGGATGAGTCTCTTCACCTGTTCAATAGATGTGGGTGGAGTGTGAACCGGGTGATAGTTTAGTCTTTCTACTCCAATTAAAGTCTATCTACTAATTGCCTTAAATTAATATCATTATTTAAATCTCTTTGAATTAGGTTTAACATAGTGGAAATATTTGATATTTTTAATTTAGAATACATTTTTGTATATTTGAGAAGCCTTTCAGATACTTAAAATTCATATTGTAACTTTAGTAGTTTTGCATTTTGACACTGGTGAAAATTCATCTGTTTATATTAACATTATCATTTAACTTGTGAAAATTGCAAACACTATTTTATGAAAAGGTTATGTCAGCCATTTATAAAATGGTTTCCATTTGCTTTTTTATAGCAGAAAGGTGCAAATTCTTTCATAGGTGCATAAATTTTGGCAAATTTAGTAACTTTTTCAGTTACTAAGAAAATAATGATGTAAAGAAATTAAAAAAGAAATTAAGATTTTGTCATGCAAAAATCAAAAGAAATCCACTTAAACTGTGCCATCTTATTTTGTGTTCGAAAAATAATTTACACTATTTATATTCAGACTATTGTCTTCATCTTAACACATTTCAGTTGTTGTGTCCTCTGGCTTTCCTCAAGTGTATATTTGTTGTATACCTATCTGTTTACAGGAATGGGATGTTCCTATCCTTTTAAATATGTGGATACTATTGGGGTAGAGGTGAGTGGTTATACAGTCTAGCAGTGTATCTACTTCACAGTGTGCGAGTCTTGTACTTGTTGATATACTATTATTCCCAACCTCAGTTTTGGTGATTATTCATACAGTAACCTTTTTAGGGTTACACCAATATTAACCTGGGTAATCTACAGGGAATTTTTTAATTGAACCCTTTATTTAATCTACAATGGTAGACTTCTCATTCCACTGCTCAGTCTACTGCTGTAGATTAAATAAGATTCAGTTCAGAATTCCCTGTAGGTTACCCAAATCAATATACACCTTTGGAAGGCCAGAGGGCACAATGGCTGAAATGTTGTCATCACAACAACAGAGATGAGGACAATAGGCAGAATATAAGTAGTGTAAATAATGATAACTCCTCATCCCAAATATTCAGACTAAAAACATTTTGTGTTCTTTTAATCATCTTTGTGCTTACTTTTTTTGAAGTTTTTTCAGTTTTCCACTTAAAATTTTTTCTTAGTTTTTTTATATCCATTTTTCTTCAATTTACAAACTGAAAGAATTATACTCATAAAAATCTCTCAAGTAGTTTTTGCAATAAGATATTAAAATATAGCCAGAAAATTTCTCTTTTTCTTTGTTTGGTAATATTGGTATAGCTTTAATATAGATTTACCTCATTGAAGAAATTATTGCAGCCCTTTTAATGAAATTAGTTCACAAGCTCAATTATTTGCTTTTCTGTAAATGAAATTATGGCTTTCTTAATAAATGTATTAAAATTTCTGATTTCCTATACTGACTTGAAAGCTGTAAATGCATCTATATTATTCTACATATTTGTATGTGCGTTTATGCTTGGATTAAAGTGAAATATCTGTTAAATCCTTCACCATTCTGGAATTCATAAAATTTTTTACTGAGAAACCCTACTTGAAATTAGGGGGTTGAAGGTAGAGATGAGAGATAAATGCAGAAAACTCTAGAGGAAAAAAGAAATGTAAAGAAAAACAAGTCAAAGAAAAAAAAGTAAACTCTTTTTCTCTCTCCTCTCAATTTATTTCTGTTTCCCTATCATAAAAATTAAGATGCATTAAAGTTCTTGAAGAATTCAAGCAAAAAGATAGTTGTGCATTTCTTTATTTTATAAGTGAAACTCATTCATGTTTCGATAAAAAAATAAATAATATTTGTGTATTTAACACATACAAAACTGACTAGAGAAAAAATAGTCATTAAAGAAATAAATTAGTTGATGGTTAGATAGAATGAAATGGTAACGTTCTGTACTTAAATAAATTAATTTACTGGTTCAATTCACGAGAGAGAATTATGGCATTTGGCAGTGTTCAAGCCCAGATTTCAAATGCTGATTTTTCAAGTTAGCCCACTCCATTGATATAACAATCTTTAAACTTATTCAGTTAAGTTTCTTGCTTTAATAAAATTAGAACATAAGTTTTCAACTTGACATTGACAACTAATATTTGTTCAAGTAATATATATAAACTCAAAACTTTTTCAAATACATGCTGATTTTATGATTATTGAAACAAAACAACTTTATTCGTCTTCAACAAATTTTGTTGCTCTTCATTATTACTTATGAAAATGTAAATAGATGATTTCTGAATTCACTTGTACAAAAAAATTATGGGTTTGCACATTGTGTCATTTTAATCCTAATGAGAAACTAGATAAAGATGTGGATTAAGTGTTGATACAAGAAAGTTTTTCATTAAATTTTATGAACATTACTTACTATTTTATTGTAATTTTCTCTACAAAAATGACTTTCATTTGAAGGACTTCGGTTTCACTCGGTTCAATCACTAACAGTTTTTTTAATTCAGAATTTCACATTGAAATAACAGTCAAGAATCATTAAAAATTTAAATTATATTACACTGCTTATTGGAGTTGCTATTCTCAAAAGATGGAGAGATATGAAAACTCTGCATCCCAACATTTAATGATGGAGATGAAGAATTTTTAGATTTATTCAGAAGATAGTTCAATTTTTTTCTTTTAATGACATTTCTTTTCTCTCTCTTTTTTTATTTTTTTATCAAGTTTCTAACTTTAAAATAAAAAAGGCTAACTTTGGTTTTATAACAAATGTTTCAATATTTGAAATGTTGGTGGAGGGGAATGTGGTGGTAGAAAAATGTAACTTGACACTTCTATTAATAATGATAATAATCAACATTTCTTATGTTGGTTATCAGATAACTAGTCTGATTTGGTTTTCTGTTTAGTTAGACATTTAAAATTAAACTGTCAGTTTTATAGATATTTACTGCTTTGGCTTTTGAAACTTACTCATTAATTATAAAATCTTCAAATGACTTAGAATCTTAAAATACAATTTGAAAAATTTCTTTCAAATATTCCAAGAAACCAATTTTTCTTTTGAAATGCTTTATTTTATCTTTTGCATGAATATTTTCCTGTAATCTCTAATACTATTCTAATTTTAAAATTTTTATATCAAAATAGGGGGGAAAAAGTGAATGATTTATCTTCTCAATATCTGAATTCTTTCCTAATGAAGCTATTTATTTGGCACAGTTGATTTTTTTTTTTTTTTTTTTTTTTTAACCTGCAAGTATATTGATAAAATTTTATAGAACCTCTCTTATATCACCATGGCCTGTTACAAAAGAGATGTTTAATATTCTGATTCTTGTATTATAAGGCTTACAAGGTGTTGATTAGGCCAACAAAATCATGCCAGCAATTATATACAACCTTTCACAATGTGAAAGAATTTTTATTTTTATTAATTTTTCCATGAAGCACCGAAATTTTCAAAATGTGTTCCTTGTAGAGATTAGGTTTTATATATATATATATATATATATATATATATATATATATATATGTCTTCTACTTTTTCAAAAAATATTTATTCATTTCATATTTGTTGGTAGTGAAAGTCACTAGTAAATTAACAAGTGTAATAATACAGTTTCCCCTTGAATTTGTATTGGTTTAAGATGAAGAAACTTATAGTTTCTGCTATGAGTTGCACCTACATTTTTTTTTAATCTTCCAAAGGTTTGACAAACTCTTGTTTAAACCTGACATGGTATGGAAAAAAATTAAAATAGAATGCTTGAGAATATCAGGTGCTGTAAGCTTGTTTTTGCAAGTGGTGTAATAGATAATGGCTCAAAATTGTTAATCGAAGAGCTGAGTTCAAATTCCATTTGGGTTCATTATATTCACTTCCTCTCAAATACCTTTGGGAAAGGTATGAATCTACTTCCCCTGTAAGCTATGGGTTAATTAGTAAGATTTGTATCACTAAAACTATTATCTGTACACCTGCCTCCACTGCAAAAAAAAAGTTGCATACATTAGATTTTGGCATTAAATAACCAATATAGATTGATATGATACTTAAACAAAAACAATTGACCAACTATATACTTATTCTTTCAATATTCAACATACTTGGCATATTGTTTTTAACTTTCTTTTAACTCTTTCCCAAAGAAGAGTGAGTTAGGGAAGTCGATTGGGCTGAGAACTTATAAGCAACTTTTTTTCTTTTTTTTTTTTTTTCTTTTTCTTTCCAACTATATTTTTAATTTAAATGTAACAAAATAGAGCTTGGGTGAAGTAAAAAAAAAAAAAAGTCTTAAATCACTGAACTCTTATATGGTTACATCTTTTTTCATTATTTTTAACTTTAAGCATCAGGTACAAATTAACAAATTAACCTTTGGATTTCTGGGATCAGTAACTAATTATTTGCTTTATTTACAGTTGGTTTAACCTTCTCTTTGTTAGCACTTCTATTAATAATGATAATCTAATCTTCTCTTTTTACAACATTTCAGCCATTATGTCCTCTGACCTTCTTCAGGTGTCTTGATCCAGGTAATCAACAGGGAATTTCAAACTGCACTCTTAATTTAATCCATTTCAATGTTTTCTGTTAATGATTCCAAAAAGGTTTAAAACATTTAAACAGAAGACTGTAGTTGCTTTAGTCTTATCATAAATGTTTCAATATTTCATGTCTCTGTTTATTTTTATTTTTTTAACATCAGACAAATTGATCCTGTCTGCTATTTTAAAATTATTTTTCTGTGATATTCACATTTGATTGATAAAAGCTTAAGTTTGGTACAAAAAAAATTATTTCCTATATAAATATATTACGCACACATGACAGCTCTTTTAGCAACAGATCTGGTTTCATTTTGATATTAGCTTCAATAAATAAGCATTTTATATTGAAAGCTTTAAGCTGTTAGGATTTTTTTCTTTAAATAGATTAGGTGAATTTAAGTTCCTTAGCTCTGAAAAATAACTTGAAAGAAAAAAATATTAAATGATTCAATGTAGAAACATTACTCTTAAAAACTTGATTATTTCACTGATAAAAATCTCTTTTTCTGTACACATACATGCACAAAATTAGAATAATTAATATAAATAATATTGTGAAATAATATGTTGCTATTTTAATCCCAAATTTCATTTGCTGTTTACATTATTGGTTTTAAGATTATTTTGAATTTTCAATACAAACTTCTTAAATTTCTAATGGAGTCCTAGACATTAATCTGTTATTTATTTATTTCTTTAGGAATGTTAACCTCACTGTCATTTAGTTTCTTGTTCCTTTTTTGGCACTCTTTCTAAATCTGTCAATATTCCCTGCTCTGTTGCCAACAGCACTGATTATTTTTGTTTATTCTAAAAGAATTTCTTTGTGTGCATCATATTTTGTAGCCTTTGCTTAATGGTTGATATTGCTGATCTCTTGTAGACTGTGTGAAACAATGAATCTATCAATCTTAAACTGTTGATTTGAAAAATAAAGCAAAAATAACTAGGAGAAAATTATTATTATTTTTTTTTTAAATCCAAAAAACAAAGTTCTGTCACGGATTGAAATATCCTAATATGGGTTTTATGATAATAAATAACTCTTTTATCCTTATCACTAAATTGGATGCACATTTTTAAAAATCTAAGGCTTGAATTCAAATACAAGTTGTTTAAAGGTAAATTACTATTAGGAGGATTTTATGACTGCCAGACTAGTTTGGTGAAAAAAAAGCAAGTTACTTTGACCTGAAATGATAGAGGTTTTAATTTAGTTTTTCAAATAATTTTTAGTTTGAATCTCAATTATTAAAAATCAGTTGTGATTTAAACATAATTTTCTTTTATTTGATATGCATTAAATCTAATAGTTTTTCTCTCAATCTCTAAAGATAAAAGACTTCAAGGTATATTTCCTGAGATTTAACCTTCAATCACTACAAAGCCCTTTGCACCTGGCTTTATAAACTGGCCCATTGCCACAACATTGACAATGTTGCTCAGCTCTTGTAACTTTTAGAGAGCCTGTAACCAGTTTCCATTTTATCATTACCCCACCCCAGGCCACTTGTTAGACCCCTTGCTTCAAGAACAGCATGCTAAATCTTGGCTTTTTCCCCACATCTTGAGAATTTGCTCTCTTCACTATTGAAATCAAACTGTAGATGTTCAACTTTAAAGTGAGTGCTGATTAAATTGCTAGCTTCTAAAAGTACATGCACCTCTCTTATACATTTTGTGTTTCCATGCAAGCATCAATGCTCATTGACTGAAATTTTGGCATGAAGATTCACAAGATACCTAGTTTTGACATAGGTTATGTGAAGTTGAACTTGGAGGTCATTTTGGATGACCAGAGGTCATCAAAGTATAATCCTGCCATTTCTATCCAAATGAAGTAAAATACAAAGTTTGTGATGAAGTATAAAAATGTTTCTGGACTTCACAAATGGAAGAGTGGATTATGGTCAAATTCTATGTGCAAAGTCATCAGATATCATTGGCAATAGAATTAGTTTATCGGCTTTGATTTATTGTAGCTAATCTGTTATATTCTTTTAGATAACTTTGGTATAAAAATATTGCTATAGGTGGTGCTAACCTATATCATATATCAGAGGTCAATTTTGGATTATAATGGCTCTTTTTTTTTTCTGACCAGATGAAAGTTTAAAAATAAAATGAAGGTTTGTAAATTATTGTACTGCCTAGAAAAATATTTTCAGAGTAAAATTCTAAGATGTTTAAAATTAAACTTGACTTTTTAAGCTCTTAAATGTAAAAGTATCAAGAGTTGCAGAAACTTCCCAGTAGCTTCGTGGGTGATTTGTATTCATACTCTAATGAATGATGCAGTTAAAAAAAATAAATGCAAAGTTGTTACAAAAGATTCTTGGAGTGGCTCAGTTGACACAGTTCCAGATGATTCAGACTGTTCATTACCTAAGTTTCTTGAGCTATCTCGTGTTTCTCTCTACAAGCTTCAACTAAAAGCTAGAATATCTGACATGTTCTTGAAATATCTTGATCCTTCAAATTGTGGAATGGAATTTGTTGAGCTGTCAAGCAGCTTCTTCCACATGTCTTCAAGGCAACTATTCTAATTGGGGTATTTAAAAAAATTTTTTATTTTATTTTCAGGGTCTTTATAATTTCAGTAGACTTGCTCTTTGAATTCAAATTATTTCAATTCAGTGAGCCTGAATAACTTTGCCATCAACAACATACAAGAACAATTTCTCAAGATCACTGACCTCAGCCTAATTTCTTTATCTTTTTACCTGTGGGCAGTTACATTGATTGTTTTTGGCTGCCCAAACAACTTTTTCATTCTAGCACCCAATAAGAGAACACTTATGATGTTTGCCCAGAAACACATTTCTGCTCAAGAAGTACACCATTTGTTTGGATCATCAGAATATTCAGTAGCAGTTACTTTTTCATCTGTAAATATTGTTTTTTTTATTTTTTATTTTTTTCATGCTATATTTGAAGTTATTTTCCCCCCAGGCAATCATTACTGGTTTCAATATAAAATCAATTGCATTATTTATGCATGCAAAAACAGTAATCTGTTTTCTTTACAGATACGCAAAAGATAACAAAAGGATAGGCTTGTTCATAGAATATTTCCAGTTGTTAACCCCACAGTATGATTACTTTTTTACATTACAACTTTGAGGTGATGTTTAATTCTGAGTTGCAGATATCTGAAAAATTGCTGTTTTCACAAGAATTTTTAGAAACGCCACTACTTTCCTTTGTTTTGTCTTCAGGTGATTAAAGACAATGAGTTTGATATACTATGGAAATAAAATTTTTATTTGGTGCAATGTGACCAATAGAAATGTCAGTTCAACGTAAAATGATATTCTCATATTAAAATAAACTGGAAGATTTTCTTAAAACCAATATTTATCAACATTGAAACATTTTTGAAATTTTAACTTTTGTCTAAAACTTTACTTTTTTTTTTAAATATCCTGAACCAGTCTGACAATTAGCTTTGTAATTATGCATGAAAAAGTAACAATTTTAAAAAATAAATCTTCCATGCTTTGTCCGAGAAATTTGCTATTTGAAGACTAGAAATGTCAATGGCAATATTTCAGTTGAAGAAATAAAGAAATCTCAAACTTTCATGGTTTTGCATTTGCTTGAATTATATCAATTTTTGACATTCATAATTTCTATAATTAGATTTAATGATTGTTAAAATATTAACTGTAATGCAATTTTAAAGCTAAGTTTGTTTATAGTTTTTCTTTAAGTTAGACAATCTTCTGGTTTGATGCCAAATCCCTTAGATTGAGGGTCAGATCCAAAATTTTTAAATGATTAGGTATAATTGTTCTACAATTAAATGGCTGGAAACTTTTTTTCCTTTTCTTCATTATATTTTTTAATTAATGATTTTGTATAAGAATAAATTTAAAAAATTCTCCATGTTTCTATTTTCTATTCATATTATTTATTTCCTGTTTTCTTTTAGCATTTTTAAAAAGAAGGCATAATTCTATCAAGCATTTCATTAAATAGTATCAAGTGTGAATTCTATGAGCTGCGGATAAAAAAAAATATGATGCCATTTAACATAGAATGATATCCAAGAGGAAAATAGTTTCCCTCAGTTAAAGATAAAGATGTATATGGTAACAAGCCTTATGAATGGCGAGTTAGGATCAAGTTTTCAGTCTCCCATTTTAGTCTCAACTGATACATGCAGGAACTTAAACAGATCTAATTTGAAATATAAACATTAAACAGATATTCAGTTTTAAGCCTCTGACTTTATGATCTCTTCAGATCTGATCAGATCTACTTGGCAAATGATCCACGTTTTGAGCAATGCCCTACTATAAGTTCCATTGTCAAAAAATCATGTAGAATTCTGGCTTTTCATTACTTGCACAAATATTATTTCTCTTTGATTTTTTTTTTTCTCCTCAGTAAGTCTTCTCAGAGATTCTTGGCATTTTTCCAAGTAAGTGACAGCTATTTAAAATTACTCCTGAATCTGTGTAAACTGTCTTCTCTCTTGGGTATAATTGGAATATATATTTTTCAGGAATTGACCTATTCATGAATAAGGATCACTTCTCATATCTCTAACTCTGTTTAAAAAAACAAAGCAATTTTGTCTTTGAATGATATAAAAAGATAATTAATGTATCAATATTGTTAGAAGTAGCACTGCTCATGGTTTAGTCTAAAAAACTGTCCAAGATTTGGATTTTAATTAGTTTGATCTTTACAAATTGTTATTAACAATAATCTGCCAGTAATTTTTTTCTCAAAGCAATTATTGCATTTTTTAATTAATGCAGGACTTGTTCAGAAAAAATTTAACCTTTTTTTTCTAGTATCACAAGAATTTAAAATTTTTTGTAACTTGTCAACAAATCAGAGGGAACCTTACTGCACCAGCATAAGCACATTCTTGAATGAGTACCATGATCCTGTCATGTTTATGGTTGCTAAATGAGCAGATCATAGAAAATTCCCTTTTTTTTTTCTTTTTTTAAAATTTTCTTTTTTAATTTGCACATTCTTTTGTGGAAACCTGTGAGGACCCTATGGGAATAAACTTTTTGTATCAGTTGCAGGAGAAAGTCTGATAGAGAAAGCTTCCAACTTGAAGTACATTTTTTCGCTCTCTTTTTGTGTTGGAAAGGTTGTATCACTTCATAGGAGTTCACCTCTGCTAGCTAAAGACTACTTTGATCTTTGAAAAATAATAAGTTTCATGTCCACACTATGTGGCCTGCCTACTGCATGCAAATGTTTTGTAACATAGCTTCAATGCTGTGCTTCTGGTTGACTTGAGGATCATCACTAATCTGCTCTCTAACCAGATGTAGTCTTCGTTGGAGGTGGAGACAAGACAATTTTTGTTTTAATTGGTTTTCATCACATTTTTTTTTCCCGCTTGGAAAGCTTGTTTTGTTTAATATGATCATTTAAAGAAAAAAAATCACTGATTAAGTTAGATATTGCTCAACTTTTTTTTTTTTAATTAGTATCACACTTAGTTTTAGGTTAACTCTGAGGCAAATTTCTTTTTCTTTCACTTTAAACTTTTCTGCTATATTGGTGATCAACAAACTAGTGGAACAGAATATAAACCTAAAAAAAAAAAAGTTGTGTTAGAAAGAAAATGACCCATCATGCAAATCCCAACACTTCAAAAGTGGGATGAAATTTAACCAACAGTGTTTCAAAGAATTAAAAAGCAAAATGTTAGATTTGTTGTTTTTTTTTCTCTCCTTTCTATGAAATCAATATAGGATTGGCCCTTTCCTTATTGAGGCTTTTTATGTAAATTTTTTTTATACCTCTAGTTATATACAGATATTAGAACACACACACACACACACACACACACACACATATATTTTTTCTACTCTTTACAGCATTTTTCTCTCTCTTTCTAAGGGATGAGTCTAACTTTCTATTTGGGGAAAGTCTTTTCAGTTTTGTTACTGACTTGGAAAATATTTATAATTTTATTTTACTTATTTATTTTTTTAAACCACATTGGAACTATCTTCAGCTACCATATTGCAGCTGCATGTTTGTAGCAAGGATATTTGGCATTATTATTCTTATCTCTTCTTTTGCCTTTTTTATTTTTTTTTTCACTTTGGGTATTACATATCATAAAACTGCTGAAAATTTAATGAAAGGTCATATGACATCAATTTCACTTAAACATTCATTTGTAGTGTAGGGACAAGTATTGATTTTGTAAAACTTTTTTTTTTCATAATTTAGACTAATAATAGGGTAAATTGATTTAAATATGAATTCTTCAAATTAGTTATGGTAAAACTCATATTTATTTTAATTGAGTAAATTGTTACTTAGCCCAAATCTGATTTAAAACAACTAGAGCTTAACTCATGAAAAAAAAAACAATTGTAATAAAAAAAAAATCTATTGTTTAAGAGGTTTTAAAAAATAATGTAAGTCCTAGCTTTTTTTTTCTTCATATTTTTTTTGAAAAAAAAAGTAGCTTTTGTTGCAATATGTATTAACCATATTTAACCCTTTAGCATTCAATATGCACAAATCTGCTTTGTAAATATTGACTCTCAAAATCTCAGTTTTGTGGGACTTTCTAGATTATTTGCAATGATGTCGTCATCTACTAAGGCAGAGAAAACATGGAGTGGGTTGAATGCTAAAGGTTTGAATGACTTGTAAGAATCTTTCTCATTTACATATAATATTATAATATTAAGGAGTTGAATGTTTGAGAATTGTTAGTCTATGGTATTTGGGTAAACATTAGTCTACTAGATACCTCAACTTAGCTTATACTTTTTTTGAGCCATTGTTTTAGGAGATGATCTTGTATACCATCAAATAGGATAAACAGATATTTCCACTTTATTTTCAAGTTACTGAGCCATTGTTTTAGGAGATGATCTTGTATACCATCAAATAGGATAAACAGATATTTCCACTTTATTTTCAAGTTACTGAGCCATTGTTTTAGGAGATGATCTTGTATACCATCAAATAGGATAAACAGATATTTCCACTTTATTTTCAAGTTACTGAGCCATTGTTTTAGGAGATGATCTTGTATACCATCAAATAGGATAAACAGATATTTCCACTTTATTTTCAAGTTACTGAGCCATTGTTTTAGGAGATGATCTTGTATACCATCAAATAGGATAAACAGATATTTCCACTTTATTTTCAAGTTACTGATCACACACAAGATAACGATATATACATTTTTATATATGAAGAACAATATTGGAGGTGGTTGAACATATGACAAAGGTTTTCATGTGATGCATTTTATAGTCTTAGCTATAATACCAAATTTCTGTCAAAATAAATGCTTGATACCTGATTGCTTAAATATAAAGATTTTATCATTTTTGTTGTGTTAGCAACATTTTGTTCTTGTTCAGAGAATAAAATAATCATGTTGGGAATTCGTCTGTTGGTATTTCATTTTTATTACTTAGAATACAAAAGATTCAAGGCATTTATTATTATTGAAATATCATCTTTGTATTTCTAAATTGTTTTTTAAAGACAGCAAAGACAAAAACCATTTTATTTTAAACAATCGATAATTCTCACATGTACAAGTTTAAATAATGTATCATGTGGCCTTTTCATTTGAAAGTCAATTTCAGTGCTGTCTTTGTTGGATGATTTTAAGATCTATTATATTTGTATAGTATGAAAATCTTAAAGTAGTGTAGCTTGGCAGTACATAATCCATATGTAAGTCAATTTGCTGTATTATCATCGAGTTAAATCATTTTATAAATTCTATTACTTGTCATTACGATTTAAAATATTGATAATTCCTCCCACCTTTTTATAGGATTATTCAGTGACCTTTGAAATAGGCTTTGATTATATCAGTACTGGCATACATCATGTGACTGCTATTAAATCACTTGGCCTTAAATTTTCTTTCCAGTTTTATATTTTTTTTTTTTAGTAATGGTTTTTACCTTTTATGATTTGTTGCTACTGTTCTACATTGATTACAATTGAATGTCTGTTCATTTGTTCTTGTAGAATTAATGTATTCATTTTATTTTATGAAATATTTGCAATTCTAATCTCGTTTTTACTTACAATGTAACCAGAATTTCCCAGGGAAGAGTCAACAAATCTGCCAGAAATTATTTGCTCATGTCAAAGCACTGGTTCTTGTAAAATCACTGAAGTCATACCAAGCCTGGTTAGTACCTAGATGGGTGACTGCTTGGGAATACCATGTGTTGTGTGCTGGTGATGTAATGTCATTGGAATTGTTACTTGGATAAGCTGAGTTCCAATTTCTGTTGGCTTTTTTATATTTACTTATATGCAAATACCTTTAGGGAAAAGTATGAATCCACCTCTTCTCCCCAACTATGGGTTAATTAGTAAGACCTGTATCACTAAAATGTTAACAAAATTCTCACCATCTAAAAAAAAAATATTTTTTTTTTTTTTTGGTTTAAATAACTGGCAAAGGGTTAAGGTCATCATCATTTAACGTCTGTTTCTATGCTAACCTGGGTTGGACAGAGTTTTCTTGATGGCTCCATAATTGAACCATTATAAAATATTGGAATGAGTTTTACAGCTGTATGCCCTTACTGACACCAATCAGTTTATGAGACTGGAAACTCAGTGCTTTTGTTGAGTCTCTAGGAAGGCTACCTACTAAGGTTAATTCAGTCTACTCAATTCTATACAGAATAGGTGTACAAATTTTTATTTCAGAGATTTCCTTCTAAGTTGCTATCCAAAGCTAAAGTCTCTTACCCAGCCTAACTTTTTCTTTTTCTCTTAAATGACTCCAGTTTATTTACCCATAGCTGAGACCCTAACAGGTTCTACCACCTTAGGTCAGAGTGGACCTGGGAGCAACAGCAGTTAAGAGGTGCTTCCCAGGCTCCTCTAAACCTCCTTGCTGTCAGATGTAGCTTATCATATCCAGCACAAGGTGTAGGAAACAAATACCACAATAAAAAAAAAAATCTATTTGCTAAAATGATTACAAATATAAAAAATCAGCAAATGCCAGAATGTTTATAATATATTTAAAATCCTTGGAATATAATAATAATGTAAAAGTTATATTTTTATACTTATTGATGTTCTACTAAAAAATGTATACAAAATACTAAATTTAGAGGTTTATGTAGAGGGTAGAAATTATGCATTTTGATGACCCCCCTCCCCCCGAAATTCTTGTGTCGGACAGCTCGATAAATTTTTTTTCATTTTTAAAGAAAAAGTTTTTAAAATTTTTAAGATTAGTTTTATCAGACAATATATTTATTCTTTTGTTCTATCTTCTATTATTGAGCTTCTTAATTTCATTCATCTAGGATTCTTCATTTTTCTCAATAAACTACTCTTGATGTCTTTTGCTGTCTTTCAGAGATTTCAAATTTT
Organism: Ascarosepion bandense; assembly: GCA_037127315.1. NCBI lineage: Eukaryota > Metazoa > Mollusca > Cephalopoda > Sepiida > Sepiidae > Ascarosepion > Ascarosepion bandense. The sequence continues at coordinate 134,155 of JBBBDQ010001600.1, read as the reverse complement.
TCTCATTAAAAAAATTCTTTTAAAACCAAAATAAATGGTAATCCGAAGGTACTAATATCTACTGAATGAGTGAAAACAAACTAACAATTTATGCCTGATTTCCAAAAGTATGCATTGTATCATGGAAGAGTAAACTCCTCTTAACTAATTTAGGACACTTTTGGTAGATGTCTTCTAATTTGGGAACAAATAGTACACTTTTGCATGTGTGTTGTGGTGCAGTGGATATTGGCTTCAAATGAGAAATTGGAGAACTGAGTTCAAATTCTAGTTGAATTTGTTGCATTCACTTATGTGTAAATACCCTTGGTAAAACTATGACTCCAACTATTTTCCTTCCAGACTGTGTTCTATAGCCTTGGTTGGCAACCTACTGTGGGAAAATCTTCTGCTTAGTCAGTCGTGGATGAAAAGAGACATGATAGCCTAAGCATGTATCATATATTTACTTTTACTAACTGACATGTTTGAATCAATCATTTAATTCTCATAAAAGACTGCATTCTAATCTTGGAATAAAATATGCAGCATCTTTTTTCTGGATGAAGATCAGTTTTTATGCAGTTAGTGGTAGTTAATATAATCTAATATAATTATACAGTTGTTTTTGTTGTTTTTTTTATTTTTTTTTATTGTAACCCATAACAATTTCATTAAAAAATGGAACATTCAAATATGGTCTAGTCTTTTGCTTATGTGAAAGCCATAAATCAAAGTGACTAACATAACCAAGCAGGTACAAATGATTTTAACTGCTTGATTTGGTTATATTTTGAGTATGTTATCTCCTGCTTTGTATAAAGTTGTACAGTACTTCCTTGATTATCTGGATGCGTTGGAATAGGTATTGAAAAAATGTCTGGCTAATTCAACCAACTTCAGCATTTGTCAAACATAAACATTGCTTCAATGTTTGAAATTGGTTATTTCGAACTTCATCATAGACAATATCATTATCATCCTTTTCAACATTTTCTGGTATAGTTATAAGTTCAGTGATACCCTGATCATTTATTTATTCATATCCAGGACCACCTGCTTTGAACCAGTCATTTCTGCTTCATTTACAGCAATGTTTAAATGCTGTAAATTGCTCAATGAAATCTTAAAATATTAGAGTGGGTTTAGTTTGAAAAATACTGTGTATTCTTAAACAATGTATTGATTTGGTTGTTAACTTCAACTGATCTCTGACAAAATTTTACAAACTACTTTTGACATGTTTGAACATCCACAGTATCTTTTTTATTAAATGAGTTATCAAAAACATTTTTTTCAGGACTTTATTTTTTGGGTTTGTCATTGGCAGAAATTAAGAGATAGCTTTTTTTTTTTCTTTCTTTAAGGTAACTAATCTATCATATGCAAAGGAGTCAAAAGTTATTAGAGAGGAAACAGCCTATGGATTTTATGAGGTGTTTTATTTTATTTCTTTTTCATTAAAGATCTCCATCATAAATAAGTATCAAAAATACTGTCTTGTTTATTCTTTATTTGAAATTATGAATGATGGAGATCTGAAAATACAGTATAAAGAAATTATAATTTAATATTACTATGCATCATAAGGTTACATACATATATTCCTCTATTTACAAACAGAAGAAATGTTATGTTCAAGTTGCATTTTTAACATTTTTAATAAAAAAGTATTGATTAATTTTTTTTTAATCTGTTAAAAACATTAAACAGAAATATGCCTATTTTTGCCAATTAAAAAGAAAAAATGCATGTTGATATGACAATTGTTTCAATGAATTGTTGAAACTAAAGTTTCTTTACATCATTGACTAACAAAAACAACTAAGTTTTTGGCTAATCAAATAATAGCTTAAGTGTTGTCCTTGATAACAAAAAGCTACAAATTGTTCTCAAAGCTATGAATGAATGGAAAAGTGGGATTTAATGATTTAACCACTGGATTTTTGCCATTTTTTTACCTGAAATTTTCTTGAACAAGTATGTGGCATTCAGATTAAGGTGAATGGTCTCTCATGATTTTAATCCCATTCAAACATCTACAGATTATTGAAATTAATTATTTGCTTGCCTTGGTGAATTGTTCTACTTTACTTAACTTTCAGCACTACTTAATCAAAAAAAAAAAATCTCTTGCACACAAGATGAAAGATTTTAAAGATTGTAGTTTACATTAATAAGCTAAAAACACTATACATGAGAATGCTAGTCATGTATTAATCTCTTCAGTGCAGTGAATGCAAAGCACTCTTGATGTTTTGCATTTGTGATAACATATCTTTAGTTCACATATCCACAATTTTTGTATTTTTACTTCAAAGAACAGTTACTTATAAAAACAGAGCAAGATGATGTATTTTGCCATGAAAAAAATAAAAACAATGAAAATACTCAGCTCTCAGTAACTACAATTCTCACTTGTTTTTATCTTTTCATTTACTTATGCAAAATTATCGATATTAGTAACAACTCTTTTGCATTATCTGAAGATTTACTAAAATTTCAGCTTTATTTTTACTTTTTTCAATATTCACATTACAAACAGTATGTGTTGACAAATCATTTCAAGATATCTTCTGTACACAATATCTATTATGTATGTATTTAGGTACTTTGTGATAGGGTAATGGTTAACAAACTTGTTTGATTTGTAAACGGTCCAATTTAATGAAAATCAAATATTGGGGTAAAAATATATCTTAATCTACATGGGGTGACATACAAATTGTCATCTAAATTATGCAAAAATGAAAATAACATTGGTATCTCATTTTAACAGCAATATTTTACCAAAATTACACAAAAATATATTGAAATATGAAAGTAAATTTATTCAATAAAATCGCTATTGGCTTCAACCACAGCCTATGAATGGCTTTAAAATCTCTTGCATCTCTTCTGGATGGTCTCCTTGTTTAAGTTGGTGAATGCTGCCATAATCCTTGCTTTTAGTACACCTTTGGTGTTACAAGGAGTTTTATTAGTCTTTAGCCTGACTGTACCTCATACATAATTATCAAGGGGTTGCTGTCTGGGGGTTTAAATGGCGAGATGTAAGGGGTGATATGGTCACAAATTGTCTGACAGCCATGACTGGGTTCTCTTGCTTGTGTGGCATGGTGCAGTCTTGTTGTTAGACATAGCAGCTTTCAGCAGCCACCCTCTTGACCCAGGGCAGCACTACCTTCTTAAGGCACTTGATGTACACTTCTGTGTAAAATCTGAGACTTTGTGAGAAGATAATAATCACTAGTAATTTCAAATGCCTTCACCATTAGAGTCATCTAAATCTTCTGCACTGTCTTCAGATTGACACACATACACATTTAAATGTTTTTATTGGAGCTTCCAGTGTGAATGTCAAGCAGGACAGCATGTCATTTCCAAATTTCTGGTGGAGTGAATTGCATATGGGGCTCTTTTTCTGTACCCAACTGACCCTACTATACTGTGCAGTTGACAAGAACTAACATGTATGTGCAAAATTAAAAATATATAATCGCAACAATTTATTCATTGTACCCAGTACAATGTCAATTGTAGAATGCAACTGTTATCTCTTAACAATCTTGAAATTCTGTTAAATGTATTTGCATTGTTCTTAATAAATATTCAATTTTTGAAAATTCTCAATGATGTTTCTGTTTGTTTTAAATCTGCATTTTGTTTGATTTTTCTTTCTTTTTTATATACAATTTTGCATAATGAAATGCCGTGAAAGACAGTTGCAAAATATGTGAATTGCAATCAGAAAAAATTAATAATGTATATTAAATTTAATTGATATGGAATTATTTTTAGAACAAACTCTTTTGTCATAATTTATACACTGATATTATGACCATCTGGAAGCATATATTAGAGAAATTGCCAATCTTTTAACTAAGTATTTTGATGCTTTTGAAATATCATATTAATATTCAAAATATTTTTTCAAGGACCTAAAACTGCAGAAAGGATTTTCTCAAGTTATCTATATCTGTAACTTTTTTTTGATTATATATTTTACTTAAGTAACTTAAAAATCTGTATTGTTTTACATGACCAAGAACTAAAGGTCTAGTCCTTGCAAAGTGTTGGATATTTAAGTTAGGCCAAGTGTTTGAATGGTGTAAGAAAAAAATGTTTTGCTTTTAGTTTTCATTTCTTAGAAAATGATAATTAAATTGATCGCAAAATAGTGATTTTAGTACTTCCAGTTTAATTTTTTTTTTTTTTTTAACCATGAAATTGTACTTAGAGAATGTTTCTATAAAATCTGTTCCTAGCCCTTTGATGTATAACATATATACTGGAATTTCTTGAATTTCTTGAATTTAATTTTACATATAGAATTCAGGTTTTAAGAATAATCATTTTAAAGACTCTTTTTTGCCTTTCATCAGCATGGTTGATGCTAACTTCCAGTAGAGCAACTCACTACATTTTCTTGGTCTCATGTTTTCTGCTGATAAGTAGAATGAGTGTTAAAACAATTGCTAAACCTTCTGTTAGGAAAGTCAGTTTACTATATCATGCGAGATGATTTTTCTCACTACACTCTAACATGCATATCTATTAAATATTGCTGCAATATCTAGTTTTATATATCTACAAATTCTTGAAAATTCAGAATATGCCAAATGTATTGCTGCAGAGAAGTAGCTGCCTCATGAGGTGTCCTGAGTATGATGATAACCTACGTCCAGGTCCAGGATATGACTATACACTTCATTCAGCAGTAAGGCCTCTTGATTGGAAGATTTTGAGGAGTGGGAAATTGCTGTTGGTCCATCCTGAATTGTGGTGGTAGCACTTGTTAGGGGTCTCAGCTATATGCAAATAGTTAACCCCCAAACTGGGGTCCAAACACTCTGAAAGTATAAAAATAGATTTTTACAGTAAAAAATTCCAGCAGTACTTTTTGGAGAAGAAAATATTACTAGCAATAAAATTTTGAAGGGAAGGTGGAGATTATATATATATATATATATATATATATACACACACACACACACACACACAAGCAATACATGTGACTCGACAAAACCCTCTTTACAAAAATACGTCAGTGAAACCTAATCTACAATTTCTTACAAATAATGTATATTCTATTCATACAGATCTATTGCAAGAATTTTGTCGGCATTAGATGACCCATTGAGGTTACCGAAAAAAGAAAATAACAGTATCCAAAGAAGAATTGGCAATTTTATTGGTTCTGACATATCTTGGAGAGCGGTGCTTGAATTCATTACATTCACTTAAATGCAAATATTCTTGGGAAAGGCATGAATCTATCTCTTCTCCCTCCAGCTATGGGTTGAATAGCAGGAAACATTGGCTTCTATAACCTTGGTTGGCAACCAGTTTACTGCAGAAAATAATGAAAGAGACATGATTGCTTAAGTGTGTATAACATATGGCAATTGTTTGAACTTTACTTCAGTTATTTTCTCATTACCATAATGCATCTTCCCTTTGTTTCTTCTATCAATACTTTCACGGTAATTATTTTCTTTGTTGGTACGTTAAATTCGTGAATTTATGCACAATAGTTGATCGGCATCTTGGTTTCATAATTTCACAGTTGAAATTGCTAGTAGTAATCATAAGTTCTATACCAATAGTTTCTTTTGCACATCTCACTTCTAGCTTCCTGCTTTGCTGTCAACTACACTTTTCAAAAATTTAAATGCAATACCAGTTATCATATTTTGTCTCTTTTTAACCCTGTTTTCATATTGTCCCCTCATTTTTTCATTCTCAATAACCCTTTGCATCTTGGTAGTTTTTGATTGCCTTGCTTAGAGTGAATTGATTTAAAAATAAAAAAAATCATTTCAGAAGAAATAAAAAATGAAAAGATCTAAAAGAAATTTTAAGTTTTAATTCAAGGTTGAAAGTTGTTGTGTGCAATGTTTATCATATGAGAAGTTTGTACTCATAACAGACAAAAAAATAACGTTCTGCTTTCATTCAATATTTGCTTACTTATTTTTCCTCTGTTAAAAATGGAAAAAAAAGAAATTTCCCCAAATGAAATTTAATAAAACCTATTTTAACTCTAGCAATACTGACTAACCTAGTTATATTATTTGCTAAATTTTGAAGCTTTCTGTAAGGAAACAAGTTTCTGCTTATCTGATATATATTGAAATTAAGTATACTTTATGCAAATTGTTGGTAATTTTTCTTTATCTGAACTCTTGATTTTTTTTTTTTTCAAACGATCAGCTTTTATTTTTTTTTTTTTTTTGAAATGCAAAATTTAACTGCAAGCTACATTTGTTTGTGTGTGCGTATACCCCCCTGCACATATGGCTTTTCCGTTACACTTGTTCTTAAAGTGTTTACATTCGGATTGTTTTAGGTTATGGATATTTTAGTTGGATTTTATTGTTCTAAGATGCTGAATGTTATTAATTTCTTTATTTTCTATTTCTAATTGTTATCCTCTTGATATAAACTGTAGAAAACATGAAATTTTCAGGAATGATGAATGTAGTTATTTAAATTGTTTTATATTTTAAGCATAAATATTCTATGAAAACAGTTGTGACTTTTTAGAATATGAAAATATGACTGACTTAATCTGTTTTATTTGGAGTTTCTTCAGAATTCAAATAGTTGTTCTGGTATTATACATGTAAACTTTGGACATCTGCTAAACCGACTCCATTATGATACAAAAAGAACTATTCAAATAGATTAAAAGACAAAAGAGTCTCCCACTCTTTCTTTCTTATTTTTTTTTTTAATTTTGGAAGAGTTATACTCAAGCATACAGTTAATGTCAAAATTACTATTGTAATTATCAATTTAAAATAAAAGCACTTTTTTTTTTTTTTTTTTTTTTTTTTTTTTTAAAGCAGTAGAAAGATTTTATATAAAAAATGTAAAATAGAGATGTTATGAAGAGTGCAAGGTTCACAGCCAACCTAGAAATCAGGGAATGATCAAGGATTAATGGCTCAGACCCCTGTTATTTTGGTTGCAGGCTCAAAATGTAATGACATGGCTGGGGCAACACTGATTATGACAACTGAATGTAGTAATAAACAAGTTCTTGTTCTGGTCACTGGTTTGGTGACATCCTCAACAGGAAACTTCTCTGCTCATGTTTAAATCTGAAGTCAGGGTTGATGAATTACAGAGATTAGTGAAAACTAGAATATATTTTAAAGACTTACACCAAATGTAGTTTATTGTAATTAAGTATATAAAGTAGATGTTTTAAACATGTCTCCCTTTTTCCAATTCTATTGCTTGATAGCAATCAATAAGGATCTCAACTTTGCAGTCTTCATTTTTAACTATGATGATGATAGAATAGTGGTAATCTGTTTTGACACTTTATTTAAACCAATGACAACCTATTGGCATTGACCACTTTTTTCTTTAATTCTTAACACCCTTTTCTTTGAAATGCTACCTAAGAAGTTACAGAAATCCAGTTAATAGATCTTTATGAAAACAACTTGATCTCAAGAGCCTTCACAGATAATTTCCAATTTCAGAAATTAATTTATTACTTGTCAGTGTTTTTAACTGATATAGCAAATGTAGTTGGTGGGTATAGGGCCTCTAGTATAAGTTGGTGGGTATAGGGCCTCTAGTATAAGTTGGTGGGTATAGGGCCTCTAGTATAAGTTGGTGGGTATAGGGCCTCTAGTATAAGTTGGTGGGTATAGGGCCTCTAGTATAAGTTGGTGGGTATAGGGCCTCTAGTATAAGTTGGTGGGTATAGGGCCTCTAGTATAAGTTGGTGGGTATAGGGCCTCTAGTATAAGTTGGTGGGTATAGGGCCTCTAGTATAAGTTGGTGGGTATAGGGCCTCTAGTATAAGTTGGTGGGTATAGGGCCTCTAGTATAAGTTGGTGGGTATAGGGCCTCTAGTATAAGTTGGTGGGTATAGGGCCTCTAGTATAAGTTGGTGGGTATAGGGCCTCTAGTATAAGTTAGGTTTGATTTCTCAAAACTAGTTAACTCTCTTAATTAGTTTAACCCACACATAATTCCAGTATTCATTAAACATGGCCTTCTCTAAGATTTTTTTTCTGGTTTTATTGCTTAACACCAGGTCTTTCTATATTTAATTTTGTTTGACTGCTTTCAAGCTTCCTTGTTGGGGCTCTACTTGCCCCTGTGTGGGTTTCCACTTAACTTGTGTAAGTGAATTGCAGTTGTACTTAAAAATGTTTTATTCTATAACAAATAGTTGAATAAATTTGTTTTTGTAATTAAAGTTCTTTCCCCTCTCCACAGCAATTATTAAAAAAAAAAACACATGCGAATTTAATTCTTTTCTCTAATTTTAATGCTGAAGAGCTCCCTAAAAGATTTTCTGGAAATACTGAAAAGTTCCTTGCTTGTATCAGGTGATTTTAGTACTCCAAAAATCACTCTGAATGCTGTGGGACATTTTAGTAAATTTAGGAAAATATTGGTCTATCACACAGTTATGATCCATAACTTTCTGAGGAATCTTAATGCTTATAGCAAAACACAGAAATGAATTATAAAAAAAAAAATAGTTTTTGAGTGGACTACACAATGTAAATGCTATAAAAAAAATCCATCAAAAAAATTGAAATAAACTTGAAAAATTCTATAAACAATAAACCAGGTACAGCAAGTATTAAAATCTGATCTCAATATTTGAGCTAGATGCTTAAAGACAAAGATGATCCTGAAATTTTTTGTTAAAAAGAAAAATATTATGTTCCCTGTTTTGAATATTTATGTTGAAGAAAAAAAGTAAAATGCAAATATTCAGATTAATTGTATATTGCTTCTAGAATCCTGTCAGTTGTCTGATTGGATCAAATTGATTTATTCCTGTTATATTCAAATAGAATCTATGTGATACATTCAATCGAGAAGTTATAAGAACATTGTGAAAATAACTAATTTCTTGTTAAATTCAGTTTCTTGCCCAGAAGATTATAGTGTACATGTAAGTGAATTGCAGACAGATTTCTGAAGTGTTTTATTTCATGATTAATAACTAAATAGTTCAATATTTGCAATTAAAGTTCATATCTTAGTGTCTAGCAGTTATAAAGATATTTGTGAAGTTGATGCTTGTCTGTAATTTTAATGCTGAAGAGCTTCTTAAACAGTTTTCTAAAAAATATTGAAATTTTCCTTGCTTATATCAAAGAAAAAGCACTGATAGATAAAAAAAAAGTGATGATAAAACTACAAAAGGCTTTCTCTACAAAATTTATGAAAATATTGGTCAAGCACTGTAATCCATAACTTTGAAGAATCCTGACACTTATAGTAAAGCACAAAAATGGACTAGACAATAAATTGTAAGAACTGCTAATATCTCTCAATGTATTTAATAAATCACACAAGTCGAGCATTGAAATATTCTATTCAACATTTGGGCCAATATCTCTTGTAGTGCTGGTATGAGTAAAATCACAACAGTGTTTGTGTAAATGCCATAAAAAAGATAAACCAGTGGAGAAAGATAATCCTCAAAGAACTCCAGATTCTCTAGAATGTAATTTGGACAAATTGTTTCAATCTGTATGGGCCTGGCATTTACATATATTTTTGTACAACCCATAAGGAAAGAGCTGGTCTGGTGGTGAAATTATATAATAATCTAGGATGGCTTTACTGGCTGTGGGTTACGTTGTATAGTTAACAGAAATTTGACAACACTCAAGTTTCAAGTGATGCTGGAACAATTTGATCCCAAAGCGACCGATAGGTAGAGGATAGAAGAAAGATAATTTTTCAACAAGACAATGTGAAGTACCATTTTTCAAAGGTGACCATTTAATACTTGAGTGATCACTTTTCTACTGTAATGAAAATCTCCAGACTTCAGTCTCATAAAAAATGATTGGGGATGGGGGAATGAAAAGAAAAACTAGGATACAATAGCAACATTCTATTGTACTGAGAATCTGAAAGTTATAGATGAACAGAAGAAAACTCCTCAATCTTTCCACTAGCATTCTACAAGGTTTCCTCTTAGACAAAAGTTGCTCAACTGTGCAGTGACCCTATGACCATACCCACTTATTGGGTTAATGATGCTCTTTAAATTAGCAAACTTGGTAACTGATCATGCCATTTGTTTTTGGGAAGCAAAAGGTGATGCCATAAAATTAACTTTTTCTTGTTTTTAAAAAAAATTTTTTTTTTAAAATAATAATTAGACATTAGTATTGTCAAGTTTCATAACCATGCAGAAAATACTTTAAAATAAAAACATTTTATAAAATTCTGGGCTTGTTTTCTTAAAAAATATTTTGCAGCATTTCATAATTTCTTAATGGAGCATATAAGTTAATATTTTCTCCTTATTGTGAAGCAGTATTATGTAAATAATACTTATTTCTTATTTATTTAATACTAGGAAGTAATTAGACTTGTATCAGTAAATCGTTGATATCTTAAAAGAAATCTTAAAATTAAAAATTAAATATTGATTAAGCCATAGAAAATGAATGAATCAATAAAATCACTAATTATTATGTCAGTTACTCCCTATTGACTGGATAGTTAAAACAAATTTATTATTTGAAATTTGTTTAATAACCTACTGTATCAAGGGTAGGATTTCTATCAATTGTTAGAATTCTTTTCTTTTCAAGTTAAACAAAATCATATGTACCTAATTTACTGAATGCTAATCATTGCTCCTTTTTTGTTTTTTTTGTTTTTGTTTTTTTTAAAGATTTTTCTCTCTTTCGGATAACTACTTACATTCAACTGATAAGTAGCAATGACCAAAATACATTGTACTTTTCTTTTTTTTTTTTTAACTTTTCTGCTTTAGCTTACAAATTGCTTGAAATAGTTGCAACTTTGCTTGATAGAATTAATGATGGATTTGATAAGCTTGCAAATGTTTTCTGTTCTCATGATTTATTTCTTTTTTTTCTTTATATGCTTATTTGCATTCATATTGAAGAAAAAGCTTGCAGCACTTTTAGAATAAAGCTGATATTTTTCTACCTCTCTAAACGGAGGTTGTAAAGTAGTGGAAATTAAATCTAATGTGGAAGAATGTCTACTTTTTTTTCTTTTTTTTTTTTCTCTATTCAAATATTGTTTAAAATGAAAAGCATTTGACTGTGATACTGTTTATTTATTAACAAAGTAGTTCTTTGAGTTGCTATTTTTTTCTTCCTAAAACTTGTTTTATTTTTTAATCTTCTACCATTTGTGAGTCTTTAACATTACTGATTATCTTTTAGAACTGTTTTAAAGCACATTTTTCTCTTTCATTGTTTGTGTAAAAGTAATGTAGAACAAATGTATTGTACTAAAGAGCATGATAAAACATTTAATAGAAAGTTGTGTATCATGTATTTGCTGGTTGAGACGTTTTGAAAAAATATATTTTTTTAACTTTTGCTTTTTATTAATTACAGAAAAATAATTGAGCTTTGTATTGAACAGAAATTGATCATTATGGATTCATCATTGTAATATTGTTATTATTGGCAAATATATTTCTATTTTAAAGATAATTAGATATGGCTGGAAAAAAAATTTTTAATCCTATTCTTTCAATGTATTTACATATGTCTACATTTTTTTTTTTTTTTTTTTTTTTAATCATATCACCCCGAGCAAGGCAGTAACGCCACTGATGCGCAGGGGGCTACGTAAGGGTAAAAAGAATGGAAAAGAGAAAGCCGAAAACCGCATCCTAAACAGGAAACAAGGGATGAGCCTCTTCACCTGTTCAATAGATGTGGGTGGAGTGTGAACCGGGCGATAGTTTAGTCTATCTACTCCAATTGAAAAAAAAAATAAAATAATAAAGGAAAAGAGTGAAAAGATTGGAAAAGAGAAAACCGGAAACCGCATCCTAAACAGGAAACAAGGGATGAGCCTCTTCACCTGTTCAATAGATGTGGGTGGAGTGTGAACCGGGCGATAGTTTAGTCTATCTACTCCAATTGAAAAAAAAAAATAAAATAATAAAGGAAAAGAGTGAAAAGATTGGAAAAGAGAAAACCGGAAACCGCATCCTAAACAGGAAACAAGGGATGAGCCTCTTCACCTGTTCAATAGATGTGGGTGGAGTGTGAACCGGGCGATAGTTTAGTCTATCTACTCCAATTGAAAAAAAAAATAAAATAATAAAGGAAAAGAGTGAAAAGATTGGAAAAGAGAAAACCGGAAACCGCATCCTAAACAGGAAACAAGGGATGAGCCTCTTCACCTGTTCAATAGATGTGGGTGGAGTGTGAACCGGGCGATAGTTTAGTCTATCTACTCCAATTGAAAAAAAAAATAAAATAATAAAGGAAAAGAGTGAAAAGATTGGAAAAGAGAAAACCGGAAACCGCATCCTAAACAGGAAACAAGGGATGAGCCTCTTCACCTGTTCAATAGATGTGGGTGGAGTGTGAACCGGGCGATAGTTTAGTCTATCTACTCCAATTGAAAAAAAAAATAAAATAATAAAGGAAAAGAGTGAAAAGATTGGAAAAGAGAAAACCGGAAACCGCATCCTAAACAGTAAACAAGGGATGAGCCTCTTCACCTGTTCAATAGATGTGGGTGGAGTGTGAACCGGGCGATAGTTTAGTCTATCTACTCCAATTGAAAAAAAAAAATAAAATAATAAAGGAAAAGAGTGAAAAGATTGGAAAAGAGAAAACCGGAAACCGCATCCTAAACAGGAAACAAGGGATGAGCCTCTTCACCTGTTCAATAGATGTGGGTGGAGTGTGAACCGGGAGCGATAGTTTAGTCTATCTACTCCAATTGAAAAAAAAAAATAAAATAATAAAGGAAAAGAGTGAAAAGATTGGAAAAGAGAAAACCGGAAACCGCATCCTAAACAGGAAACAAGGGATGAGCCTCTTCACCTGTTCAATAGATGTGGGTGGAGTGTGAACCGGGCGATAGTTTAGTCTATCTACTCCAATTGAAAAAAAAAAATAAAATAATAAAGGAAAAGAGTGAAAAGATTGGAAAAGAGAAAACCGGAAACCGCATCCTAAACAGGAAACAAGGGATGAGCCTCTTCACCTGTTCAATAGATGTGTAAACACAAATGCTAATAGAGTAACTCTTTGGTAATGTTTATTTGCATTTATTTACTAATCAGTTAAACCATGATTTTTTAAACTTAATTTAGAGTGATCATGTAAATTCTTCTGTGTTCACAGATTGTACAGTTTAACTTATGATCTTTGATTTCTACAGTCTTAACTCATTTGTTTAACCTCTGTAGTTATATTTGTATTTATTTTCTTTTATCGTGTATTTTTTAATTGAATAACTATTTTGATGATAAAATGTAATTATTTTCTAAGAGCTAACTCATGTTTATTTACTAAGCTTAGTTTAGTCTGGTATGATTATGTGGGTACCCAATAAAAATAGAACTCATTATGTAGTAATAATACTGTCACACTAGCTTGTTGACCATTACCATTTTGTATTTTTGTACAGCACTTAGAAAGTAACTTATGTAAAGATACTTTATCCTCCTTGTAGATATACTTGTGATTAGATCAAACCTACTTTTCCTGTTTGTACATTTTTATTTTTATTATCAATATCTAAACTTATTTATAAATGGAACTTTGTGTCTGTGTGTGTGTGTCCATTACCTATAGACTCTGAAATGGCTGAACCGATTTTCTTGAAAATTTACACAGTTGTATTATAAGCATCTGCGAGTGTTCTTAGTTAGGTTTTGTGTCGAGGTACTCCCGATAAATATCAAATCTATAATCGAAAAAATCGGGTTATAGAAGGAGTGGTCTGATTTTAATCAAATTTGATACACTCATAGACAAAGACATAAGAAATGATATTCAGAAGTTTCAAGGTTGCAGTTCTTACATTAGTGCAGAATATCGATTATATATAAATAAAAAAGGCAAGATGTTTGTGTGTGTGTCTGTTTATCTGTATGTATGTCCTTTAAACAAATCCACAATTTTTATCCGATTCTCACCAAACTTCACACAAATATTCTTTAGACTGAGTCTGAGCTCCAGGACCATGGATTAGTTTTAAAGCTTTCATTACATCTGAGCAACGCCGGGCTATACTGCTAGTTTGTGTATAAAATAAAAGAAATAATAAATTTTAGTTAGATAAGACTCTACTTGCTTTCAGCAATAAAGCATTGAATCAAGTATATGATCTGATTTCTTTGAAAAGTAAATGATCTTCCATTGCTAGTCTGGATCTGTCCTTCATAAACACTGATGTGCTTTTCCTGTTAGGGTCTCAGCTATGGTCAAATAGTGAACCTTCCAAACACAATGAAAGTATAAAAATACATTTTCAGAGTAGTAATACTAGCAATACAGTATTGAAAAAAAATACTGATGATAGATTTTTAAGGCAGAATTACTAACATATCTGTAGTTGAAGCCATAAAATTGAGTTCAAAATATCTAGATTCTGGCATTAAAGCAGTTAATATGCTGCTCATCAAAATCAAACAACTGTACCTTTACTAATTTGCTTATACTAATTATGGATTAAAGGTTGACATTATTTACATATTTATTATAAGTATACAGTCACATGAATTGAAAAAAAAATTTAAACATAATCATTTAATGTCTATTTTGAGATAGGCCAGGAAAAATATTTAAGGATTTTTAAAAGGGAAATGGAGCTATTTAACTTCTGTAAATCCAAAAAGCTTATGTTCATATTGACTCTTAATAGTGATTCAAACGTAATTGGTTTTCTTAATATAATCTTTGTCTGAGTAGAATTATTTTTTTAAATGGTTGATAGATTCTCTAAAAATTCTCTCCTATCTAGGGCTAGTAATTTGATATTTTACTAGGCCCAAAAATAGCATATAAATAAGAAAGAGAAAAAGTTGATTACACTGTTTATTTGAGGCAGGCCTTATATGATTAGATGTTTAAAGAGAGGTTGTATGTATGTTTGATTTTTATAATGTTAGATTTTATTATGCAAGTTTGTTTGCACAATAAAATTGTCAGTAACTAATCTTTGTTAAAATTTTCAGTATATATTTAAATGAGCAATGCATTGTAAAAGTCTGCATTTATAATTTCTACCCTTATTAAATATTGATAATTGTTTGAGGAGTATCAACTTTTATTATGCAAACAAACATTTTTATTATTATAAATATATCTAAAGGATGTAAGACATGGAAACATTTGATTAACACAATATCCATATACCACAGTAACTTTTATTTTAACATGAGCTCCTTGATCAGTTTTTCATTTTGACTTTAATGTTACAGCATTTAAAAAAAATATTTTATTGATTTGCTGAGAAGCTCATTGGTTAAAAATTGTTTTCCATTCTCATATACACTCCTTTTGATGATGGATGACAAGATTTCTATTAGTTTAATATCTGGAGAAACTAAAGATGTTTTATTAAGGGCAATGGTCAGTTTTACAGAAAATGTAAAAGAGCATTGCCTTGCATGAATATACTATTTAGCTTAAAACTTCTTGGTTGTGATCTGTAGCATTTAATTAGAAGAAAAGTATCTTATCTCTCCATTTATCTTGATACCATCATCAACTTTGGCAAGAAATTATTATTATTATTTTTTTTTTTTTTTTTTCAATCTTTTATGTGCTGTGTCCCTTCAGGATATAACCAATCATGGACCTCCACTTACCCCTACCCTTGTCACTCTTAACACTTTTTCTTTTAGTCTTCCTCTGTGTGCCCTGTTCTTTCAGGACTTAGGCGATCATGACTTTCCATGTCTCCCTATCTCTGGTGGCTCGTAGCACGCGTTCTTCTGTTATACCACATAACATGGGTTCTGTCATTCATCTGCTCAGGCCCTTCAAATATGTCATCTGCTGTTTTCCTCTGTCGCTTTTTCCCCTCTATCTGGCCTGTTAGTATCAGATTCTCCAAGCCCTCCTTCCTCATTGCATGTCTCAGGAACTTTAGCTGTCTCTTCCTGATGCTCAGTATTAATTTCCTTTTCGTTTCCATCCTTTCCAAAACCTCATCATTGCTCATGCTCAACCCATGATATCCGCAGCATCCTTCTGTAGAACCATATTTCAGTTAATTCAAGTTTTCTCTTTGATGATATTGTCCAGCATTCACTGCCATATTGAAGAACTGACATCACATAGCAATCCAGTACTATTTTCTTTGTTTCTAGGAAAATTTTCCTGTCTCTTAATCCTCTACTCAGCTTCTGAAATGCATCCTTCACCATGCTGATTTGCCTTATCACTCTCAAACCTTGCTCTGCCATCCACTTACTCAAGCCCATCCAGTATGTCTCATGTTGCTTTCCCTCCCTCTTTTCTTTTTATTTGTTCTGTGAGTATTAGATTTTCCAAGCTCTCTTTTCTCATTGTTTTTTTTTTTTTATAATCCTTTTACCTCAAGCAAGGCAGTACTGCCACTAGTGTGCAGAGGGTTACATAAGAGGTGAATGATGAGAAAGCGGAACAAGTTACAGTGAGTGTTAGAGAATGAGTAAGAAAAGGATGAGAAAACTGGTGTGAAGAGAGCTGCATGAGAGTAGAGTGGAAAGTGCTGACTTCTCTACGGAACATAAAAGGGTTGTCAGGGAAAAGATGCGAGTCAAGGAGATAAGAGAGGGTGACTGACATTGCATTTAATTATTATTCTGAAATAATGAAAAATTGGATAAGTTTAATGGTAACTGTTAATAATTTTCAATAATCCAATGCGTAATTTTCGACTTTTTGACATAATGATTTAATAGACATATCCCAAAGTTGAAACTTTTCTAACCAATTATTCCTGAACAAATTACCTGTATTCTTTATAATATATGCCTTTAGTTTTCGTTCATTATAAGTTTGCCTATAAATTTAATAGGGTCGCCAGTTACACTTTTAGCTATTCGGTTCCTTCTTGACAAAGTCGGCTTACCCAGTTTTTTTCCATGTTTGATAATTAATTATGGATAAGTCTGAACCCAAAACAAGCTGTAGTGTTATATTTTTAAATATTTGTACTTAAATATATTTCCTGATGTTACAGTTTTCTAATTCATCAGACTTGGTAATTTTTACAAAACTTTTTTTTTGTCTTGTTCTTAATCCTGCAGTGGGAACTTTTGTGTCCCAACTTATTGCAATTAAAACATTTTTTATCTTTAAAAAGACAATCTCTATACCAATGTAATTGACCACACCTGAAACATAGTCTTGACAGCAAAGTAACTTTATTATTTTTTAGTTGATCCTTTCTAATTTTTCTTTGTATTTTTTAATGTGATCCATACTATTCTGTTTGATGTTTTTTTAAATCCTCTCTGACATCCATGAAATGTTGGCAATCTTTGGCAACTTGCTGTAAAGTAATGTCGAGCTTGTTTTCAAGCTTGTTGAGTATCCTACAATGTATTTTGGTGTCTTTCACTGAAATCAAACCCTGGATGAAAATCAAGCATTTAAAAATATTGGAGCTTAACTCTCCCAATATGATGTCATCACAGTGTTTATTGACTACACTTGCAAAAGTAGTATAAGCTTTGTCTTCTTTGCAGGTGAGATTCATGCATTTCCAATGCTTATGGAACAGCGTTGTTTTTGGACTGAAGAGTTCTTTTAATGACTGAACCGCCTCCTTAAATTTCAAGTTAGTGATTTTCTTAGGCAAAATATAGTTAACAAACTTAATATATTCTGCCGTGCCTAATTTCTTGTGGAGTAGGCGAACCTTTTTATGGTCAACCCAACTTGCACAATCTGTATTGTATAAGTCCTTGTAATGTTTAAAGTTCGGAGCAAATGTAATTTCATCTTCAGGTGCAAACATGAAGTTTTCAATAGCACTCCATATAGCATTTTGAAAGAACGTGTTCTCGCTATCTTCATTTTAGCTTTTGGTGGATATATTATACAAGTGTCTTTGCTCATTCTGTGTTTGATGGAGCATTTCTTCAAGTTGCTGTTGTCTAACCTGAATTCCAATGTGTAATTCCTCAAATTTCTTCTGGTTTTCTGCTTGTTCTTATTGGAATTTCTCTTGTCTTTCCAAATATTTGTTCCAACAGTAGTTGTTCCTGTTGGTGTTTCATCAACTCTAGCATTGCACTTTTAAATTCATTCATTTTACTGTGTGTTATATTTTCGTAAAAATTTCTATTGCACGTGATTTTGCACATGTTCCTTTTCCTTTAAAAGGGCTGAGTTCTTTCCTTCTTCGGCATTTTGTTTACCTGCTCTTGCGTTTACTGCATGCTCTTGTGTTGCGAAATTAGTTCTGTAAAGCCTATTAAAGAGGTTTTGTTTCCGTCTTCAGTTACGTTAAAACACCACCACAATTTACAGAACTAATTTTCTATTTTCCTCATGGAGAAAATAATTCGCCTGGACAAATTTGACGTTTCCTCGGCAGACCCACAGGCCAGCAAGCTTTGGAGATTATGGTATCGTAACTTTAATTACTACCTCTCAACTATTGCTTCGTTAAACCCTGATAAACTCGAAGTTCTCTATTTAAACATCGGTCCCACTGTTGCTGACATTATCGAGGGTTGTTCTGGCTTTGAACATGCTGTTGACTTACTGAAAGGTGTCTACGACAAGTCTCCAAGTGTTATTCATGCTAGACATCTGCTTTCTACACGTTTGCAACAAGAAAGCGAGTCTGTCGACCAATACCTTCAGGCCTTGAATCGACTTGCCGCTGACTGTTGCTTTAAAGACGTAACGGCCACCACTTACAGGGATGAATCTGTCCGTGATGCATTTATTCGTGGTCTTCGGTCCTCATTGATACGTGCTAGGCTCCTTGAAACTGACACTCTAACTCTCGCAGAAGCTACTCAATGTGCTAGGGCTTTAGAACAAGCTCACTTTCGTGCGGAATCGTATGCCAGCCAGATTGGAGCAGCCGCCGTTACTTCTATTACTGGAACTAAAAATGTGTTGACCAATTCTGCCGAGGAGGCCACTGGTATTTCTAAAAATTCTGCTCTAACTGATTCTCCAATGAAGTGTGACTCTGTACTGTTCTCTCCTACCCTTCCTGTTCGTGGCAAGTGTTACAACTGTGGAGGGAGACGTCACTTTAAGGACGACCGCTGCCTCTGCCCTGCCTGCAATAAGGTATGTCGAAGCTGTGGTAAACTCGGGCATTTTTCTAAAGTTTGCCGTTCTACTCTACCGACACATTCATGTTCTTCTGCTATCATAGGGGCCCGTGCTAAAGGTGGTGATAGTTGCCCTCCTATCACCGAAACTGTGGAGTTAAAAGGGAAAAAGTTAACTGCCCTTATAGACACCGGCAGTTCTGATAATTTTATCAGTGCCCGTATTGTCAAAAAAATGAGACTGCCCACTTTAAAATGGAACTCCGTAATTTCTATGGCATCATCCGCCGTTTCCCTTAAACTGTCTGAATATTGCACCGAGAACGTTTTCTTCAATGGTTGCGAATATAAAGAGATTGACCTTACTGTGCTTCCTGACTCCTGTATGGACATTATACTTGGAATGCCATTTTTGAAACTACACCGGGGTATTACTATTTTTTTTGGTGGATCTCAGGAAGTTTTAAAAATCTGCGCGCTAACCAGGATCAGTTGTGCCCCTGTAAAATTGTTCCGAAACCTGACCCCTGATTGCAGACCCATTGCTACTAAATCCCGAAACTACCGTGCGGAGGATGCTCGATTTATTGAAAAAGAAATTCTTCAACTGTTTGAAGACGATGTCATTGAAACCAGCTATTCACCGTGGCGTGCTCAAATTGTTGTGACTTCGTCGCCTAATAGAAAGAAACGATTGGTGGTTGATTTTTCCCAAACCATTAACCGTTTCACACTACTTGACGCGTACCCTTTGCCTCGGATTGAGGATCTCGTAAACCAAATTGCCCAGTATCATATTTTTAGTACGATTGATTTGTCTAAAGCTTACTACCAGATCGAAATTTGTCCCGAAGATCGGCCTTACACGGCTTTTCAAGCTGGAAATCGTTTGTATCAATTCAAACGAATACCCATGGGTGTCACTAATGGGGTTTCTGCCTTTCAACGATTTATGAATTCCTTTATTTCTGAAAATAAGTTATCCGGAACTTTTTCTTACATTGATGACATTACTATTTGTGGTAAAACTCAAGAGGAGCATGACGTTAACTTGGAACGTTTCTGAAAGGCTGCCTCAACATACAACCTCGAAATAAACCGAGAAAAATCAAAGTTTTCGCTTCGTTCTATCAATTTGCTTGGATACCAAATCTGTGACGGAATTATTCAACCTGACCCTGAGCGTTTGAAACCTCTTTTTCAAATGCCTCCTCCTTCGGATTCAAATTCGTTAAAGAGGTGCCTTGGTATGTTTTCTTACTACGCAAAATGGATACCTAAGTATTCACACAAAATTCGTCCCCTGGTTGAAAATAAACAATTTCCCATGCCTCCTATAGTTGTGAATTCTTTCGAAAAACTTAAGAAAGACGTTGCCAAATCATCTGTAAAGGTTATCGACGACGAACTACCATTTACTATTGAAACCAATGCCTCAGAGAAAGCTATAGGAGGCACTCTCTTACAGGCTGATAGGCCTGTAGCATTCTTTTCCCGATCATTAAACCTATCTGAAATACGACTACACATAGTTGAAAAAGAGGCTTACGCGATAGTTGAATGTGTCCGAAAATGGAGGGACCTCCTTGTTGGGAAGCACTTTACTATCATAACAGACCAGCAAGCCGTATCTTTTATGTATAAGCCAGCTAACCGAGGAAAAATTAAAAATGATAAAATCATTCGGTGGAAAATGGAGCTTCTCTCGTTCTCGTACGATATAAAACACCGTCCCGGAAGTGAAAACACCGTTGCCGATGCTTTGTCGAGAGTGTGTGGTGCTGCTGCTTCCTCCTTGGAGGAGCTAAGGACCATACACAGTTCATTAATACACCCTGGGGTTCAACGTTTTTGGCACTTTATACGATCACAAAATATGCCATACTCAATTGATGAAGTTTGGCGCATGACATCCGAGTGTACAACTTGTGCAAAAATAAAACCTCAATTTTCCAGCCCTACTAATAATACGCTAATCCACTCTACTGCTCCCTTTCAGCGCCTCTCCGTAGACTTCAAAGGGCCTGTCCCGGCATCATCGAAAGGATGTTGTTACCTATTTACTATCGTCGATGAGTACAGTCGATTTCCCTTTGCATTCCCGTGCCGTGATTGTTCTTCACAAACCGCAATCAAGTGCTTGACGAATATTTTTTCTATTTTTGGACTCCCCACTTTCATCCATTCTGATAGAGGAACGTCGTTCGTGTCCGAGGAGTTCAGAAATTTCCTGACGAGACTTGGGGTTGGGTGCAGTAACACCACTGCATACAACCCAAGAGGCAACGGTCAGTGCGAGCGTTACAACGGCGTTATTTGGCACTCAATATTATTGGCCTTGGAATCTAAACGGTTACCCCTTAGTGCTTGGCAGGACGTTCTGCTCGATGTTTTAAATTCTATTCGTTCCCTACTATGCACTAGTACAAATGTGACTCCCCACGAACGCTTGTTCAAATTTGAAAGGCGCTCTTCTACCGGTACTGCCTTACCTGCTTGGCTCTGCGAACCTGGAAGGGTACTGCTGAAACGGTTTGGCAACAGGAGCAAGTATGACCCGATCGTAGAGGTGGTGGAACTCCTCGAGGCCAACCCTACTCATGCAAGAATACGGCATGATGACGGCCGGGAGGATTCAGTGACGCTAAGACATTTGGCTCGCTTTCCACGCTCTGATGAACATCAGGGTCCTGCTGAGAATACTCGACCCGACCTTGCAAATGCAGACCCGGCCCATTTGATTGAAACAAGTCCAGTTGACACTACACTTAATGCGGAGGAAATAGAGAATCAGCCTTCCCAGAGACCTGCCAGTCCTTCGAATAGTGAACTGCCCCTGCGGCGGTCTAGCAGGATTCGTAGACCAGTTCAGCGACTGGACTTAAATAAAATAAATAAAATAATATATACACCCACCTTGCAATCTCTCTTACTAGTGGGGGGAGATTGTTATATTTTCGTAAAAATTTCTATTGCACGTGATTTTGCACACGTTCCTTTTCCTTTAAAAAGGCTGAGTTCTTTCCTTCTTCGGCATTTTGTTTACCTGCTCTTGCGTTTACTGCATGCTCTTGTGTTGCGAAATTAGTTCTGTAAAGCCTATTAAAGAGGTTTTGTTTCCGTCTTCAGTTACGTGAAAACACCACCACACTGTGGTGGTATGTAAAATAAGAAATGAGAGGTGGAATTTTTTTTCTCCTTGTCCTCTTAACCAACACTAAGTCTGTTTGACTTATATGATTCTTCTACTGAAAAATTTAAAAGCGAGAGAGGGGATAAATTTTTACTTTACTCTATCAGCGAAAACAATAAGTCTGTTTGACTTGTACAGTTTTTTTAGTGACTTGTTGAAATGAAGTGGGGGAAGTAAGGTTCACCAACCTTCTTCCTAACCACTGAATTGAACTTGTAGAAATCTTATTGTTTTGAAGAGTTTCTTTTATTTTTTTGTTGTTGTCAGTGGTGTAATTACACTGGATACACTTTTGTTGTAGAGTCTGATTAGAATTCTTTCTTTCACCATTGTTGTAGACATTGGCTAAAAAAACAATTTTTTTATGACTTCACATGAAGTTTGTTTCTTCGAATCCTTTGTTGCCAAGATGTTGTGACCAAGTGAATGGTTTAAGAAATAACAAGACATGTGTTATAGAAATATTGTATATTTAACAGTAAATACAACAGAAGAGTATTATATGACTAGTGTGTGTGTGTCAGTTGTCCAGCATTCAATCAATGAAACTGTTCCCTCAAGGCCTCCTCTCCTACTAATATTATAGTAGGTGGAATAGTCCAACATAGACTCTTTAGAGGGAGGATACCACAACAGTCAGTGAGAAAGTGATTGGAGCTCAGCTTCCAGGTCAGGATTGCAGATTCCCTGTTGGATTTTGTCAAGAACCCTGAGATGAATAGCAGGGGGGACATCCAACCAGATGTGACATTATTCAATGCACAGGTGCATGGTAGATTTATATATGTGTAAGATGGATTCAGATGAGAAGAACTTCCTGGCCTGACACAGTGACCCGACCTTCCTAGCAACAAATTTAGCTATGGATTCAATGTAGTCATTCCACTTGAGGTCGGCTGAGAGTTAGGTCGAGGAGGTGCAGTGTTTTAATTTCAGAGAGACTAGCCTGATCCATGCTGATGGGGGGGGTAGGAGTGATTGTCTATGGTGATTAAAGGATAGTGGTCCTTTTAAAGATCATCAGCGAGGTTTGCTTTGTCAGCTTCCGCTGATTACATCAGGAAGATCGTTGATGAAGATCAGAAAAAGCATAGGACCTAAGATAGAGCCTTGAGGGACACCAGTGTTTGTATGATAGTCTCTGGAAGCATGCCCATTGAATACTACCTTCATTACGCGATTTGAAAGGAATGACTGTATTAGATCAAACAAGCATCCAGTTATACCATAGCCCAGTAGCTTGTATAGAAGGCCAGCATGCTAAACTCTCAAATACTTTGGAGATATCCAGGGCAACAGCTAGCTTTGCTGTTCTTATTGATAGTCTAGTATGTATACTCTGTGATGGTTTTTAGCATATCAGCAGTACACCTGGTGAAGCAGAAACCATACTCTGTCAGAGAAGAGCCTGTGGGCTGTGGGTTGTTGAATCTCTTTCGCTTTTATAATTGCCTTGAACACTTTGCCAAAAACTGATAGGGTGATAATTAGAGGGATCTGAGGGTTCTCCAGAGTTCTTACAGGAACTACAGAGGAGGACTTCCAGCAGGCATGAAAGCAAGAAGCAGAGTGACTGTAGTTGTAGAGTTTGGAGAGGACAGAGGAGTTCAGGGGCACATTACCTTGAGACAATGATTGGGATTCTGTCACCTTTGCTCACTTTATGGGGGTGAAGCTTGGAAATTATGTTAGTGACCAGCAAGTGGGTAATGTGCATGTCACTCTGCTAAGCCTCAGTTATAGGTGAAAAGTTGGGTGCAGATACCATAGATGAATCAAATGTTGAGTTGGTGGCGATTCTGAGAGCAAAGCACAGGACTCGACCTTGTCTGTTGAAGATGTGAGGACCTCAAATTTGTTGATTAAAGTGGGGATTCAGGACTTGCTGTTTAACACATTTTTACAGATCCACCTGTAGTCTTCGGAGCCAAACTTGTTGGATGCTATATGCTGCTTCATTCTGTCAGCAAACAACAGCTTAGCATCATTTACAATCCTCTTGCACTCGTTATGAGCAGAAGCAAAAAGGTGCCTATTATGGTCAGATGAGCGGCTCCAATATCGCTGGAAGAAGTGATTACTGTGAACAATAGCGACCAAGCAAGCAGGAGAGAACCAGGGAGACGAATGGGGTTTAAGTTCTAACCTCCTGGGTGGGATGAAAGCATTGATGTCAGCTTTAACCCAAAAAGAGGTACAGTTTGTTCCACGGGACATCACACAGGAAATTGTGGAATGACTCCCAGTCTGCTCTTTGGTAGCAGTAAGATATTCTGCTGGTTGGAGGTTCCTGGTGGGGGGGGGGGGAGTGGAAGGAGATATTAACAGAAACCACACACAGCATGATCAGAATTGCCAAGAGGGCAAAGCTGCATGACATGGCTAGAGTCAAGGATAGAGGTGAAACAGATCTAGCAGTGAATCAGGTCCATTAGCATTATTAGAGAAACACGTTGGGAAGTCTACCACTTGTGTAAGGGATTGATTGATTGAAAAGTTCATGATATAGACACCAGCAAGATTTGTAATAGTTTTCCAGCCACTTAGCATGGTAGGCATTAAAGTCTCCAAGCACAAATACATGAGCAAACAGATGAAAGGAAATGGCCTTACTATATTTTTCGAGATGCTGTCAAGTATGGAAAAGTCAGATAAAGTGGAGTGGTAGAGAAAGAAAAGATAGCCAACTGAGCTTAGTAGAGAGAGAGAGACATGTAGGAATGATCTGGAGATTCAAGAGAAACCACCTAGCTAGAGGAAGATGTTCGTTGACGTAAATGCCAATTCCATGCATATGGAAAGCCACTCTCTTTCTACAGGGTGCAATGGGTAAATTGTTGCTACTTTATTTTTTTAATTTTGCGTATTGTTTGTTTTTGTCAACTGCACAATATGGTAAGGTCAGTTGAGCACCATGACAAATCATTCTGCCAGGAATCTAGAAACTGCATGTTGTACTGCTTCGGGTTCACATCGGAAGTTCCAATATCAACATTTCAGAGTGTTTGAGTGTCATTTTGACTCTTTAGAGGGAGGATACCACAACAGTCAGTGAGAAAGTGATTGGAGCTGAGCTTTCAGGTCAGGATTGATTACATTGCAGGTTCCCTGTTGGATTTTGTCAAGAACCCCGAGATGAATAGCAGGGACATCCAGCCTGATGTGACAGCAGTATTCAATGCACGGTGGAGAGGATTCTGAAAGTGTTGGATGATATATGTAGTCATCATCATGGTGTTTAGAGTAACATGTAATGACAACATTATACCTCCATTTATTTTCCCACAGGGCCTCACACTCAACATGAAGGCCTACATGAAGACCCTTCAGGAAGTAGTCTGGAAGACCCTATGTCTGGTGACAATATGAATGGGAGACCAGCAAAACTCCTTGTAGTACCAAAGATGAACTGAAGTAAAGGATTATGACAGCATTCTCTAACTTAAACAAGGAGACTGTCTAGAAGATTTGCAGGAGATTCCAAAGTAGTCTGGAGGCTGTGGTTGAAGCCAATGGTGATTTTATTGAATAAATCTACACTTTAATATTTCAAGATATTTTTGTGCAATTTTGGTAAATATGTCTGTTAATATGAGATGTCAGTGTTTTCATTCTTATGTAATTTATACGACAATTTATCCATTGTACTCTCTGTGTGTGTGTGTACCTGCACACACATGTGCAACTCTCCTGTCATTTTTGATTTATGAGAGTACAGTAACTCTGTTGTTAGAACTGAACAATCAGACTACTCACACACATGATTATAATGGTGAAGGCTTGTGCAGCACCAATCACACTTTTTTGGAAAACATAAATGAATGTAATGAACTTCACTGGAATTAGAACTCTGCTCTCCGATTTCTCAATCTGAGCCACTATCCATTACTCCACCATGACTTCAATGTTGTTGAATACAACAGACATTTGTATTGATTAATTTTACTGATTGAATTTTTTAAATTATGGATAATCATTCATAGACAAGAAAATTCTGCCTGAAAAGACCATCAGTAAAATTGACACAAAATGTCTTATTTTTAATATTTTACTTAAAGACCATTTGTTGCCTAAATATGTAGAATAAATACACACACACGTAAAATTTTGCAAACATCAATTGATTAAAATCAATTTTATTGTGAAAACATTGACTTAATAAATTCCGACATTGTACGCTGTTGATAAAGTTAAATTGTATGGTTCTTAAGATATTCAGCTGATACAAAAATGCGAATTTTTAGTAAGCTGGTTCAATAAGTTAATTTAAAAAGTCTAGAAAATGTGATCAAGCAGTTTCTGACATTTTTATTTTTAGAATGATATTTATAAATAGTATCACGTGTGTTTATTGTGATATTTTCATTTTTTTAATAAATACTTTCATATCTTAATTACTAATAGAAAATATGTGTATGGATACCTGTCAAATACATATTGTTTTGTTCTTGTTTTGTAGAAAGTGGATCTGACAAAAAAAAAATGCATGTACAGGTTAATCATAATATATACTATTGCTTATGAAAGCCATTCCCTTGAACAGTGCTAAATGACTTGGCTTTATAATTCAGAAAAATCAAATTATGAGATAATATTTTAAAAAATGCCCATCATTTTTTTTTTAATCTACTCGATCTGTCTTTTCTTGAGCTTGTTAAATTTAAAACTGTTAAATCATTTTTTTGCTTTTGCACTTTGGCTGCTTTATTGCTGTACAATAACAAAAGTGAACTGTCAGTCCCAATGTTTTATAATATCAATAATGACATGAATATGTGAATATTTCTATCCATTCGATTAATGCTTCTTACTGATTCATCACAGATAAAATTATTGCCATATAGCATGGTGTAGGTATTTTTATTTTTTTAAGTTTTTGCAAGAAATGAAGGAATGTTATTGTCTTCTGCCAGAAAATTTTCTAATTAGTGCTGCAAGGAGCTTTTGTCTGTGATGGATTAGTGAATGAAGTGAGATGGAATAATTCATGACAATGACCACTGAAATGATACCCTGAAGAAAAATGTGATTGCCAAAAACAATTTTCACTGTACAGTGCTCTGTTTACACATTTAGATAGCTGTTGTGTTTTTTTTGGGGGGGGGGGGGTGTTCAACTGAAGACAATGAAATTATGATCTAGAAATTATTTATTTTTTTTTTGCACAATGTATAATCATTCTTATTTTGAGATGATTATTTAAAAGTATTTTTTTTTAATAAGTGTTTGAACTTTTTTATTCTTTGTAAGTAGATATTATCTGAAGCTAAATATCTTGACCTTTTCTGAGGTTGTCTATTGAGATAAATATGTCTGAGTCTCTCTCTCACACACACATCAGTTTTAGTGCAAAGACTTTTTCACTTTAACTAAGCAGTTTTGTTATGATGCCTTCATGAAACTTCAAAGTTGACATGAACCTGCTCAGTTAGTGATAAATTCTTTGCACAAAAGCTATCATTGCTCTATCTCTACCCTGATATTGAGCACTTAATGATAAAAAACTTACCTGCTAAAATTCCTTTTATCAGTAAAACTACTGAAAAAACAATCTTATAACTCCACACATACACATTTATATTCATATATCCAGCATCTGGATGTTAGGACTAAACAGCATGTGTCTGCTAAAATACTAAAAAAATTTTTTGTCTGGTGATACCATTCGAAATACATACATGTCTTCCATCGTGGATCATTTGATAAATAGTCAGTTGTGCTGCGGATTTTAGTGTGAACTGGTTTTCTGTTATAGCCAGAGCACTTGTTCCATCTGAAGGTGTTGGCAACGCTGTTTATCAGGTTCAGGCGACCCTCTCTTTTGTAAACAAAGCTGTTGTTTGCTTAGGCTTGCTCTACTGGGTCTCTAGTATCTTCAGATGTAATAACTTTTATTTTTTTCCCTTTCCATTCATGTTATCCATGACAGATTTTCTTTTCATAACCCCCCCCCCCCCCCCCGGTTACAGTTCTGATGAGAGGATGAAACCAGTTGACTGGTGTTTTTGTTTTAAAACTTATCATGGCCTATTATAGTAAAAGATTTCTTGTCTTCAATGCCATAACATAATATATATATATATATATATATATATTTTTTTTTTTTTTTTTTTTTTACCATTTCACCCCGAGCAAGGCGGAAACGCCACTGATGTGCAGGGGGTTACATGAATGTAAAAAGATTAATTAGAAAAGAGTGAGGAGTACAAGCTAGTTAGAAAGGAACAATAGAAAGCTGAGAAAGAAGGTGCGATGACAGATACATAGGAGGAGAGAAAGGGAAGGTTATACAGGGGAGGGGAGAGAGCTAGAGGCCAGTGGTTAGTAGATGAGTATTAACTTTGCATTTAAATTTCTGGAGGTTGTAGCCGTCAGGAAAGCAAGAATACGGGCGTGAGTTCCACAGGCGGGAAGTGCGAGAGAGGAAGCTGCAGGAGTAGAATTGTCGTCTGCATTTGGCTAACCTGACTGTGAATGGGTGGGACCCAGTTGCCAGTCTGGTTGCACGGGTAAACACCTGTTGAGGAGGCATCAGTGACTTAAGCTCATCCGAGCAGAAGCCATGAAAGTATTTATAGAAGAGACAGAGGGAGGCCACATTTCGACGATGGGAAAGTGGCTGCAGTCGAGTTGCCAGATCAGTACCTATCACATTACAGACTCTCCTTTGGAGCTTGTCAAGAACACTGAGGAGAACGGCAGGGGCACCTGACCATAAATGGCAGCAGTACTCCATGCACGGACGGATGGTTGACTTGTATATATGCAGGATGGATTCAGGTGGAAAAAACATCCTGGATCGACATAGTGACCCAATCTTCTTAGCAGTAGATTTTGCTATGGATTCAATATAGCGGTTCCATTTGAGGTCTGAGGACAGGGTAAGTCCGAGGAGGCGTAGTGTATTACTCTCCGGGGGAATCACCTGGTCCATGCTTATGGGAGGCAGAAGAGGTTGCCTGTAATGGTTGACAGACAACAGCTTGGTCTTAGATGAATTGAAGTTGACAAGCCACTTCTTGCCCCAGTTCACCACAGAGTGTAGATCCCGCTCAAGGTCAGCAGTGAGATTATGTCTGTCCGCCACGACAACACACACACACACACACACAAGTAAGAAAAGTAAGAATTGTAAATTATAGAACTCTAAAACTTATGAGAGAATGTTTTTTTGAAGTTTATTTTCTTTTTCAGTAATTACTTTCATTGAGCTTTTAACCTTAAAGCTCATAGGTTATTTGACAATCATTGAGTTAGGTTAGCACATGAGGATAATTTAACTTGTTTCAACAACAGTTTTGTATCAGATGTTAAGTGTTTTGGTAGCACTTTACAAATTTATGAGTTTGACAAATATGATACTGACCACTTTAATAAAGGTATTTCTTGGACACAATTTATAGCTGGAATTTTCCATTTTAATCCTTACACTGCAATATTTTTTCAATGGTATTATTCAGAATCAGTGATACTTTTGATAACTGGCAATATTTTACATTTTTTTATTACTCTATCTGAATTTCTGGAAAAAGCAGTTATCAATATTTACAGTTTGACTAATGTCCTCATTTTTTGTTATCACAAAATGTTGGCACTTGTCCCCTCTGACCTTCTGTGTCTGTTGAACTG
This sequence comes from Ascarosepion bandense, assembly GCA_037127315.1. Classification (NCBI taxonomy): domain Eukaryota; kingdom Metazoa; phylum Mollusca; class Cephalopoda; order Sepiida; family Sepiidae; genus Ascarosepion; species Ascarosepion bandense. Next base: position 104,321 of record JBBBDQ010001600.1, on the reverse strand, counting down.
AATTTTAAACAGAACTGTTTATTTATTCTATGTCGGATAGCCTATAAGATTAAATGGGTGAAGAGGCTCATCCCTTGTTTCCTGTTTAGGATGTGGTTTCCGGCTTTCTCTTTTCCAATCTTTTCACTCTTACGTAGCCCCCGGCACATCAGTGGCGTTACCACCTTGCTCGAGGTGATATGATTTAAAAAAAAAAAAAAAGTGTTGGTTCATGAATTTAATGGCATAGAAATTTCTGAATTCATTCCCTGGATTGGGTAGTACAAACTAGCAGAAAAAGAACTATCTATTAGTGAGCAGTACTAAAAAAAAAGGCATAAGAAGATATGTCCTGAGACATAGAATGAAAACATCTACCTCCACTGATTAAATAAAGGCTTTAGTTTGAAATTCGTTTGTTACCTAGATTAAGAAGCACCAGAGAGCACAATGTGATAACAGCAAAGGTGTGGACATTCAGTCAGTTAAGTGCCATATGCGATACATGCTTAGGTGATCATGTCTTGAAAGGTTTCCAGCCAAAGCTACAGAACCCAATCTGTCCTATTATTTAACCCATAACTGGGGGGAAATGACAGATTAATACCTTTCCCAAGGGTATTTGCGCGTAAGTGAATGCAAGGAATCCAACTGGAATTTGAACTTGGCTCTCTGATTTCTCATTCCGAGTTGATATCCACTGCACCACAACTCACATGTGGACATTAGTCTGAATATAAATATTGTAAATAAAAATTACTTATTTGTCATATTAGTTTGTTTGCATTTTTATTTTCAAATTTTATCCAAACAACTTTATAATTATAAACTTTTCTAAAATCTAAAAAAAGTATTAATACTATTGCCATTCATTTTTATTTCTTTTGAAAAAAAAAAAAATACACTCTTTCATAACAGAAAACTTTATATTTCATTTTGAGATTCTTGAAATGAATGCATTTCATGAAACCTACTTTTTGTTGTAACATTTACATTGATACATTTAGTGGTCAGACTTGTATTCATGTGGAAACAAAGAAAATATCTTGATTTTTGTTTTTTGTAAAGTATCCTATAATCCATGGCTATGTATTTTCATATTCATGAATGTCCATACCTCTTTAGATTAAGTAGTACTTTTCTTTTATTTTTGATACAAAATAATAATAATGAACTAATTTTCTGTCATTTTGAATATATTTTTTTTTATATAGCTTTCCTATTTCACTTTGTTTTTAATTAATATCTTTTACACTATAATTTGTAATTTTAATCTGTGATATCTTTTATTACCAAAGTATGAATTTTTGGCTACTTTACCAAATCCTGTAATGTTCTCCTTTTTTGAAATTCTTGCTTGATTTCATTTCATCTTAGCACAAATCTGTTATTAATATCCACTTTCTGGCAGTGCTATTTAGTCTTTAGGTATTCTCCCATTGTTTTATTCATGGCCTACAAAAAACAAACATTGGCACTGAAAGTGTTGATACTTTACTCTCTTAATGGAGCATCCAGCAGCAAAGCCTCTGATTTGGAGGTTGTGTGTAGCATGGAACCACCTCTTAATTGCTGTTGTTTCCAGGTTCACTCTGACTCAGAGTGGTAGCACCTGTTAGGGTCCCAGTTAACTCCCAAACATGGGTCAAAACACTGTGAAAGTATAAAAATAGACTTTTATAGAAATATATACATAAAAATAGACTTTTATTGAAATATATACATTTTTTAAGGAAAAATTATTACTATAACACATTTTTGAAGGAAAAAATTATTACCAGTAATGTTTTTGAATTCAAAACTAAAAAAATATCTTCAGTTTTCTAAAATAATAAAAAAAATTTCATCAAAATCTAAATCAACATTTTCACTATAACCTAACATTAAAAAAATACCTTAAAATCCTACCTTTTTGGCATTAAATAACCCACAGTGGTTGATATTCCATTAAACAAAACCCAAACTCTCTTAACTAATAATTTTTCTTTTCATTATTTCACTACAAGCAAGGCAATAAAGCCACCGAGTGTGAAAGAATATAAGAAAAAGAAAAACATTATTAATAATAATAGAACAGGAATTTTAAAAAATGGTTATCTAATTAAAAAAAAATGTTTCAGCTAAAAGTAAATAAACCTTTAAAAATATTTTAGCAATTTACAAATGACAAAGGAATTTATAGTTTTTGTGATAATTGTAGCAAAATTTCCAAAGAGGATATAAAATGCTTTTCAACTTAACCATTAAAAGAAAATGAAACACAAGTTGTTTTCTTTTTCTTCTCCTTCTTTTTAGGAGTTCATTTAAATAAGTAGTTTTCTTTAGTTTCTAAGTTTGTAAATATGACTAAAATATGGTTTCATATTTTATTTGTGTTAAATAGATTAGAAGTGCTGGTTAGTTTTATCTTCATAGTTGCATGCCAAAAAAAATTTTCTTATAAGAAATGTACAAAAAGTTAGTGAAATTTATTTTTTATATATGTTTAAATCTTAAAACAGCCTGCTAGATACTATGGCCTATTACCCTTTCTGTTAAAAAACTTGATTTATTTCTGATGCAATTTTATTTTCCTGAGAGATAAAGAACATTTATATCAATCTTGTATTATGGGGTTAACAGATGTTGCTGCTCCTGCTTGGGTAAATAATGTATTCATGGGAGGGTGGTTCACTTAAGTACTCACTTACTCCTCTTCTCTCTCAATGAGGCATTTTGTCAAATATCTGGACAGCACTGGAAGACTTGGATTCACATTAAAAATGTATCAAATCTGTCTCAGTTAAAATTTGAATTTAGTTTACTGATTCTATTTTTCAGGTTGATTATGCTTAATCTCTACACTTTCATCCTGCTAGCAAGAATTCAAAAAAAACTTTTTGGTTTTTAAATTTTAACATCTTGAACTCTTGCTTGTTGGACTATGCTTATACACACTTTGGTGTAAGCATGGAAAAAGGCTAAAACATTTTTTATATTTCTTGTATTTTTATCTGTTAAAAAAAAAAGTTAGCAATAGATGATTCGCAATACTCCAGTGACCAAACATCGTAATGCAGAGTTTGTAAAATGAGTCAAGCTGAGGAGTTTCTGGTGTGTTTCTATATATTTATCTCTCTCTCATGCGCACACATGGCCGTATTTAGCTACCAGGCACAGTACTGCAATCATTCATCAGAAATCAAACTAAACAATTCACGAAGAAAGAAAAACGAAGAAAACATCCAAATGAACACAGTAAAAATCTGTTTATTTATTAATTTTGAGAGAAAAGAGTGGTTATACTCAGAAACCCGATTTCTTGCTTTCGTTCACGTTCTGTGCCTAATTTCCGTTGGAATAGCCGAAAAAATCCGTAAAAATCATAGTTTCTGGAAACGGATGACACTGATGACATCATCACATTGTCAACTAATAAATCCGGGCAATTTTCTCTGTGCCCAGTGTTTTTTTAGCATCAGCTACGGCCCTGTGCGCACACACACAGAACTGACAAGATTGGTACTTTTTAGTAATGTACAGTATTTACTCTCTATATATGTGAAAGAGAGGATGCAATAAGTAAATTATCGCCGTTTTTTATTTTAATTTTGCGCATATTTGTTTGTTTATAATTTTGTCAACAGCCCAATATAGTATGGTCAGTTGGACACTGTCCATGAGAAAAAGGTCACTGACACAGTTCAATCTGCCAGAAGTACCAATGGGAACATTTCAGCATGTTTGGGTTAATCTGAGAACGGTCCAGAGGTTGGAAAGAGTTGGCTGATATAGCCAGTCACTGTCATAGCGTTTGGAGTTATTACTAGTGATGTCGATGTTATGCCTCCATTCATTTTCCTATAAGGCCTCAGATTCAACATGAAAGCCAACATCATGCTTGGAAAAGGTAGTGCTGGCCTGGGTCAAGTGGGTGGCTGCTGGAAGATCCCATGTCTGGCAACAAGACTTTGCACCATGCCACACAAGCAAGAGAACCCAGTAATGGCTGTCAAAATTTTTGCTATCACATCAGCCCTTACATTTGCCCACCTAACTCTCTAAACTGCAACTCCCTCGGTAATGTGTGTTGTGCAGTTAAGCAAGAGACAAACAAAACTGCTTGTAAGACCAAAGATAAACTGAAGGCAAGGATTATGGCAGCATTCACCAACTTAAATAAGGAGACTGTTTAGAAGAGTTGCAAGAGATTCTGAAGTAATCTGGGGGGGTAATGGTTGAAGCCAATAACTATTTTCATTGTATAAATTAACTTTTTAGTATTTCAAAATATTTTTGTGTAATTTTTGTAAATATATGATTATAAATAGATGTCTGTCATTTTAATTTTTGTGTAATTTAGATGACAATTCATCCATCGCGCCCAGTGTGTGCACACACATATATATATATATATAGTCACTAGCAGTATAGCCCGGCATTGCTTGAGTGTAATGAAAGCTTTAAAACTAATCCATGGTCCTGGAGCTCAGACTCTTTGGATGTTGTCACGAAAGACTAAAAAGCAATAGTTGTTTCCAGTTAAAGTGAAATCGTAGACTGAAAGAAAAATGAATGGATGTATGTCAAATTTTGATTTCCTGGTATCGATATCAAATAAGTTTTTTTTCGTTGTAAACTGAATTTTTAAGGCTAAATAAGTCCTCTGAGTAAATAGTATCATGGCTGAGACTAAGAACTACAATTATGCCTACTTAGAGCCAAACCTGAAGCAAAAACTAAAATAAAAGGGCTGAAAAAAAATACAGACATACAGGCAGATAAACAGACACACACACAAAACATTTTGCCTTTTATATATATATATATATATATATATAGTCGATTTTCTGCACTATTGTAAGAACTGCAACCTTGAAACTTCTGAATATCATTTCTTATGCCTTTGTCTATGAGTATATCAAATTTGATTAAAATCGGACCACTCCTTCTATAACCTGATTTTTTCGATTATCGATTTTCGATATTTATCGGGGGTACCTTGACACAAAACCTAGCTAAGAACACTCGCAGACGCTTATAGTACAACTGTGTAAATTTTCAAGAAAATCGGTTCAGCCGTTTTGGAGTCTATAGGTAACGGATACACACACAGACAAAGTTCCATTTATAAATAAGTTTAGATCTGCAGACAGTCCTGTTTCGCTGTATCACAGCTCATCAGTATCGTTATATATATGTATATTAAATTTCCAGCTGTTTACTGTTCTTCTATTTCTCTTCCATTGTCAATTTAGTCTTTATACATAAAGTATTCAATTGATAATAGTTATAAATTCTAAGGTAGGTGTATTATCAAACAAAGTATGAATGAAATTGCCCAGACTTTCAATTTTTATAATTATTAATAGTAATAAGAATAAACTCGTATCAGTAGTAACAACACCACCACCCTGAAGGCTTGAAATACTCTGCAATAGTTGAAGCATATATTAGCACTTGCTTTTTCTCTTTCACAAAACTTTATGTTTATTGACTCAATTCAACATGCACATATGTATATATGTGTGTGTGTGCGTGTGTTATCTTCGGCATTAACTCTCTTATTAAATTGACTGAAAAGCTAATTTAGGAATACTTTTCCTCGACAGCTTGATTTAAGGCATTATATATTTGGCATTATGAAACAACTGAGCGATCAATATTTATTTTTAGGCTATATATATATATATATATATATATATATATATACACAAATTTTTTTAATTTCTTGTGTATATTTAAAGGTTAGGCGCTATTGAGTTAAACTCGTCTGAGAATCTTTCTACAGATCTTTTGTATTGGTTTTTTGGAGATAAATCGTTTTGCAGAAATATAGACAAATAGCTTGTTTATATTTGCATTTGTGCAAGAATATGTAAACAAATGCTAATAATGATAATATTCAAAGCATTCTGATAAACAGAAGTGACCTAATCTTTTTAACATTTCTAGATCAGGGTCATACCTCAAACAACTTACCTGACTTGTCTAAGTTCAAGAAATTTTTTTTTAAACTCTCAATATGTTCATTGATCATTTTGATGAGTTTGTAAGCTTATTTTGTTATTTAGCTTTTTTTTCTTTTTTGTTTTCTACCTTTTTTCCCTTTCTCTTTTCTTTTTCTTCTCTTCCTCTTCCTTCTACTACTTCTACTACTACTTCTACTACTACTAACTGTTAATGATGCTACTTTACCATTGTAATCCCTTGACTGTGAAAAAAATTCCCTTAGAAGATTTTAATTTATTAATAACAGAATCTGTAGCTTAAATCTCTAACTTTAAACACTGAGTCATAGAAACTTCATAATCAAGCTAATGTTATCAGATAAATTCTAGCTTTTCTCTTGTTTCATTTGAGTTCTACTAGCATTTATTTTATTTTCTAAAAATAAACTACTCATTAATAAATAACAAATTTAATGCATGCACAAAGTGAGTGATAGCCTGTTATATAATTAAAGTTTGGTCTGAAGTGTTCACTGTATAATGTTTTATAGATGTGATTAAAATTTGTTACTGAATTAAGTGTACTGACAAAGAAATTGTTGAACATTTTTTTTGTGTAAATGCATTTTTTTCATTAGATTACACTTACTTTCATATATACTCTTCTTTTAGACGGAGAAAGTCATTACTGTAATTACTTGTTTTTTTTTTTTTGTTTTTTTTTATTGAAAGAATCAAATTTGTGGAAACACCTTTTATTGTTTATGAATTTTAAATATTTTTGAAACAGATTACAGAATAGGCTATTCAGACCCTCCCCTTTTTTATTTTAAATAACAAGGTACACACAAACTTCTGAGTAAGGATAAAAGACTTGTTATATGAACAATAACATCTCATAACCTAATTATAATTTTTTTTATTGTGGTGTTTAACTTGTTACAAATCTCATCTTCAGATTACATTTTGTATGATGAGATGCTCTTTAATTTAGGAGAATGTAAAAATACATATATTTTTAAATCTTGTTATTAGAATCAGGTGATTCAATAAGGTATGAAATTTCAGATATTCTTGTCAAGACTGAATTTATTGTTTATGTTTAAAAGTTTTGTGTGAGTAAACACATTAAGTTAGATTTGGTTGATATGCAGATTTGACAACCACCATGGTATCTCCTTTTCATAAGGATGGCTGGAAGGCAGCAGTAGTTATTAAGACCTTACTTTTATTTCTTATTCTTCCTATTTTTACCATCTTCATGGTTTATTAAATTATTTAACACATTTCAGAAATAAATATATAATACAGAATGACCTAAAAAAATGGGAATTTTTTAAGCATGTATTGGTAGACAAGTGTCAGAACAGTGGATCAAAATTAATTTCTAAGCAGGATATGGATGTCAGATGAGGCCCATTTTCATCTCACAGGTTAGGTGAATAAGCAGAATTACCGTTATTGGGCAGACACAAATTCTAATGAAGTTCATGAGCGCCCTTTACATGCTAGTAAGGTGACAGTATGGTGTGCTGTTTCATGAGTTGGCATCATCAGAGTTTATTTTTTTAAAATTGAACAGGGGATCTTGGTCACTGTTACTGTGAATTGTTACATGGAGACACCTGAATTGAACAATTTTTCACACGTCAAGAAACCTGGTTTCAACAGGATAAAGCAACATCACACACTGCATGGTAATCATTGGCGGCTGTGCTAGAATTGTTTGGTAACTGTGTGACCTCACGATTCGGTAATGTTTTATGGCCCCCTAGATTGTCTGTGACTTTTTTTCCTTGTGGGTCTATCTCAAGAGTAAAATGTACATGACTCAACTAAGAACTCTGGATGAGTTAAAACAGAATTCAGGATGAAATTCACAGTATCCCAGCTGAGATGTTGCAGTGGTCAATGAGAAATCTCAACAGATTTCAAGAATGCATTTGTACAGAAGGACTCAATCTACAGGACGTAATTTTTTTTTTGTTTTTTAAACAGCATGTTTTAAGGTTTCAATGACTTTGAAAAAATATTTTTCTTTCATCACTCTTGGTTTTATTGGATTTTTAAAAAGTTCCCATTTTTTTGGGGTTACCCTGTATGAATATATGGTATTTAATAGTTAACTAAATTTTATCTTCATTTTATTTCTGTTTTTATGTCCATGAAAATTTGAGTAAAGTAATGTAAAACAGCATGTTTGAAATTACATTTCAACAGATTTTTAAAAATGTATTTTCATGCTACTGTAGACAAATAATAAACAAAGAAACATCATGGTCTTTAAATTGGTAAAACACAAAACTATCAGCAAATGATCTTCCATCTTCATTTACATCTAGCTAAAACTCTCTATATTAATGTCATTTGTTGGTTATATCTGTTAATATTCATCTTGACAGTATTGATTTATCTTAATCTGGGGGTAGAATAAGAACCTACCATTAATCATGATAAATTGCTTTCTTTATTTACCAAGCTTTGTAACAGACAGCTAATAGTAAGTCATAATTGACTTACTGTATGTGACGTTCCTAAGTGATTTTCTATCTCAGTAAGTTTAGTAATCTATCTCAGTAAGTAACACTAAACTTTGGTGGTTTTAGTTTGACTTTAGTGTGAATTATGAGGAATAGCTTAATGACTTTTGTTTTTTTAATTAATCTGTCATGTTAATATAATATGTTTACACATGTATATTTATGGGAACATACTCTCCTGCTCAAGTCTCCGATTTATTTTTAGTTTAAAAAAACATAATTTATTTTTATTTTATTTTTTATTTTATTTATTTAAGCATCTGACAAAAATTTGATAAAAAAAAAATATGGTCATAAATTAAGAATTAAAACCAAAATGATTTCTTCTCATCTGTGTCTTTTTTTTTTTTCAATATTTTTCTGGATGAGTTTCTTTGATTTATATTTTACTCTAATCAGTTAGTGCTAAAAAGTTGTGACACAAATGAAAATGAAATTTTTCATTTTGGACCCCACCCAGCTCAAAATTCTTGAGCTGCATCTGATTTATTCAAATTAAAAGAAAACATACAGTTGAAGATGCAGGTTGTTTATAAAATAAATAAATTTAATCATGAATTTTATTAAAGTTTGCATAAATTTGACTTAAATATTGATAATATTTATTTAAAAATTTAAAATGAAGAGATTTGATCTTGTGTGATAATTTCTGTACTATGTTTTGATTTTCTTTTTCTTAATATTAGTATGATTTTGTCAGTTCAATGAAATGTCATTTTAAACATTGGTTTAAAACCATTTTTAAGAAGAAAATCTATATTCTCAGATCTTTGTCATTTTAGGTTAATGATTATTTAATAAGTCCTGGTTTTGATGCTAATGAACATATATAATCTTTGATTTATTAGAGTAAACAATTTTCAGTGTATATAGTTAATTTTTATTAACTTGACATGTTCAGTGCATGTTTGTATTAAAATATGCCACTATCTTTACAGATTATTTTTCACCAAAACATAACCAGAAGAACCACTGTCCATTATTTCATTGTGACCAAAAGCTGCATTTTAACAGTTCTTGGTTTGTCAAACAATAATTATAGCAAAATATATCAAGTGATGAGACTCACCCAGTCCCTTCTGCTATGATAAAAACAATTGATAATGGGTCAAAAAATATTTATTTTGAAGCTTCTTACAAAAAAACTGAATAAATGTTGAGTTAAAAAGAATTTCTTTTTTCTTCCTTTTTTTTTTAACCCAAGATGGTAACATTTACACATTGGTCATTTTTTTTTTTTTTAGAATAGAAAATTGACTAAAGAATAGTTGACCTTTTGTGCATTTTAGCATGATATTTGCTCCAAGTTCTTTCCTCCGGCAAAGAGAATGTGTAAAGAAAGCTTGAATGCAGGTTGTGAATACTCTGGAATGGCTATGACAGGAGAGGAGTTTTATAACAAAGTTTCATGTTATTGTTATCAGACATTCTCTGCTGCTGCTAGTTCCCCTTCTCCGTTTCACTCATTTTTCATCTCTCTATCACTCCCACTCTAAAGTTTGATACTTGCACTTTTTATAGACTATTGATGTCTGATTATAGGGTTGAGTCTGATGCTGGCTACTATATATACATATAATATATATTTTTATATGTATAAACATGGAAATAAATATTTGTTCTAGAAGTAATCAAATATAATTATTGTATGTATTTCTCTTTTTATGAATTTTGTAGGATATATGTGAGTTATGTTTAGTTATTTGGCTTTTCTCTTTTTTTCTTTTTTTTTCTTTTTCTTTCTTTCACCTCCTACACCCTCTTTACAACTCATCTAAATTTGGCAGTTGCTACTATAACTATTAACATTTGGAAAATGCCCACTGGTATACTGCTGCAAATGGATGGATATGTCATCTTTGAATGGATTGTAGGAGCAGCCAATCAGATTTTGGATAGGTCATTCATTTGTATCCACTCCCCAACATGCATCCATAGAATTCATATCCAACTGTTTAATTTCATTCATCTTTTGAATTCCTTTGAATTTTTAAAAAGTATATTTTATTTAGGCTTAACATTTTTCTCATCTCTCATTGCGTTTCTCTTTTTTCTTACTTTTTTCTTTCTTTTTTCTTCTAATCTAATAATTTTATCCTTTCTTTTCTTTTAAAGTTCTTATATATTTTTAGTTGTATGATGTGATGCATAGGTTTCTATCATTTTAAATTATATCTTTTGTGTAAAGAAAAATACTTTGTCATTCTTTATTTTTGACTTCTGTGTCACAACAATACTATGCTTCCAAGAAGTTGAATATATTTCCTTGTCTGGTTTTTATTTCTTTATTTCTAATTTTCATTCTCACAGAAGTTAAACAAGAGAAAAATTCTATTTTGCAGAAAACAAGGAAATGTCATGTGAGTTTATGAAAATAAAACTTGCATTTTTTATTTGAATTAAACAATGTATTATATTCAAACTTGTTATTGGTAATTTTAACTATCAAAAAGAAGAGAAAAATTGATTTCCTAAATAGGAGGGATTTTTCTGTTGGAAATAAAACCAATAGTTGAAAATGAAATTGTTTATCTTCATCTGCAAGTTAGCAACAAATAAAATAAATTCCTTAATATGAAATTATTCTTGACATTATTCTATATAGGTTCATTCTTTAAGAGACTGATAATTTATCTTCAAAAACTTGCATTTTTTTTTTCCCTTTCAAGATCATAAATTTTTTTGCGTTTCTTTTTTGTATATTAGGTCATGTAAAAATATATTTCTGCAGATAATATTTTAAATAAAAAAACTTTGACAGAAAAAACAAAATGTAGTATTTGATACAAATAGGTTTTTATTTTAAAAAAAAATAACCATTCAGTTATCTTTACTATTTGAATATTGTTTATTTTACTTTTTTCCATGTTAAGCTTAACATAAAAATAAGAAAAATGTTTTTATTTATTTTCGACTTAAATAAACATTGTGCAATTCCATTGTTTAATACATTGTTTGTATTTCGAGGAAAAAGAAAACATTGCTTGTAAAATGTATGCAGAAGTTAATTCAGTTTAATTTATTCAAATATTAACCTAAAAACATAAAAACCCTCCATTTAATTTAATTGTTTTCTATTTCTTAAATTAAAAAATTGTTAAAATTTCAATGAAACCATAATTGATTTTACTTTTGTATGCTTTACTTGAAGCAGCTCATCATTTAATGATAATTGATATCTTATAAAACAACTATGAAATAGTTTTGATAGCAATTTTGTGAAGTGGTTACCTTGGGTTTTATCTCCATTGCACTTATCAATAAACTTTTATGCTAAATATATTAAGATATCTTTGGAATTATGGTACAGGTTTTTGGCTAAATTAGTAATTGTTATTAAAGATTAGTTTTATTAAGTATTTTTTTTATTGTTTTAACATGTCGGTTTTTATCACTATTTTTTTTATTGTGTAGTGTTGTGGCTTGTACCATGTAACATCTAGTTGCCCAAATGCATAAAAGACAATGTGCACTTAGCACGGGGGCAGTTGTCATTATCACAAACTTTGGGAAGTAACACCTACTAAGAGACTAAATATTGTATATACATCTTGTTTGTACAACTCTGTTAATATAGTAGTTTATCTATATTTCACTGTGTATCTCTTCAGTCCATGATACAACAAATTGATTTTACCCCAAGTAAGGCAGTAAAACCATTAAGACATAAGGGGTAACTGGGTGTGGAAGAATTAGAAAATGAGAAAGTTTACTAAGGAGCAAAAACAGAAGTAAGTGATTGACATTGCATTTGAATTTTTGGAAGATTGAAGTTGGCTGAAAAGCATAGAGCTGGAAGAGTTTCACAAGTGAGAAGTAGAAACTGTTAGCATAGAACTCATGGTTACATCTAGCAAATTCAACTGTAAATTTGTGAACCTTCATCCCCAGTCTAATACTTTAATTCAAAAAGTCTAGGTACCATAATGAAGAGCTCATACAAACAGCTACCACGAAAGTCTTTATTTAAAAAAAAAAAAATTACAGTGATGGGAAAGTGACTGAAGCCTTATGAAAAAGGTTTTTGATATTACCTTAATTGAACAACCTATTGATATTTACACTATTTACATTATTTGGACTATTGTCCTCATCTTAGTTACCATTTGTATGACATTTTGGCTGTTGTACGCTCCAGCATTCTTCAGATGCTAGGAATTTCCCAGAAATTTAGTTATTCTTGTCCTTAGGGACACATGGCTCAGTGGATATAGACATTGGTTAGTTCCATTGACTTGACCCAAAAGAGTTGGGAGTTCGGACAATAGTCCGAATAATGTAAATACTATCTCATTTTAGAAATATAGACAAGTATTAAATATTTATTTTACACTCTTCTGCCATATTTCAGGTAATGTTATAATTTTATTCTTCGAAAATATTTTCTAAGCAAAGAATTGTAGGTGCTTTTGCAGTCTGAAATTGAAGACTAACCTTTGGTAGGGTTTCAGTTACCTAATGATCTCTTGAATTTATAAAATATCCCTTGTCATAATTTAACAAAAAAAATTCAGTTATTCTTGTCCTTAGGGACACATGGCTCAGTGGATAGAGACATTGGTTAGTTCCATTGACTTGACCCAAAGAGTTGGGTGTTCAATACCATGCTACAACTGTGGTGAACAAGTAACTTAGAGTCGGGTTAGGAGATAACTCATGACTACCAAAAGAGGCTTTGCACAAAGAATGAGAATGATATACCCCAGTGATCGTAATAATAGATTTGAAATTCCTAGCACCTGAAGAAAGGCCGAAGTGTACAACAGCTGAAACATTGTACAAATAGCAATGAAGATGAGGACAATAGTCCGAATAATGTAAGTACTACCTCATCTTAGAAATATAGACAAATATTAAATATTTGTTTTACTCTATTCTTCCATATTTCAGGTAATGTTATAATTTTATTCTTTGAAAATATTTTCTAAGCAAAGAATTGTAGGTGCTTTTGCAGTCTGAAATTGAAGACTAACCTTTGGTAGGGTTTCAGTTACCTAATGATCTCTTGAATTTATAAAATATCTGTTGTCATAATTTAACAAAAACAAAGTCTTGTTTAAAAAATTTAAAATGAATAACTAAAAAATAATGATATATTAAATTGAAACAGAAACATTCATTACTAAAATAATGAATAACTAAAAATTTACAATAAATAAAGTGGTAGGGTTTCAGTTACCTAAAAATCTCTCTTATTCCATACAATGTTAAAATATCCCTTGTCATAGATTGTTTAAAAAAAACCCCAAAACCCCTCAACATTTAATTATGGTTCATTAGATTAACCGATGTGGAAGCCACACAAACGATTTGCCTAGATTTGGATATTCTGAGTATATTTGATATCTCCTGACTTGTATAAAGTTGCTTATTCCCAAATAATCTTTTGATTTGCTCTCAACATCAACTAGTTGATCAGATCATGAAAAAGCTAATTCAGCAAGAAATCTATGGCACAAAAACTTTGTAAACATATTCATTCACAATGCTTTCTCCATAAACTATCCAAGTTTGTATTTAGAAAATTAAAAATAAGCATACACTGAAAATATATATTTTCATCAATGTTGAAATCAATAAACAGAATACAAATTGACAAAACATCTTTTTTAAGAATGCACTCTGATGTTACAGCTGTGACAATCCAATCAAAAATAATTTTTATTTTTGTTAATCAACTTCATGTATCAAGTAAACACTTTGAATGCCATTTATTGATAAAAAAATAGCATGAACATTGGTTTTTGTTATGTGCACATTCGTTCACTTTTTAATCTGTAAACTTACTTTTGGCATCATCAACAGTGAATATCTCTTAACATTTAAAAATTGAAGTGTGTTGAATTTCATATATTAGAATATACATGATTATTTCAGCTTAAATCTATCAGCAGCTAACTAAAACTAGATTGATTTTTTTTTTTAATCTGTGTCCATTAAATTGATAAAAGGAAATGTTTCGGTGAATGTAAAACTAAAAAGTAGCTCAACTTGAGAAATAAGAGGCTGAAAATAAATAGAAAAATATAGTTTTGTTATATTTATGGGTAACAGTCAGTCAGTTAAGTGCCATACTTGATATACACTTGAGTGATCATGTCTCAAAAAAACATGACTGACTGGGCAGATGATTTTTCCACAATAGGTTGCCATTACTTGCTATGGTAGACTAGTTGTTAACCAATGCTATTTAACCTCTACCTGGAGGAAGAAGAGGCGGATTCATACCTTCCCAAGGGTATATGCATATAAGTGAATGCAACAAATTCAATTGCTTGATATCAGAGATGAAGTATATTTAAATATAAAAGAAGACACTAATGTCAACACCAAGTGCTAACCGTCTGTTTCATACTCAAACGGCTTACGGCCTATCACATTGAATACACTGGTTCTCGCTCGATCACCGAAGTTAAGCAACGTTAAGCCTGGTCAGTACTTAGATGGGTGACCGCTTGGGAATACCAGGTGCTGTAAGCGTTTAGTGATGGATGTGTGTGCTTATGGCCTATCACATTGAATACACCGGTTCTTGCTCGATCACCGAAGTTAAGCAATGTTGAGCCTGGTCAGTACTTAGATGGGTGACCGCTTGGGAATACCAGGTGCTGTAACCTTATAGTGACGGATGTGCGTTGTGGTGCAGTGGATATCGGCTCAGAAAGAGAAATCTGTGAGCCGAGTTCGAATTCCAGTTGAATACCCTGCATTCACTTGTAGCACTGGTACCCTTGGGAAAGGTATTAATCTGTCCATTCCCTCCAGTTATGGGTTACATAACAAGGGTAGGACTTGGGGACCCTGCTCTTAAAAACAAATCCCAATGAATCGTGAAAAGAAAAATGTTGTAAAAATAACCTTACCCCAAAATCATTGGTTATGACCTTAAATGATCCCATAAGGATTGATAGGTCGTTAAGCCTCAAAAACAAACAAACATAGTCAAATATATTCTCTATGATCTGAAGATTTAATTCAAGTTCAATCAGTGTTGACCTCAGCGTCCACTTATATAAATCAAAATAATATAAACAAGGTCATTAATCAATTATGTGTTCATTAGCTAAAATATATGCATAATTAATAACTTGAAACTTTATGGACAATTGTGTATTGAGTTTGCATCAATTATGGAAATATCTTTTGAGAGGAGGAGGGTTAATGCATACATAGAAAAAACAAATTAATCTATTTCAATTGAAAATATCAAGTTCTTGGGGACTGTTAACTAAAATATATCTTTGCAAAAGTGATAAACTTTTTTTTTTTTCCAAATATATTTTTTATTTACTTTTAATGTTATGCTTTTAAATATAAAATTAAAAAAAAATCACATTTACATAATTTCATTCTTTCTACTGTAAGTAACCATTTCAGCATATGTTGAAACATTGCTGAATTTAGACAAATGACATTTTAAAAAAAGAAATGGTCTGGAAAAAAAAAAATTACCTCACACATACCCTATAATGACATCTTGGTAATACTACACCATTTCTTCCAGGAGATAATGACACTGTTTTATATAGTATAATAGATTAGTTTTTTTTTCTTTTTTTCTTTCTCTCTCTCTCTCTCTCTCTCTCTTTTTCTTTTTTTTTT
This sequence comes from Ascarosepion bandense, assembly GCA_037127315.1. NCBI lineage: Eukaryota > Metazoa > Mollusca > Cephalopoda > Sepiida > Sepiidae > Ascarosepion > Ascarosepion bandense. The sequence goes on along the minus strand of JBBBDQ010001600.1, from coordinate 88,270 downwards.
ACAAAAAATAAAATTGATGTATTAAGCAGAAAGAATTTAAGATTTTAATGTAACTGTATCTCATTTTTGAATATGTATGAGAGTAATTACATTCATAAATGAGCAGCCTTTTTTTTTTTTTTTTTTAAATCATATCACCCCGAGCAAGGCGGTAATGCCACTGATATGCAGGGGACTATGTAAGAGTGAAAAATAAAGTTTTCCTTAAATAAAAAATATATATATTTTTCAACATAATCTCTTTTTACCAAAGCATCTAATAATTCAGTGGTTAATATTAATCATGTTTCTCAAACATTACACTGAAGATTTAGATAAAAATTAAGTTAATGTGTTAAGCCATAGATTTATAGATCTCTGTTTCAGCAATGGATGCTGAAAAGTTTTTGGATAAATCCACTTATCAAGATCTGGGCAAACAAAAGATTTTTTTTGTTTTGATTGGACAGAGAACTTTTTAGCACTTCCTTATATATCTATATAATTTTTGTTTAGATTATTGGGGATAACTGGCACAATTTATAGAACACTTCAAATGATCAATATTGCAATTGAAATCGGATTATGCTTATGAAATTGATATTAAATTAAAATAATTATTAACAATGAACATTTTAGATTTGATACTAATTGCAGTTTTATTTAAAAAGGTTTACCCTATTAACATGTATACATCATTTTTAAAATTTTGAAACCAGCAATAAGTTGTCATCCTGAGGACTTCTAAGCTTCTGTTGTTAAGGGAAGAATTTAGCCTTGTGCTTTCATTTTGAATTGAAGCACTTAGAATAAGATCACTTGTATAAAATTTAGTTCATTCACTGTCATTATTACTACTTTTAGTCTGAAGTAATTGTTTCCTTTCTAAATATCATTTCTTGAAAATGTTGACATTATAAATTTATGAAATAATTTAAATTTAAAAACATCTTCTTTGACATTCTTAGTGATTACTTCTGTAGAAGCATCCATATTCTATATTTGCACTTTTAAGTTATTTTAAGCAGTGTGCTTTATAGAGAAAGAAAAAGTAAAACAGATTGTTTATTGAAATCAATGAAATTGTGTGTAGCTGTTCAGTGCTATGAGCTAAAAAGAAAATATGAGTTTTTTTTTTTTTTTTTTTTTTTTGTAATGTTACCATGGAAATATCAACCATTTCTAAATCCTTCTCTTTTCTCTTCTCCAAAAGTATCTTTATTGGACAAAAAGTGGATGAAAATAGAAGTTAAATTTATTATTTCCAAAAGTCTTAAAAAGAGGTTATTGTTTGTATATTTTAATGAATTTCCTTTTCTTTTTTTCCTTTATTTTCTTTATTTTTCCTTTTCTCTTCTTTCTCTTCTCTTTAAATAATTGTTAAAAACTTCACTAAGTTAAAACTTAATTTCATTTAATTTGTGCTTGCAGATTTTATTTTTCTTGTTGGTAACATTTGATTATAAAATCTTTTTACTATTAGTCTTTTATAAATAAACCATAACTTGAACTTATCACAATTGTTTCTTGCAGATGATTAACTTGTTTTGAAAGTTGTTTTAAAAGTTGTTTTAAAAAATTCCCTAAGTAATATTATAAGCTGTGATAATGGTTTTTAGAATAACTCTGAAAGTAGGGTAGGGTGGGGAATGAGTAATGTGGAGTAAAATGTCTTCTATGTGTTGTGTCTGTTCAGGAAATTGGGAATTATGACACTCCACAATTCCTTGTTCTCTGTAGCTCTTAATAAATTTTGTCTTTTTCTTATCTCTCCTAAATCCTGTACTGTGATTCATTTACTCAAGCTTGCTAGGTAGGTTATACATTGTTTTTCTCTGATCCTCTTGCCTTCAACTTATTTTGTGAATATCAAATTTTCCAAGCCTTCTTTCCTCATTATGTGCTCTAAAAATTTCAACTATCTCTTTCTTATGTTTGGTATAAATGTCCTTTTTTTCCTTTCCATTTCTTTTTTCTAATAACTGCGTTGTTTACATATTTGGACGATGGTATTCTCAGTATCTTTCTGTAGAACCACATATCTGTTACTTCAAGTTTCTTCATCTGCAAGGAGATTGTCCAGTATTCACTACCATATAGGAGAACTGATACTACATAACAGTTCAATACACTTTTCTTTGTTTCTTATGAAATTTTGTTGTTTTCTTTTATTTTGCTTAGCTTTTCTCTCAGTATCACTTTCCATCTTTGATTAAAACACTTCCATGATTGTACTTTGTTGTACTTTGGCATCTTCAACTTCAAGTTTGCATGTTGGAATGTTTCTTTTGCTAACAGCCATGCATTCTGTCTTCTTACAATTAATGTTTAGTCTTTTCTTTTTGTTTTCCTTCATTGCCTTCATTGCCTTCTATAAGAGTTTTTGTAGTTTTTCTGTGTTTGCTATCAACATGGTGTCATCAGTATATCTTATGTTAATAGTGAAGAGAAACAAAATATATATGTTAATAAAATATTAAAGACATATTCATTAGAAACTCAAAAATTTTCACTTTCTTCTAGAGTATTTGAAGAGATACAACAATTACATACCTGTCTTGTTTGCAAATGTATTTAAAAATAGTGAATTGAAGTGTTATCAATTGTATGATTTTCACTTTTTAGCATTTATGAAATATGAAGACACATCACCTGTATAAATAAAAATGTAAAATCTAACAAAATTTGTGAACATTTTTTTTACAAGTTTTGTCAATGAACTGGTGTAATCAGAAAAATACATTATTTCAGCAAAGGCTACATTTGCAAGATGAAATGTGATTCAAGTAAAAATCAAACTATTTGATTTTTACTATAACTGTATCATTATAGAAATTAGATTTGAAATAATTTTAACTTGGTTACTATTGTTTTACCTTAAAATTTAAATATACCACTTTCCTTTACAAAACTAATTTAGTCAAGAGACAATGTGAAATAATTCGATCTTATATTAATTATAGGGGTTTCATAGATCATGGCTCTAACAATACATCTTTGAGTATATTGTATTCATCTTTTTATTAAAATGATATTCTCCAGGTTGAAATTGTCTTCAAAAAGTTCTACTTGTATACAAATGTGCTGAGTATTTCAGTCTGAATAGCTGTAATTTACATGTGCACTATTGTTCTCATCTTTGTTATAATCATTATATTTCAGCTTTTGTGCCCTTTGGCTTCCATTAGATATGTCAATCCAGGTAACCTGCAGGGAAGTTCAAACTGAACCCTTTATTTGATCAACAGGTGTAAATTGTTCTTGTTCCACTGCCCATATCTAGTGATATCTTGTTGTTTTAATACTGCTCAATACTAGCAGGGAAGTCCTTGTCATATGTTAGGAAAATTGGCATTCTTTGTGGAATTGATCCCAGGGGGCCCCCATTTATATCAATTGGTTGGTAAGCTTGGATATGGTGAGCCTCTTAAACCAGAGTTCTTAAAGATAAGGTTTTGACAGTAATTCAAAAACTAATTGGAATTGGACTCTTCCCTTGGAGAATGTACCACCATTCCAACAGATAATCTGATGGAAATGTTAACGTTCTGTGTACAGACAACTTTCTTCCAACTAGTCTGACCTATACTAACAGGAAGAAGGTTTGAGATACGTATATGACGCCATCATACTCTGCCCTCATCAGAAAGTGTTACAAATCCTACTGGATTTATGTAAACTCAATAAGATCTTCACTCTAGTTTATCTATTCTCCTTCCTGGATGTACTAATAACTTACACAAAGAATACATTCAAAACATCTGTATATCACAAGCCAATCTTCACTGGACAATACCTCAACTTCAATTCCCACCATTCATACAGTGTGAATAAAGGTAGTGTCTGATGACTACAACACCATGCAAAAATTGTATGTCAACACACATACCAATAGGGAACGATCAGTGTCAAATATACCCTTTAGAACAAGGTTGGCAACTTCAGCCCCCAAGCCACAACCAGCCCACGAAGGATTTTTGTCTGGCTCGTCAACTTAACACCTGGCCACTAATTATCTAATTAATTTGCTGAATAAGTCGTAGAAAAATATCAGATGAAATTAATTAACTTACAGTGCAGCAAATTTCTTAAATAAAATTTAATTCTGAATCTACTGTTGCTTCTATAAGAAATATGTTTTGCCAAGTGGAAAATATAAAATATAAATGCGAAAAACTATTTGGAAGTACATATGCTTGTGAGCAACTATTTTAAAAAATGAAATGTACTAAAAGTCATTTATGAACAAGGTTGGGTGATGACTACCTGGAGGATGCTTTGCTCTAGTGGTCAACAAATATTTCACTTATGTATAGAAGTCATTGAATAATAATCAGAAACAAGTGTTTTATTAAATAATTCACCATTTCTAACAGCATTTCATTTGGAGTAAAGAATTTACATTTTGTTGATTGTGTTAGTTGCTGTCCTGTTATTCCTGCAGAAAAATAAGGAACCTTGTCTAAGTAATATAACATTAATTTTAATATTTTTTCTTCAAACCTCCAGACCAAAGCAGCCTTCTGGATGTAGCTGTCTGAGATCGAGACAATTTATTATAGTATATTTGCTATCATGGCCCTCGTCCGAGGCACTGAATAGCTTTCGGCCCATTCTCTCCAAAAGGTTGCAGACCCTTGCTTTAGAAAAATAATATGAATGTTTACAGGAGGGAAAAAAACAGTCAAGAAGAACAAGAAAATGGCTACAGTCTGTCTGCATATCAAGGCCTTATTAGAAAAAGTTCAAAAGATCTACAGCATGAACAACATCAGTATTATTCAGAAGCAGCTCCACTCTGTGGAGTAATCTTTGCAAGCAAGCCTAATACTTTAAGAACATGATAAAGTATTGTATAATCAGTTTCTTGCAGTTGTGACAAAGAACATAAAGGTGAAATAAACAGTCCCTTAAAAGTAAGCCTGGAGGGACATTGAAATCAGGCACGGCTGATTCTATGTCTAAGAAAAAGGGTAGTCACCAGCCTTTGTGGAATGAAGTGAAAATACTGGACAAGCTATAAAAGTTAATCACTGTGAAAATCAGTGCATATGTCATGCTATGAGGACTTTCTTAGTAGGCATAGCCTAGAAATATTATATGGAAACTACTAATATAGACAGATGATAGCTGGTCTTCAACTGCAGCAGTTGTAACTTAAGCAAGTGCAATCATGCATGACAAGCAGCAGCACTCATCAGCAGGCAGATGAAATTCAAGGCTTCAAGTTGTGCTCACATAATTGTCCTAAAGTGGATTAAAATGTTTTGTTTTTTTTGTTTTTTTTTACATAGTAATTGTGAGTTCAATCTCTTGGTTGGGCAGTGTGTACTTAAACTCATTGAAAAACAGAGTGCGCAATAACAGACAAAAAAAAAAGCAAAAAAGAGACAAGATGTCCCTGAACATGGGAAGTGGAAAAAGAACTATTTTTTCCTGTAGATTACCTAGATTGACATATATCTGGTGAAGGCTGGAAGGCACAACAGCCAAAACATAAAAAAGGTGAATAGTCAACATGTAAATGATGCATTAACTGTGTTTAATTTATAAATCCCTTTTATGTTTATGTATATATTTATTCAAATTTTAAGATATTTGGTCAATGTACTTAACTATTCCATTGTATTTTAATTTCTCTCTTTCACACACAAACACATACATTTCTAACGGTTTCAGATATTATTTTGTGGCTACCCATGTTATTAGATACTCTGTTTTTATTTTGTGTGTGAATTATATCTACCAGCCTTGCACATTCAAGAGATCCTGCATCTGACTTTGTAGGAGAAAAAAACCCATTTGATTTGTGCTTTAGGGCACTCAGCCACAGAGGTTCTCTGATGGTGAATTCTTTCTCTTTATGAAGTCTCTCTGATGTGCAAGCTGATAAACATGATTCACACAGGTTTTTTTTTTTTTTTTTTTTTTTCAAAAATACAAAAACAAAAAACTGAGTGTTGACTAAAACATGGGTAGCCACAAAAGTATGTGTGAGTAATTATTTTGTTTTATCTTAGGTGATCCTTAGAGAATTGAGTGAGAAAACAAATTTAACGAAAATATTATTATTATATAACAACAAAATTAAAAAGAATTCTGCCAAATGATAATTCATTTTTAATTCCTTCACTATTTTTTACTGACTTGCAACATGATTTATTCTGTTGATGAAATACATCAGCTTATGCATTGCCTAAAGTATTATTTTCAAATCTCTTGATAAGACAACTTTTTTAGGATCAAGAAAGAATAATAATTTCCCTAAACTTTCAGATAAAATTTGCTACAACTTTTGTCTTTTCGTGTTTGCTTCTCTATTTATTTTCAACTGTTTTGGAATCCACAAAAAAAAAAAAAAAAATTAAAAAGAAAGAATTTAACTGATGATAAACTTTAAGAACCTAAGACCTTAAAGTCAATAACTTGTTTTAAAATAGCAAAGAAAAAAAAAAATAATAATTGCACAAATACTATTAGAGATAAGAATTTAAAAGAAAACTTCATGGATAAGTGATTTGTGTAAATATCAGTTTTTGTGGGCGACAAAGTGTCTTTGGTGGTAGTTGATTTAAAAGAAGTGTAGATAAGTATGTATCTAATTACATTATCTAATCTTTGTTTTAATTAAATGTTTCTACATAGATGTGTAAATAGAAAATAAGAGTTTTATGAAAATAGAATTTTAACTCTTACATTGTTTTATTTTGTGTGTGTGTTTTTTTTTCTTTTTCACTAATATTGGGAGTTACTTCACATACTTTTTTAGTTTTCTTATGCATTGTTTTCTTTTCAACGTGAAAATTTTAAAATTCATAGAAAAAAAAATTAGTTCAAGTAAAACACTTCAACTTGACCTCAGTACATTTATACGGCAGCAAATTGTCAATTCTTGTCTGGGGAAAAAATAATTGAAAGAACTGAATTGAATTCCTAGGAAGCTGTTTCAATTTGATTTTACTGCAAGAATTTCTGGCATTTCAGAAAGTGGTCATGATGCCTGAATAAAATTTGTAGGTTAGGTGCAGTAAAGTTTCTATCTTCAAGTGATGTAACTTAACATTGTTTTGCAACGTGATGTTGGCTTGTCATGCATTCTTTCTATTCTTTTAAACTGGTCATTGGTTTTGAATACACTTTAAAGTTGGTTTATATATCTAACTAGGTGTGTGAATGGTGTAATGGATAGTGTCTTAGTATGAGAAGTCAAAAAGTAGTCCAGATTTTAGTTGTGTTTATTACATTCACTTATGTGCAAATACCTTGGGAAAGGTATGAATTCTTCTCTCTTCAGCTTTAGATTAAATAATGGGATTTTTATCTGGAATAAATCATTCTTATTAAAAGATTGTTAATGCAAAAAAGAAATGTCTTGGTTTTAAATAACCTAAAAATGGATGTACATTGTGGTGCAGTGGATATCGGTTCAGAACTCGAAATCGGGAAACAGTTTGAATTGCATTCACTTACATGCAAATGCCCTTAAGAAAAGTGTTAATCCATCTCTTCCCTCAAGTTATGGGTTAGATAATAGGACAGATTGGGTTTTATAGATTTGGCTGGTAACCAATCTACCGCAGAAAGTAATGGCAACCTACTGCGGGATAATCTTCTGCCTAGTCAGTCATGTCTCTTTTGAGACATGATCGCCCCAGCATGTATCACATATGGCACTTAACTGACTGACTGACAAATGATTAAGTCATAAAAAAACAATTATCATTTTGACCAATTTGGAGAAAGTTCATATCACTTTTCTTCCACCAAATCTTTAAGGGATGTTAACTTAGCTTCTCATTTGTATTGAACCATTGGACAGATCTATGCTTAATATTAGTCAGTCAGTTAACTGCCATACATAATACACTTGGATAATAATGTCTTTTTTAAGACATTATTGACTAGGCAGAAGATATTCCTGCAGTGAGTTGCCATTATTTTCTGAAGTAAACCAGTTGCACAACAAGGCTATAGAACACAATGTATCCTGCTATTCAACCCATAGCTGGAGGGAGAAGAGATGGATTAATATCTTTCCCAAGGGTATTTGTGCATAAGTGAATGAAACAAATTTGACTGGAATTTGAACTTGGATCTCCGATTTCTCATTCTGAGCCGATATCTATTATACCACAACACGCATGCTCAATATACAAAGTCTATTTCTGTTTTCATGATGTAAACATCATGTTAATTTATTAACATTATTTACACTGTTCAGACTGTTCACATCTTTATTGCCATGTTTTTGATGTTTTAGCTATTTTATGCTCTGGCCTTCTTTTGGATACAGATTCTCCCATCCAATGCAACCAGATGATGAGCCTGGATGTGATGACTCTGTCATTATCTGTCATAAGGCATTATCAGTTGTTAGGGACAAACTACTCTCGGACTCATCCCTAAAAGAAGGTACCAGTATACCACTAGATAACCTGATGGTGATGCTGACTTTCTGTACACAAACACACTTCGAAATCGGATCAGTCATATTGGCAGGATGATGTCTTAGCAATGGGCACACCATCATTGGCTAACATATACATAGAATACTTTGAAGAGATGGTATTAGAATCTGCAGCACTAAAGCCAACTCTATGACTGTGATATGTTGATGACACCTTATACTGGCCACACCACAAAGAGGTCTAGACACTACTGGACCATGTGAACTCAATAAGATCATCGATACAGTTCACTATAGCAAAAGAGGACTACAATAAACTAGCATTCCTGGATGTACTAATATCTTGACCAGAGAGTGAGTTCAAGATGCCCATTGTTCACCAGACAATACCTCAACTTTAACTCCAACCACCCATACAGTGTCAAGAAAGGGATAATCTGCTGCTTATAACATTGAGCAAAAGTCATAAGCAGTGACTCAGAGACATATAAACAGAAAATGGTCGGTATAAGCAGTACCCTACAATGTAATAACTATCCAGGGTACATGACAACAGCTCCAACAAATGTGGAAGGGAGGGTGCAAGAGGATAACAACTCTTAAGAAGCGACCTCAGTCTGCCTTCCCTAAGTGAAGGGTTTATCAGAAATTACAAAAGGTCTGTGGTCTATATATAACATCAGGACGACCTTCAAAAGTTGTTCTACACTTTGCAGAAATCTCTCCTGAGTAAGACCTCCAATAGAGGAAATCATGACCAAGGACTGTGTGTATGCCATTCTATGAAGCTGTGAAAAGAAATATAAAGGAGAAACGGGTTACCTTAAGGTAAGGCTGCAAGAATGTTGCAAGATCATAACATGTGAGAAAATCAAAAAACAAAAAAAAAAACAGGTGTAGCTGACTTCATATGGAGAGATAAAGAGGATTACTGTCCCCTATGGGATGAAGTTCAAATTGATGGGGAACACCATTGGAAACTACGTAAACTTTAAGAATCACCACATATGCTAGTCCACAAAAATATCCTAGGCCGGCCAAGCATAGAAATGAATACGATATGGGAGCCAGTAGTATGGAGTGTTGGAGAAAAATCATTAGCTTCAAAAATTCTGATACTCTGGTAAAAAATGTTTGAGACATTAGGTTCATAAGTCCCAGAAATTCATACACTGGTGGCTTAGTGGAGTGACTTGACCCAAAGAGTTGTGAGTTCAATACCTGGTTACAGCAATGGTGAACAAATAACTTAGGGAGTTGAGTTAAAGGGCCATCTTTACACTGTTCAGACTGTTGTCCACATTTTTATTGCCATTTTAACGACATTTCGGCCATTGTGCACTTTGGCCTTCTTCAGGTGCTAAAAAATTTGAACCAGACCCTATTTATTTCAATCACTGAGGTATATAATTCACATTCCATGTGCGATACTACTTCTGGATGCCATGTAGTGATAACTACATGGCATCCGAAAGTAGTATTACACAGGGCATCCATTATCAATACATGGTATCCGGAAGTAGTATCGCACCTGGAATGTGAATTATATACCTCAGTGATTGAAATAAATAGGGTCTGGTACAAAATTTTTAGCACCTGAAGAAGGATGAAGTGCACAATGGCCGAAATGTCGTGAAAATGGCAATAAAAATGTGGACAAGTCTGAACAGTATAAATAATGTAATTACTATCTCATCTCAGATAAATACTAACATGATGTTATGATGTAAAAACAGCTCAATTTAGTTATGCAGGACTTTATGGCAAGAGGTTCTGAAAAGCTCTTGTCCTGATATTTTTCAAAATCTGTTCATCAGTGTTGTTGTTGTTGTGTTTTTTTTTTTTTTTGTGTGTGTATGTGGTGGAGTAAAACTGACTTTTCTGCACCCTTCAATTCCTAAAATCTATTACATTTTCTATTTCTCATTTCCTTTAAGTAGAGTTCTCAAATGATTTGAAATGATCTCTGTTATTATGATGACGTTTACCGTGAGTCTTTATAATAGAAATTTTGGGATAGTTTTCTTATGCAATCTTCATTGATTGATTTCTCTTTTGAAATTTAAATTTCTGCTTGTAAATCTGTAAAACCAAAATCTTAGAATTTATCCACTAATAGCATTGTCTCCCAAAATGTGTGATTTATGTTTCTTATAGCTTCAGCTTCATTATGGCCCGTCCAGCTTGAAATAATTTGGGTATAAACTGACAAAATCATGTTCTTAAAGATGTAGATAAATGACATGAATAGTAAATTTTTATTACAGGATGCTCCACACAAAAACAAAAGGCAGGAAATTTGGTACAGTTATTTGAAACAAAAGCAAAGTAGTTTAAGACAGAACAAAAACAAATGTTAAATGTGTTTAAACTGAAAATTAAAATTTTTTTTTTTCATCATATAAGTCAGTCAGTTAAGTGTCGTACGTGATACATGCCTGGGTGATCATGTCTCGAAAAGGACATGACTGACTGGGTAGAAGATTATCCCGCAGTAGGTTGCCATTACTTTCTGCAGTAGGCTTGTTGCCAGCCAAGGCTATAGAACCCAATCTGTTCTGCTATTTAACCCATAACTGGAGGAAAGGGATGGATTAATACTTTTCCCAAGGGTATTTGCACATAATTGAATGTAAAGAATTCAGCTGGAATTCGAACTTGGCTCCCTGATTTTGAGTTCTGAGCCGATATTCAATGCACCACAACGCACATACTTTCATCAAATAATAAATCTAAAATTTCCTGTTTTTTGTGGGACACCCTGTATTTAAACATTGGTGGGAGGAAACAAACTCTAAAACAAGAAGCTGAAATTTGATTTGTAAATTTTAACAACCTTACAAGAATAAGACTAAATCCTTTTTTTTTTTTTTTTTTCACTTAACTGCGGTATTGATTTTTGAATAATCCTTTTGTAAGAATAGGCACACATAATTACCAACATGACAAATATAACATGTTTAAAGAATAGATACCATATAGAATGTCTTGAATGTAAATTGTCACTTTAACTTAGACATGACTTATTGTTTGAAAAATATTAGATTTAGTCGTAATTCCTTCATATTCCCACAAGGCCAAAGTTGTGGACTGACAAATTGGCCTAGCAACACAGATGTTAATAGAATCTCTTCTCACTTTCAGGAGTTGATGAGTTGGAAGTAAATAAACAAATAAATTTGACATTAGTTGTTAAACTCTGGGTAAAATCTTGCATCAGTAACACAGTGTTTAAACTTAGCTCTCTTAGTCATGTATAAAAATGACCCAAAATTTATCCTGTAGTAAAATGTATTCAGTTAAATATTGCTGGAGAGAAAATAAGTTATTGTTATTGTTTGAGATGAATTTTAATTCACATTCATTGTCTTATTTGTGATAAACTTTCTGGTAAATTTTTTCTTTAATAAGGTGTTACAAAAACAAGTAAGATTCTCGTAATTATGAAAGTATATATAATAATTTTTTCTTTTTAATAAAGAATTGTTCAATGTGTCCAACAAAAATAATAAACATAATTTTATTTAGTAGATTGTTTATTTACTCTATTTACTTTGTTTATTTACTGGAATGATTAGCAAAACATTGATTAATTGCCAATTGATTCAAATTTTATAAAATAGTAAATAATGAGTATTTTCTTACAGTTGGTTCACATATTTTAATAACTGAGTAAATATTTTTAAATTTATGAATAAAAAAAATATAATTTATTTCTGTATAAATTGGTAAATGATAAATATTGCATTAGTTTTAATTGTAGTAGTTTTCAGAATGTTGTAAATATATAATTATTCTTGTAAATAAACAATCCAATAAATAGTGTTTGTTAATTTTATAAATTCTCAAGAACAAAAATAAAAACATATGAATTTACTTTCATGTGTTTAGGTTTTATTCCAAGTTTAATCATCACTTTTTAAAAATAAACATTTCCAAGGAGTGAAAGTAGTAAAAAAAAACCCAAAAAAAAACAAGATAAAGTGGAGTAATGGGAAAAATCATGCTCATGTTTACTTTAGTCATTTTCAGAGTTTTTTTTTTTTTTTAATCATTTCACTCCGAGCAAGGCGGAAACGCCACTGATGTGCAGGGGGTTACATAAATGTAAAAAGATTAATTAGAAAAGAGTGAGGAGTACAAGCTAGTTAGAAAGGAACAATAGAAAGCTGAGAAAGAAGGTGCGATGACAGATACATAGGAGGAGAGAAAGGGAAGGTTATACAGGGGAGGGGAGAGAGCTAGAGGCCAGTGGTTAGTAGATGAGTATTAACTTTGCATTTAAATTTCTGGAGGTTGTAGCCGTCAGGAAAGCAAGAATACGGGAGTGAGTTCCACAGGCGGGAAGTGCGAGAGAGGAAGCTGCAGGAGTAGAATTGTCGTCTACATTTGGCTAACCTGACTGTGAATGGGTGGGACCCAGTTGCCAGTCTGGTTGCACGGGTAAACACCTGTTGAGGAGGCATCAGTGACTTAAGCTCATCCGAGCAGAAGCCATGAAAGTATTTATAGAAGAGACAGAGGGAGGCCACATTTCGACGATGGGAAAGTGGCTGCAGTCGAGTCGCCAGATCAGTACCTTATACTTGGAATTGATGCTCATTACTTATGCAAACAAAATAAGTTTTCAAACTGGTTACCTATGCGAGATAAGAGAAAACCAACTAATCTCTAATCAGGTGTGCATCTAAAATTAGCAAAAATGCATGAACTCTTATTTTGTAATAATAATTTTAAGAACACAGATTTGAAAATTAAATTTTACTACATTTTGAGATTGGAAAGTATTTTTTGATTTATTCTATATCTTATTTTTTATTTTATATCTTTTTTTTGAGGGTATGTCAAATTATGTTACACCAATAAGCCTTTCTTCACTTCATACACACAAAAATAAATTATTAAAAAACTGATTTTGATTTTCAGAGTAATTCATATAAATATAATTTTACCATTTACTATAAAAAATGAAGGCATATATAGAAATTGTTTTTCTTTTTCCATTCTTATATTTTCATATTTGAATCTTTTCAAAATATTTTTTATAATTGTTGCACTTTGCTCTTTTACACACTTTCCACTTACCCCAAATTTTCAAGCAATCTACAATTTTTATCACAATGACACTACTACCTTACAATTTTAATGCAATTGAGATAACTAGTAGAATAAAAAGTTACAGACAAAAAATATACAAATACACAAGTTATTTTATAAAATATTGCAAATTTTTGACTGAATCCATTTTTACTATTAAGCTGAATGATTCAAATACAAGAGCCAATTATTTTTAATAAGACTGGAAAGTTTCATTTTACTGTCCAGTCTTAAAACAAAAAAAGAAATTTGAAGGTTACTTTTAATTTCTGTTTTGAGCCCATAATTGCTACAGTTACTTATCACTTAGACTTTTTTCCTCCTTTGCTGTGGACTTGAATATAAAAAAAAATTCAGTGTCAATTGAAATGACTTGTTGTAAAGAGGATTACTTCTACTAACATTTTATTTTGATTTTTATGTGCACATTTATAAAATACCACTGAAAAATGAACAATTTATTTATTCTTTAATAATTTTATTTCTTACAAGAAATCTGATAGAATGGTAGAATGTCGTGAGGGGAAAAAAATATTCAGTTTCTAAATCCTATTCAAACAACTTAAGATTTGTGACGGTTTTAAGACTATCCATAAATGGATCCGTTTACCAAAGCTCCTTAACATTTATTTTCTATTCTATTTTTATGGTAATCAGATTGAAAATCTTTGAAAAAGATTTTTTTTTTTTATCATATATAAAATTGCAAGCAATAAAAAGAACTGGTATTTATTGCTATTAGACCCCAGTCTTTGATTCTGTGAATCAACTAACTTCAAGGAAACTATCAATTGTTACACTGCTTCCCTCATCCTTTTATTTTATTTATTATTTGTAGTATTGTTAAAAACTCATAAATTCTTAATGGAATTTGATGAAAGATTCTCATTGATATATCAATTAAATTTTCTCCAGTTATTGAGGTAAGAAAGTAATAACAATGTAACTCATCTTTAAAATATAGTTTTTAAATTTGCATAATTTTCAGTTATATAATGCATGTACCGTATTAATTTTTATTAGATCTTTTTTCTTTAAATTAAAACTAAAGTTTATTGAAACTGCTACATGTAAAATATGTTTTGCCAGACTAATAGCTAGTATTCAAACCTAGAATAAGACATGTCAGTTAAACTGACACCTGCAACATCAAGTTCACACAAAACAAATAGAAAAGCTATTATTTTAGCAGCTTTCTTCATGTGAACAATTTCCTTGTTTGTAAATATCTGTAATTTAAAGATATGCCTGATAAGTTTTCTTTTTTTGTTTTTCTTTGGGCATTATAATGAAAACAAAATATTGAAAACTGAGGACTTGATTTTAATTAGTATTTAACAAGTGTACTTAGACAAAAAAAAATACACTAATGCTCAATATTGGTTAAAAATCTTGTGAGAATTAGTGTCACTTAATTAATTTTGAGAGAGAAGAAAATGCAAGATATTTGTAGTTAAAACTTACATTACAAATCACATCTGCTCTATCTTCTCAAAAGTAATGATTATATGCATTTTAAGGGTAGTACTAAAGGATGTGTGTTGTGGTAGAGTGGATATCAGCTCGGAACAAGAAACCGGGAAGCTGAGTTCGAATTCCAGTTGGATCCATTTATTCACTTACGCGCGAATACCCTTGGGGAAAGGTATTAATCCGTCTATTCCTTCCAGTTATGGGTTAAATAGCAGGACAGATTGGGTTCTATAGCCTTGGTCAGCAACCAGTCTACCGCAGAAAGCAGTGGCAACCTACTGCGGGATAATCTTCTGCCCAGTCAGTCATGTCTCTTTCGAGACATGATCACCCAAGCATGTATCACGTATGGCACATAACTGACTAAAGTATAACTATGAGAATCCATTTCATGATTTACTATTACAGTTACTAATACTGTTATTGCTATCATTTCATTTGTTCATATTTAAATTTTTTTATGGTCAATATATTAACGTTACAAGTTCAGCATTATCACATTTAAATGAGTAGTTGTAGTTCTTTACATTGTGTTTTAAATCAATGTCAGTCAGTTAAGTGCCATACGTGATACACGCTTGGGCGATCATGTCTCGAAAGAGACATGACTGACTGGGCAGAAGATTATCCTGCAGTAGGTTGCCATTGCTTTCTGCGGTAGACTGGTTGCCAACCAAGGCTATAGAACCCAATCTGGCCTGCTATTTATTCCATAACTGGAAGGAAGAGATGGATTAATACCTTTCCCAAGGGTATTTGCGCGTAAGTGAATGCAATGAATTCAACTGGAATTCGAACTCGGCTCTCCGATTTCTAGTTCCGAGCCGATATCCACTGCACCACAAGTTAACAATATTAATGGTAAAAATGGTAAAATCCACTTAACTCACTATATTTTTCTTTGCATTTTGCCTTTCTTAATGAACTTAACATGAAAATTCCCATAACAGCCAAAAGATATCTAATCAATTGAAGGTCATTTATTTGTAATGAGTGCTTCATGATATCACTCTCTTCTGGCTATAAATTCTTCAAATTGATTGTTTAGAATCTGAAGTCAGAAAGAAAATCATTATCTATTTTTTATTTTATAATGTTTGTTTTACACACTGACTTATGCTCTCCTTTTGTTTAACACTGTTTACACTATTTGTTTTTTTCTTTTATCTCATGCTCTTCGTTTGCTTTTCTTTTCTTGTCTCAGTCTCTCCACTTGCTTTTCTTTACTTGTCTCCGTCTCTCCACTTGCTTTTCTTTTCTTGTCTCGGTCTCTCCACTTGCTTTTTTTTTCTTGTCTCGGTCTCCCCACTTTTGCTTTTCTTTTCTTGTCTCGGTCTCTCCACTTGCTTTTCTTTTCTTGTCTCGGTCTCTCCGCTTGCTTTTCTTTTCTTGTCTCGGTCTCTCCGCTTGCTTTTCTTTTCTTGTCTCGGTCTCTCCGCTTGCTTTTCTTTTCTTGTCTCGGTCTCTCCGCTTGCTTTTCTTTTCTTGTCTCGGTCTCTCCGCTTGCTTTTCTTTTCTTGTCTCGGTCTCTCCGCTTGCTTTTCTTTTCTTGTCTCGGTCTCTCCGCTTTGCTTTTCTTTTCTTGTCTCGGTCTCTCCGCTTTCTTTTCTTTTCTTGTCTCGGTCTCTCCGCTTTCTTTTCTTTTCTTGTCTCGGTCTCTCCGCTTTCTTTTCTTTTCTTGTCTCGGTCTCTCCGCTTTCTTTTCTTTTCTTGTCTCGGTCTCTCCGCTTTCTTTTCTTTTCTTGTCTCGGTCTCTCCGCTTTCTTTTCTTTTCTTGTCTCGGTCTCTCCGCTTTCTTTTCTTTTCTTGTCTCGGTCTCTCCGCTTGCTTTTATGCTGTTTATAATACAGTATCAAAGTCACTTATGTGTTGGTCCGATATTATGTACAAGTATTTGAATATTTTTGGTTACTGTTTTCATCTTTTATATTCTAAAACTGTGTCACTGACTAAATTTCTATAGATAGACCTGTTCAATGTTATGTGAACAAACTCTTGTTTTATTAAATTTTTAGTCTTAATCTCAATTTCCTTTGTAATGAAGTGCTTTATTCTTTGTATTAAAGTGAGGAAGATTTATCTTTATAGATAATGCTATTGACTTAATTAGGAGTTTCTGCAAAGTATCTGGAACATGCGAGTAAATCTGGTATTGTCCAATTGTTCTTAACCACATGTATATTTAATTCCTTTTATCATCCATTATTATTTTGTACACTATTGGCATCCTTTACATAGAATTGTATCTTGGAATATTTGAATGTGAAATTATTTGAAAAATGAACAAGAAAATTGATGTTTTTGAGATAACTCATTTACAAATAGAAAAATACAAGGTCACATAGTTTTAAATAAGCATTACTGTTGTACAGAATTTATTGATTTTATATATATATATATATATATATAAAACATAACTCAGTAAGTCCTGGGTGTCACCAATAAAAAAAATCCATATGATTTTTATGAAGTATTAACCTTCAAATGAAATGTGACAAAATTTGGGCCCAATCAGATTATTAGTTTATAGATTAGTTATTTAAGTGAAACTACTGTTGCAAATTTTCAAAACAATGGAAAAATCTGAATTTCGTTGAAAAATCATTGCTTTCTGATGGGGGAAAAGTACTGTTCAAGCAAAAGAATGGCTTGATAAGTGTTATTTGGACTCTACTCCATCGGGAACAATGGTGAAGAGGTGGTATGCTGACTTTAAATGCAGTCATACAAACACAATTGATGTTGAATGTACAGGCCACCCAAAATCGGCAGTTGTCCTGGAAAACACAAAAAAATCCACAAACTCGTTTTGGCCTATTGTAAATTGAAGTTGTATGAGATAGCAGAGGAGTTGAACATATTAGAAGGCAATGTAAGTCACCATTTTGCATGAACATTTGTCGGTGAGAAAGCTGTGTTCAAAGTGGGTGTTCAAGCTGTGTTTGTTCACAATTGATCAAAAACAACAACATATTGACAATTTAGAGTGTTGTTTGCAACTGTTTCAATGCAACAAGGAGTTTTTGCATAAATATGTTACAATGGATGAAACATGGATCCACCACTTCACTCCAAAGTCAAATCGGCAATCAGCTGAGTGGACAGCAACAGGTGAAAGTCCAAAGCGACCAGATGCAAACATCAGCAAGCAAGGTTTTGGCCTCTGTAAGGTATTTTGTTCATCGATTATCTTGAGAAAGGAAAACCCATCAATAGTGAATATTATATAGCATTATTGGCGCACTTGAAAGAAGAAATCGCCAAAAAACTGACACAAATGAAGAAGGAAAAAGTCATCTTTCACCAAGACAATGCACCGATTGGAATGATGGCAGAACCACATGAACTGCTTCTGCATCAACCCTATTCTCCAGATCTGGTACTCAGTGACTACTGGCCATTTACAGACCTCAAAAAAAATGCTCCAGGGAAAGAGATTTGGCTCCAATGAAGACGTGATAGCGGAAACTGAGGCATATTTTGAGGCTAAAGACAAATTGTTCTACAAAAGAGGCATTGAATTGTTAGAGCAGTGTTGGAATCAGTCTCCTTTTAGGGTGATAAACTCTGTTAATGAATAAAGTTTAATTTTGCTTAAAAGTTGTTGTTTTATTAGTTATGCTCGGGATTTATTGAGTGATGTGTTATATAAAAGTTGCTTGAAATTAATGCAAGTTACTTGAAATTTACATTATTATAAAGACTAGATCCCATTGTTGACTGATGACAAAATTATCAAATTTCAAATCTCAATTGTTTGTCCATTGAAAAGACATTTGGTCAAAAAGTATATTAAGTTTGAAGTCTATTCATAAAAATGTTTTAAAAGTGCTACATGTTTTCTTTTTTCCCTTAAATTCTTTTCTTGTTACCCACATGTTGTTCATTTGCATGTGATCATATACATTGTAATTCAGTGACAACCTAAAATATATTTTTTATACAAATCAAGAAAAAAAAAACTTAAAAAAATTTTTTTAGGGAACATTTTTTGAAAGTTTGACAAAATAGTTGATTTTTTGAAAATTATTATTATTAAAGCTTAAATATTTTTTTTTGTCTCAACTTTCATTTTATTGCTCAACCCAAGGTAGGTATTGTCTAAACTGAGTGGAAGAGGAATGTATTATACCATCTTAGCTCAAAGTTAATCAAATTGTGTATATGCGTGTGATTGCTTGTATTATACATTAAATTACTCAAGTACATGTAAGTCCCTAATACATAACACATACATACACATGTACTTTATATATGGGCAGCAAAGTCAGACAAATAGTGTGACAGAGAATCAGCTCTTCTTTATAATACAGATTTAAGTTGCTTTTGAGTATTTGGGCATAGAAAATGAATGTCAGAAGAACTATTGAGATTGAAATTCAGATTAGGTGAAGACTAAACCTTGAAAAAAAAAAAAATGTAGATGCCAGAGAAACTGCTTGAATTTGTTAGACATCAGAAGAGCCAAAACAGTATTATGCTTTAAAGTTGCCGTAAACAAAACGGTTTCCGTTTTAATTCTGTGAAAAGTATGTAAAAAAAAAAAAAAAAAATTAAAGATTTAAAAAGTATGTTTAAAAATCACTTGGGCATATTTTTATTCTTTTTGCTATATTTTAAATATGTTATATCTAAATTCAGTTTAACTTATCAAAATTTTGTAATAGTTAATTTTTTTTTACCTGTTTTAAGTTTAGCTTTACTGCTAAAATTTGTGTGTTTAATATTTGCATAGCACTAGAAAATGTCCAAAATATATCTATCTATATTTCTTTCTCTCTCTCTGTCAGATGTGTTGAAAAAAAATGTCAATGATGATTATAAAAAGTGTTTTTTTTTTACTTTATTTAGATTGGAAAATCTGTTTATGAAGTAAATACATGCAGATTATCTTACGCTATCTTAAAAAAAGTTTAAAAATTTGCTTGATATATTTTTTGTCAAAGTCTACTAATTAGCAAGGAATAAGCCAAGTTGTATTGGTCTTGCATTTATCACATGTCTTTTCTATACTTCATCTGCAAATGATTGCTTTTGTTGAGAAAGAAACTTAAAATATATGAATAAGCAAAACGTGTTTTGATAGAAATATATATATATATATATATATATATATATATATATATATAAAAATAAATTTGGATAAATTCCAAATACATTTAAAAACTGTCGTAGCCATTATAAAATTGATAAATTTTAAAGTTTTTATGTAAATATGTATATGTATATATATATATATATATATATATATATAATTTTGAATATTGTTTAAAGGATACAGTAAATGTCAGTTAATGTGAGCAATTCACAATATTTTTCTTATTGTAATTATTTTAATATTTTATAGGAAAAGTTTTCTGCAAAATGAATCTTGGCTTTCATGTTAAGAAAATAGGCAGCCAGCTGCATTTTATATATATATATATATATATCCAAGTACATATTAGCACTTTGTTGTAGTTCATTGGATTCTGACACAATTATCCATTAACTTGGTAATAGAGATTTTTTTTCTCTCTTTCGAAAATGTGGCATGTTCTTTCTATCAAATATCTGTCACGCTATTAACATTATAATGATTTTGAAAAGAGAATTGATTGTGGTAATTTTTTTTCTCTCTATCATAATACTATTAATAGAGTATAATTTTGTGTCTGGATACCCATCTAACTAAAAACCGATGAACAGTTTGTGTATATATTTTTCTCTAAGAATAGAGCCCTTTGCTTCATGCTTTCAAATAATGCTTTGTCTTCTCTGCTATTTCTCAATATTTCAGTTGATTTGATAAAGTACAACAATGCATCTTTTTAGAACCTAGATTTGTATTGTTCTTAGCTTTACTCTGAGAATGATGACAAAAATATTTTTCCTTTTTTTAAACTTCTAACGTACTGCTTATTATTATTTGGTAGTAGATGACATGGTTATCAGTATAAATTTCTGTTTACTAGCCTTTATAATTGAAATTTTAGGTGCTTTTAACCTTAAATTAGGAGGAAAAAAATGTCAGATTTTAATAGCTGATAAATTAAAGTGTTGGGTTTTTAAAAATTTTAGTTTTATTGTTAGTTGAGTTTGAATATCAGTTGAAAGAATTTTCCACTTAACTTCCAAGTTAATATTATAAAATAGAATTCATAGCTTCAGTTGTAGAAAAGATTATAACTTTAAATTTAGCTCTCAGGCAAGCTTTGAAACTAATAGATTTTACTAGTTTATGAACAGAGATGATCTAGAAGAATGGGTAATAAAATTGCTAACATGAACACTCACAACTTAATTTGACAGTATACATACGAGGGTGGATCAATAAATTTGCAGTTTGGCAGTTATTAGCTGAATTTTTATTTGGAATTTTCACTGTATAAAGTTTGATTTATATAATACTCACCATTAAATTAAGTGCAAGTGAGGAGGTTGTTGAGAAATATTTGTTGTATAAATGATTCCTTTTATCATTATGATACAGACCTTATTCATGGCAATACAAAATCAGTGTATCAATCATAAGAGGGTGCTGAAAAGTTCTTGACTCTACTTTCCCCAAAATCTGATTAAATAGCAAATACTTTTTTGAAAGAAATTTTATGAACATTTTTTGGTATTCCCTTATGTGTATGTCTGTCATGTTATTTTCAATAACATGCCGTTATATGACAGTTGGCTCCACCTGTCTTTCATACACAAACAGACACACTGGTAATCGTCTCTGGTGGTGTTTCTATCAGTAGTTAGTAATTGCATGATGTGCATGTGCCAACCCAAACTACCAAGGGTGAAAAATATCACTATGGAAAAAGATAGTACAGCCAATATTCTTGGCTAGCAAAGGCATTACTGGGAGCTTTAATGCTTTCATTAAAACACTGAAATTAGGTTTTGTTAAAAAAAAGTGCTCAATTGTACTTGGACTAAATGACCTCTGTCCATGAGCAATTACATGAAAGTACTCTAAAAGGCTCCCATACAAGAACACTTTTATATTTTATTAAACAAAATCACTCCTGAATATGTTATTCTCTCTCTCTCTCTCTATATATATATATGAAAAAGGCAGCTAAACCAGTTTATCCATCCACTCTCAACTGAACTAAATTAAGGACAAAAACTGAACACCACAGAAGAAATGTTATATAAAAGTTTAACACATATAGGCTGATTACCTTTATATATACTGACCACTCTTTGCTTACAGAGAGGTGGCTGGTAGAACTTAATGTAAACAAATTTCAACACTTTCAAATGGAATTTGCAATTGGCTTTCCTCAGTCCAGTATTTTAATATTGCCATTGTTATTGAATTTTTTTATACTACCACTTTACAGTAATATTTTATTTCTTTTCTCTTTTTACTATTAATTTTTTTTATTTTAACATATTCATTTTTATTGCATATATATATATATATATATATATATATATATATATAACCTAATTGATTTGGAGCAAGAGTGCTTGATATTGGAGATACAGCATTTACAGATATTTTTTTTAACTCTTGAGGGTCAATCAGTAGATTTGATAGCGAGCTTGACAGTTATTTGCACAATGTTGATTTTTTTTCTTTTTACATTTTTGTTGTGTAATATTTTCTGTTACTTATGGGAAAGCATTAAGTACATTGACAAAGAAAATTGTTGAAAAATGAATGTGGTTTATTTTGTTTTTTTATATTATGTATATGTAAATAAGTTATATATATAATTTTTTCCCTCCTATCAGTAAAAGGAAATTTTATGCAGGGATTTTAATAGTTGAATAAAAGGAAAATCAATTCAGAGAAAAAGGCAATTCAGCTCTCCCCGTCTCTTTCATATGTGCACAATGTTTCAGGACATGGGCAATCAAGGCTCTTCCCATCTTTCTGTATTTTGTTGCTACCAGCAATATTTTCTTCATGAAACTTTCTGTGATACTTTTCTCTATTCATTTATGCAAACTTGTTAAGTAGATCTCTTACTGCTTTCCCTATTTTTCTAGCCTTTGATGTCTCTTGTGAGTGTTAAATTTCAAGTACTAAAGTTTCAACTGTCTCCTGATAGTTTTTTTTATTAATTTCTATGTTCTTTAGAGCTTCTTTGTTTTACGCATGTTCAATTCATGGTATTTTCAATATGAATTAGAACACTCTCAGCTATTGGGCATGTATAATAATAATATACACGCTAAAATGTCTGCCTCCTTCTGCCAAACACCCGTAGCTCAAAGGTAGAATTGCTGACTGACGCCAATTCAATCGGGTTTCAATCCTGGGTAAAAAGCAATCGGCTGTCTAACCATACTGATGAGGTGTGATACAGCGAAACAGATCTGTCTGCGGATGACTATATATAAAACCACATTTGTTCTGTCAAGTCTTTTTTCTCCATTTGTGAAAATATTTTAAAATCATATCACATTGAAACACTGGTTCTCATCTGATCACCAAAGTTAAGCAGGTCAAGCATGGTCAGTACCTATATTGGTGACCTCTTGGGAATACTAGGTACTGTAAGCTTGGATGTGCGGGTGGTGTAACAGATAGCAACATGGAATTGGAAATCTGAGAGCTGATCTTGAATTTCAGTTAGGTTTGTTATATTCACTTATGTTCAAATACCCTTAGGGAAAGGTATGAATCTGCCTTTTCTTGCTCATTAGAAACGAAAAAAAGTGTGCTGAACTGCAATGTCTTATATCCTTTGTAGAGCACTGAATGCTGGGCAACTTCATTATAGATGCAGACTTGAAGTGACAGGTGTTCTACAGATGGATGCTGATGATCCCATGGACTGTACTTGTGAGCAATGAGCTGATTTTAAAGAAAATAGGAACAAGAAAGACAAGCATACTTGAAATCAGCAATTGCAATTTCTGGGACATACAATGTGGAAGGATAGTTTGGAAAAATTAAAACTCTCAGGATGTATTGGGAGGAAGAGCAGGGTGGTTTTCAAATGAGGTGCACATGGACCCCCAAGATCCATGTAATATTGCTGGTAGTACACACATAAAAAAAAAAAAAAAATAATGAATTAGGGGTCTACGGTGATATTTTAGTGATCCATAGAGCAATTCTATTTTTGAATGGTTGGCATTACTGAGAATGGAATTTGTACAATAATTTATGCCATATTAAAATAATAAACGTAGAAATATTCATGTGTTTTTTTTTTTACAATCAAGTAGAAGAAAAAATTTGACAATTCATAGTTTCATAAATTTAAGGTTACCAACAATGCCTTCCCTACAATAAAGCCTCAGATTTGGTTGGATAACTTTTTTTTATAATTAGGATTTCTTTTTTTCTTATTACTTTTGACTATCATTCACTATCTGCTTCATACCTAGGCTTTATTTCTTTATTTCCTTCTGATTTGGCTACTCATCCATCAGTCAGTGACAAGAACAAACAGAAGTGTCCATGTGGCCCCCAATTGAGAACCTCGTGTTTAATGGCTATGGGAGTCCCCCCAAAAAAAATTAAGAGGAAAAGGAGTCCATGGGTAAAGATTTACTGATTTAGAAGGAAACAGCAACTTCCTTAATAAGTTTGTGTGTATGGATATCAGCTCAAGGACAAAAAGGAATGGTAAAGAATCAAATGTTTCTCTGAGCTATAAGGAACAGAAATTTGTAGAAGACAATGATAAGCTATGTCCTGAAAGAGTTTGGCACAAATGATAGGATAGTATACATATGATAGAAATCTTACCATTCTATTTTTTTTTCTTTTTTGTTTCTAATCTGGTTGTTTGTTTTTTTTTGTTTTGTTTTTTTACTTCTTATTAATGTACTCTCTCTGTAAAGTCTTTTACTGTTATGTTTTTGAATTTCTGTCATATTTCTTGTCTGTAATAATACTGCCCAAATAGCTTCTTTCTTTTCTATGTTCTCCCCCAAAATAACCCTTGATAAAACTAGGCACATTATGCTAACCTATAAGAATGCCATGTTCCTTCCAGATTTAAGCCTTCATGATTCTCATCCTGATTACTTTTCCTTTTTCTATGAATTTCCATGAATTTTTTGGAAAGAAAATGAAGTGGTTTTCTGTTGCATTCTCCAGGGTTCAGAATTCAGTTTTTCTTTCTCTTAGACTTGGTTACCATCCATGGTTATAGAGCCTAGTCTACACTACTATTTAACCCACAGCTGGGAAGAGAGAAATTCGATGATGACTACAATTGAAAATAATTACCAATATAAAATTTTTCACAACTTCTTCACACAAAGAGCATTTTTTATGTGTCGATTATTAATGTACGTTAAATCAAGCTTAAAAACTTTGAATTTAGATGTACAATCTATAATTTATCATCAGATGTCAAGAACTATTTCTAGTAAAATGTTTCATCATGGTAAATTTATTTTTGGATAATAAAAGATAAAAAATATCAACAGTTTTAGTATCAGTTTTAAAATATATTCAAACAAAGGAATTGCTTTAGATAAAGTATCCATGTGTGTGCATGAATGTACATAGGAAAACCAATAAACTGAATGATGGAAAAACCAGTAAATATTTTTCAGTATAGTCTTCTTTAATGTATTTAGTCATGTAGACTAAAATGTATACTGATAAAATTGTATATCTTAATAGTGAGAAAAGAATAAAGTTAGCTAACTTAAAAATACATTGAAAATCTGCCCAAAGTGCATTGTAATTTGTGTGTTTTGCAACCTTCTGAAAAGCTTGAATTTGTATGACAAAATATAATCTCTTATTAAATTTTGCTTGTTGATATTGGTTGTTCTTAAGGGTATACTAATTTTGTCAGTTATTAAAACTGAAATTTTCTTTTAATATATAAACAATCCTTTGGGGTCTTGATTCTATCACTCCCTAGATATGCTTTTAGAAGGGATTTATATAGAGCTGTAATTTATGGTATACCTCAATCTCCTTCAAGTAGGATCTGATAGTCTCTTTTTTCTTTTTGAAGGGGTTCCCCTAGATTATTCATGTCCTAAAATTGTTGACATATAGGGGCAAGGTCATTACAAAATGTTTGACTTATGTCTTCTAAGATACTGTTCATAGAGGAGAATGTTCATTTTTTAGGAAAAATGATTGAGTGATATAGGTGTGTCCTCTTCTGATTCTTGAGAGGACAACTTCTTCTTAGCATGAAAATCTGAGACCATGATGTCATTCTCCTAGAATGGGTTTTTATTTTGTAAAGTTTGTTGTTTGGGTGCTAGTTTTTATAACTCTTGCCACTTGTTTAGAATGTATGAATCGATAATTGCTTTGAAGCCTGTATAGGAGATTTTCAAATTTGAAATCTACATTTTTAGGGATCCTTTTGTTGCCATGTCAGCTTTTCAATTTCTTCCAATGTTGAAATGGGTTAGGTAACCAACAGAAGACAAGTGTTTTTCTTGCAGATGAGATTGATCCTGTTTAGTAATTTAGCTATTAAGGGATTGTTTGTGGTTTTGTTTCTCAGTGATGTAAGTCTATATAGTGAAGCTGAAAAGATTGAGGTTGTCTGGTTCATTGTCTGTTATGATGTCTAAAATTAAGTCAGCAGTGGTTATAGCTTGTACTAAATATAGAGGATTTTTCAGGTAGGCACTTTTTGTTATCTCATTAAGACTGGTTGACTTTATCAATGGTTTTTGAGCAATCAGTATATACATGTTTTTGTTTGGGTGGTTCTATAAAATATCAATTTCTTTTAAAAAGGTAGATGTACTGTTATTAAATTTAGGGTATTTGGCAAGATTTAGTAAAACTTTTTTTTGTTAGCAACTAATCTTTAGTGATATTTTTTGTTTCTTAGTCATTTTCCCTAAAAAAAATAAATTGTCAATGTTTATGAATTTGTTGAGTTTTGATTTAAAATCAACTTTCTAGTTATGTACTGCCTTGATCACAAGGTTATCCAGAGTAAATTTGCAACTGGGTTCTTACAACATTTCACTATTTTTGGCAGGACTTCTATTATCACAGTGTAGAATATCTAATAACAAAAGTGATGGAAAGAAAAAGAATCTAAATGAAATCAAATTGTTAATCAAACTTCTGAGTTCCAATTCCCATTGGGTTCATTATATTCCCTTACACTTTGGGAGAGGTATGAATCTATCTTTTCTTCCAGCTATGGGTTAATTAGTAAAATTTGTATTGCTAAACAAATTGTAAAAAAAATTCTTACAATGTAAAAATATTTTCTGGCTTTAAATAACCTGCAGATGGTTGATAACACGTGAATCAGTCAATGAATGAGAGACCTAAAAATTTTATTACAAAAATAAAAAAAAATTATACTATTTATCACAGAATAAATTCTGAAATGTTTAATAGAATCTCATAATTTTGTTTGATTTTGTTTGCTCAGCTCAGGATAAGGGGTGTTTAGACTAAGTGGAAGAGGAATATATTATTGCAATGTCTTATTTCAAACTCAAATTTTGTGTGTGTACATGTCACTCAGGCACAACACACACACACACACACACACATATATATATATATATATATACACGCACACATGCAATGTCATACACAAACAGTTCAATGCAGAAAACCAGCTTTTTCTATGAAAATATAGATAGTGTGTTATTTCTGTCTTGTTTGGTATGCCAAATATGTATCATGGGGGGAAAATATAGATAAGTTCATCTATCACCTGATTTACACTCCTCCTTGATCTTTTGAATAAGAATGGAGGTTTATCTCGTTTATTGTTTAGGATTAGATTTCCTGTTCTTTCTAAAGTTTAACTCTATGCTTTTGACATCTCCATCTGAACCCCTGAAATTTTATTTACTAATTATTTATCTCTTCTTTTTCTCAATAGAAGTTGGTAGGTTCATCTATCATCCAGTTTACCCACCTCCCCAGTCTTTTGAACAGGAGTAGAAGCTTATCCCTTGTCCCCTGTGCTTAGGATTGGGTTTCCAGTTTCTTCTAAAGTATTTTTATTCTCTTTCCCTTTTCATTCACTTTCGCTCCCAGTAGCCCTTCAGGTCTTAGTGGCATTATTGCCTTGCTTGAAGTGAATTAACAAATAAAACCATTATAATTGGTTGATTTGAAAGATAAAAGGAAAATTTTGAAAAATGCAGAAACTTAAAGCTTATAAAAAGTTCTTAGATTGCTCCCATCATGAATTGTCGTATCAGCTAATATCCACATTTGTTCAAAATATAGTTTCAACTGGTATATTCTTAAAACTTTGCCAGATATGTTACAAATATTTTAACCTTCATATAACTTTGGATTTACATAATTAAATTTCAAAGAAGATATTGTACTCACATTTTGTTTGTCACAAGTAGTGCTTACTTTCTAAAATCTTGAATTCAAAATATTAAACAAGCATCACTTATTAGAAATATTAAAAAAATCCTGTGATGTGTGAATTTTGTTAATATTTCAATGTTTGCTTGTATCATTTTCAAGTTATGCAAAATTTAATGAAATCTGTAGAGATGAATTCATTTATTTTTCAAAGGGTGAATAAACATTAAAATAAAATTTACCATGATCCTTCTCTTGTTGATGAAATCACAAAAATACCTTCAAATACTTTTCAAAAATATCCTCATCCTCTTTATTATCAAGTTATTTTAAATTTATATTTTCTTAATCTGCATATGATGGTTTAGAAGTGAAAGTTGTTTTGTGAGATATATATTGTGATAGTTGTTACAATGGTTTATAAATTCATAGTATCACTATACCTACGAGTTCCACAACTTTGTTACAATATATATATATATATATATATCAAATAATAGTTTTTACTTTTTTTAATTTTTCACATTTACAAGATAATACATATTATTTGGCAATGAATGTTCTATACCAAAAAATTTTGTTATAACTGAAATTATAAAACAGGAATATGCTTAATATATTGAAGATTAATCTTTTGTAAGATCTTTGTATAGGAATCTGTAAAGATATTAGGTACTTGCCTATTGTAATTGTAGATGAAACAATCAACATGTTGCTTTCAATCTTTTTCTATGACTTTTTTCTCCCATTTTACATGTTTTTATCCCTGTATCATAAAAAAAATATAAGCTTATCACAGATAATGAAAGTTCCAAGTAGAATAAATATTATATGTAAGTACTAAGAATAATGAATTATCGTAGGATTTAGAGGATAATGCATGTCTGTTAAAAAACAAAGGACCTAGTGGAGCCTTACAGGATGTCTCTCTACTCTGTTGTGACCCAGTGCAAGACCAACATTAATAAAAGTTATTCATGTAATCCTAACCTTAGAAATAGTTAACATTCTGAACAAGCTAAAGTAATTTTTTAAGTGTGTTTAGTAATAAGTAATCCATGCTTTGAATATTATTTCCACATATGATCTGGTGCTCCTGCTATATATTTAAAGATTTTTAATAACATCAAAAGAAAAAACAACAATATTATTGGTCCTAACCTGACGTCTCTGCTTCAGTCACTTTCCCTAATGTCATAATGTAGCTTCCCTGTGCTTTTTCCGTAAATACGTTCATGGTAATTGTTTGGATGAACTCTCTGCTATGGTAAGTAGATTTTATAAATTTAAGTGCAGTACTAGATTGGCAGCAAGGTCTTACCAATTTACAGTTTATTTGGCTAGATGTAACTGTAAGTTCTATGTTAAGTTATTTTTCTTGCACTTTTCACTTTTGGATCTCTCTTTCCGCTACATGCTTCCCAGTCAACTTTGATCTTCAAATATTTAAATGCAATATCAATTGTTATCTACTGTCTTCTTGATTCCTCTTATTAAATGTTCTCATGCCTTAATAATGTTGCTCTTTTTTCTTATTTTTTCACACTCAGTAACCCCTTGTGCCGAAGTGTCTTTACTGCCTTTCATGGAGTGAAATAATTAAAAAAATGTAATGAAATTGCCTTAATATTATATTTATATATACATTTAACACTTCTGCTGATGTGGATATGTTTATAGATCTTTATAAGACTTATGTTGCCTGTTCTTGGTATACCTTTTCAAGACAGTGAAATATGTCTCTCATTTTTGTTATTTGATAGGAGTAGATAAGTTTACCTATTGTCTAGTTTACACTCCTCCTTGTTTTTTTGGACAGTAGAGGTTTATCCCTTGATACCTGTTTAGTATTGAGTTTCCAGTTTCTAGACTCTATTTCAACTCTATACTCTTAATATTTGTTCTTTCCTATACTAATATAACTCCACACTAAACCTCTTTCTTGAGTGGATCTTGAGCCTTGTATTTGGTGAACATTAATTAAAAAATAGTGCTTAGACAGTGTTTTTGTAGCTCTGTTAGATTATAAAAGGTTAAATGTAGACCTCCAGATTTCTGATATGCACTTCAGCTTCTTAATTAAACAGTTATATACAAGCACTGATTAATTTGGGCTCAGGTTTTCTCTTTCGTTATGATTATCATAACACTATTTTGGCTGTTATATCCTCTAACTTTCTTCAGGTCTCTGTCATAGCTGATAACCTTTCAGGAATTTTGATCTGAATAAAGTTCATAAGGCTGGAGTGGGTAGATGATTCTTAATTTGCCGTCCATTCAAGTTAATGTGTGTTCAGTGTTTGGGTCTGGTAGTCATACTCTTGTTTAGGAGAAGAAAACAAACTCACAAGACTGACTTTATTAGACAGAATTAACTAATAGGGAATATCTTCTGACAGAACAATTTCTTTCTGCACATTGAATAAAAAGGTACAGTTCAAAATTCTTACAAGATTGTCAATTATGACAGGTACCTGAAGAAGACTGTACGGTACAATGGCTGAAACATTGCAGCAGTAACAACCAGGCTGAGGATGTAGTCCAAATAAATCAATGTTTAATAATAGGATGGAACAAGTTTGCAGCTTTTAGAAGCATTTCAAAGACAATATTTATATATCAGTACAAACCCTTTTCACCACATATTTACCATTATGCTCCACTAGCTTTCATCATTTTTAAGGAATATTTATTTTTCCATTTTTCCAGAACATTGCATCTTTCTGGATGTTGGGCTGGTCTAATATATATATATATATATATATATATATATATTTTTTTTTTTTTTTTTGGGACAGGGTTTTGTAGAATTGAAGTTCTCATAAAGAGAATTTTGTTGGGATCAAAATAAGTGGTAATTTGAAGGTACAAGACCAGGTGAATATAGTCAGTGTAGTTAGACATTCTAGTAAAGCTATACCAGTTCTGCAAATGGATATGAAGTCAGACATTGTCTTGATGAAAGATGGCAGCTTTCTGATTGACCAATTCTGGAAGCATTTGATCATTTCCTGTTTAGGATTGGGATTCTGGTTCCTTTTAAAGTTTACTTCAATTCTATACATTTTTTAATGTCTTTGCCTAAATTCTGAAATTCTATTTCCAATTTCTTTTTTTGCCTCAATAGGAGAAATAGATTTGTTTATTGCCTGGCTTTTACTTTTCCCCAGTCTTTTAAACATGAGTACAGGTTTATTATTTCCTGTTTAAGATTGGGTGTCCGGTTTCTTAAGTTTTTTCATTCACTTTTACTCTCAGTAGCTTCTTGTGTCTTAGTGGCATTATCACCTTGCTTGGGGTGAATTGATTAAAAAAAAATGTCTTTTTATTGGTTCAATTTGAAACAGCATGTGTTTGAATTCAGTCTTTGATTTTGTTAAAGGTGCTCATAATATATAATGTCCTTCTAATCCTACCAAATATATAACATCACTTTCCTTAGATTCAGACTGACTTTTGGAATGATTATCTCATTTTGTTCTACATTCTTGAAAACTCCTATTTCTCAGCAATTGTGATTGCTTACTGTTTTTTTTTTTTTGTGCTTCATGTTTCCAAACATTTTCAAATGCCTTAAATGTTAATCGTTGTAGATCATCTATGAGCAGTACTGTAAATTCTAGCATGATCACCATAAACAGTGAATACTTTTTTACAGCACTTTTCCTTTCTATAAACAAAAGACCATCATATGCCAAAGATGCCATTTTGCACTACTTTGACTTTTAACTTGAGAATATTTAAAATTCACAATTCACACAAGAATTATGCAGAAAGAATGTTGAAAGCATTCACTTTCAGAATATGTTTATATGTTATAAATAAAATTTCAGTCAGATGTGAAACGAAATCACATGTTCAAACACTATCTATTAAAATATGCTACAGACTTTAGTTTCAAGCCAATAATAATTTCCCATCTTAATAATTCAGACAGAATGTTTTTAACTTTTCTTTCATCATGCTTCATTTAGATTGAACTGAGAAAATGGATATTTGAAGTTTCAGCAATGAGGATTTTGACCTGTGACAATTCTTGATATTAAACTAACATATTTGTCTTGAATCTGTTTATTGTATTGATTTTTAAACAGTATTATTAATGTCCGTATTATTATTACTTCAGTAAAAGACATGAGATCTGTAAGAATATCTTGTATGAACTGTTTTACAGATAAACAGATTTTAAAGTGATGGAAAAAAATATCTGTAATCAAAAGTTAACTTGGTGTGATTATTATTTAGTCATTTTCTCCTAAGCATTTCTGCTAAAACAATCAAAGTTTAAACATTCACTTTAAGTTTTAATCATCTGAGAAGTAGTGCTTTAGTGTACTTTAGTTGTATATCTTTTAATTAAGTTGTTTTAGATGAATTTTGTTTTTTGTTACCTTGAAAATAATGAAAAATGTTGTGAATTTCAAGGCTAACAAAATTAAATATGTTTTTCATTTTCCTGCTTTTTTGTATAATATGATTTCCATTTATTTTAAGCAATAAACTTTAACAACATTTATCAAACTATTAAAATGATTTTTGCTTGAAAAATTTCTTATATACAATTTAATAAGCAGGTTGCTTAGTATTCAATAAAATCTAGTATATTAAATAAATCTTTTGTTGAGAAAATGGTGCAGCAAACTTTGTCATTGTTAAACACTTACTGTTATTTAATAATCTTTTAATATTTTATATTCTGCTTTATTAATGTTTAGTTTTTTTTTTTTTTAGTTTTCCACTTTCTAAATGTTAAATATTGTTTTTATTGTATTAATGAAATGTTAACTTGATACTTCAAAGGTTCAGCACTGAATTTAACATTGTCAATCCATGATTTCAAAAGATTTATTCTCACTTCTCTTTCTCTGTATGCCATGCTCTTTTGGAGTGTGGATGGTTATGGCTCTCCACACATTTGTTGTGTGTGTATAGATGTTTTATCCATTTGCTTTCCTTTGCTTTCCATGTTCTCTGTGATAAGTTCTATAAGCCATCCATCTTCGGCTTACGGCCTATCACGTTGAATATACTGGTTCTCGCTCAATCAACGAAGTTAAGCAAGTTTGAGCCTAGTCAGTACTTAGATGGGTGACCACTTGGGAATACCAGGTGCTGTAAGCGTTTAGTGATGGATGTGCATTGTGGTGCAGTGGATATCAGCTCGAAAAGAGAAATCGGTGAGCTGAGTTCGAATTCCAGTTGAATACCCTGCATTCACTTAAGCACTGGTACCCTTGGGAAAGGTATTAATCTGTCCCTTCCCTCCAGTTATGGGTTAAATAACAAGGGTAGAACTTAGGGACCGTGCCCTTAAAAACAAATCCCAATGAATTTTGATACTCGGAAAGAAAAAAAGTATTACTAGACACAAAACTAGGTACTTCCACTTTTCAGTATAAATTTTCGATACCTGATTTTAAAATAAATAAGTTATATTTTAGCTTTAAAATTAGCTTTAATTGAAAGTCAAGAGATTAAATTTAGTAATTCCAGTAAACAAAATACACTGGCATATTTTAAAGCAAAATTATATTGACTGGAATTTAACATTTTTTAGATTAAGAAAACAGTTAAAAGTACCGCCATTTTTTTGATTGATCGACACATTTTTAAACAGTAGCCACATTCCTGTTTTAAAAATCTGGCAAAAATAAAATATACATCTCTGACATGTTAATGAAGTCTATTTTTTAAATTAAAACTTACCTTTATCTGATTTCAAACAAATATACTTGCTTACTCTCTGAAATATTCGCTATAAGTTTTTATCAGTTATGGTAGACTAAGAATGACTGCTTATCTCAAGTGTTGATAGACATAATGATAACCGGAAACTGTTAACAAGGCTAAAGTAGGGAGGCCGAAGGCGACAAAAATATACGAATGTAATTTTTTATGTAAGACAACCCTTGAACCATATGACCTTTTAATGATAAATATCACGTATGGCCACCTACACAAATAAAAAATACGGGCAATGAAAATGCACACAATTAGAATGCTTTATTTTAAAAATCCATTGGCTCAATCATTTGTATTAAGCTTTTAAGTTTTCGATTAGTAATTGTAGTCTTCATGCATTAATTACATACCCTAACTGACTCCATTGAAGAAGAAATTTAACAATAATTTTGAAACTTTTTATATATAATTTTTATATATAATTAAAAAATATTTAAAAAAATGAAAATAATTCTTGTAAAAATTAATTATTCATTGAAATTTTTTTTCTTTTCACACTATGATATGCTTAATTTATATTGTTCATAAAAGCAATCAGAAGTTTATCCACATAAAAATTAGCATAGTTATTGCATTTTTCGCAATTCGGACCTAATTTTTAGAAAAGAGGCTCTATTGGAGAAAAAAAAAAAACTGTTATTGTTGCCCAAAGTCGAATTTTTAAGCATTTCTAGAAATTAATTAGTGGGTGAGGGGTCAGTCAGTTAAGTGCCATGTGCGATACACGCTTGGGCGATCATGTCTCGAAAGAGACATGACTGACTGGGCAGAAGATTATCCCGCAGTAGGTTGCCATTGCTTTCTGCGGTAGACTGGTTGCCGACCAAGGCTATAGAACCCAATCTGTTCTGCTATTTAACCCATAACTGGAAGGAATAGACGGATTAATACCTTTCCCAAGGGTATTTGCGCGTAAGTGAATACAATGGATTCAACTGGAATTCGAACTCGGCTCCCCGGTTTCTCGTTCCGAGCCGATATCCACTGAGCCACAACGCACATCCTGAGGGGTAACATATGTAAAAAAAAAAAATATTTTTTCCAATATTTTATACAAAATAATTATTTCAAAATTGATTTCAGTCAATTAGGAATAAGTCCTGAAATCTTCATCAAAATCTGACCATTATTTGATTTTTGCAAGAATTTCTAAATTAATGTGTCTTTCACGGTCAAAAAAGCGCATTGTGCAATATTATATTTTTTTTTACTTAATAAACGTTGCGGCAATTTACATCTCGCACTGACGTAAGAAAAAAAAAGACTTTCTACAAAAATTTCAAATGTGTTAGAAATAATTAAAAATTTTAAAAAATAATTAAAAAATGCTTTGATCTATCCTCTTAATGGTAACATAAACATTTTGCTGATAAAACTTTGTTTTTATTTAGTTTGGGGCCTTTTCCCTTCATACTATGCTGTTTTTTCAGTGATTTTGCGGAGGTACCTACACAAAACTTATATAAAAAAAAAAACACAACAATAAATTGTTGAAAGAAAAAGGTATTACCAGCAATAAATAAATAAAATTTAGTTGGCAATAAATGACCCACCGAAGTTGATATGCCATAAAAACAAAACAACCAACCAACCATCCATTTTCATGTGTTCCAGAAATTTTTCTTTATTCATTTCATGTCTGAAGCAGAAAAATAACCTTATGTCTTATTTCTCATAAAAAATGTTTTTGCTATTCAGTAACCATAAATAAAACAACCTTAGAAAACACTTTTTTTCCACCATTGTTAATGAAGCTTATTAAACTCAGGTGTTGCAAAAAATACCACCTTTTAATTTGATTTAATAATTTCATTAAACGTCTTTTTATTAATTTCTATTTAAGTCGTAATACCAATAATGAAGACAAATTAAAGCTAGCAGTAATTGCACTTTGTGATAAAGATAACAGTTGTCTCAAGATGGAATATGATGAATACATTCAAGACAGATGTGTTAACTTAATATGGGAGATATTTACAAAACAATATGTCCTTATTGATTAGAAGAATCAAAATTGATTCCTAGAATATAACTGACCTCTCTTTTAACGTCTGTTTTGAAATTGATGTTACTTAGTTTAAAAATAAAAAAAATTAACTTCACTTTGTGGTTTAAACATCTTTTATATGCCATGTCCCTTCAGTACATTGGCAATTATGGCTCTCCACAATTCCTTGTTCTTTGTAGCTCATAATAAATTTTGTCTTTTTGTTATCTCTTCTAAACACTGTTCTGGCATCCATTTACTCAAGGTTGGTTATGTTTTTCTCTGATCCTCTCATCTTCAATCTGTCCTGTGAGTATCAAATTTTCTAATCCCATTTTCTTCATGTCTCCTAGAAATTTCAACTCTTTCTGATGTTTTAAGTATAAGTGTTCTTTTTTTACATTTTCTCTAAAACTTTGTTATTGCTCACATATTTGGTCCATAGTATTCTCAGCATCCTACTGTAGAATCACATTTCTGTTGCTTCAAGTCTCTTCATCTGTGAGGAGATTGTCAAGCATTCACTGCTATATAAGAAGACTGATATAACAATAGTATTCTTTTCTTTGTTTCTAACAAAATTCTTCTCACATGGCCCAGTAGATAAGTGTACAACGGTCAAAATATTGTGAATATGAATATGGCAATAAAAATGAGGTCAGCAGTCTGAACAATGTAAATAATGATAATTTTATAGGGGATCTTTAATTTTCTTTAACCACCTAGTACGTCATTTTTAAAGTGGGTAAGACAAAGATGTGTCTTTTCACTGGATCTATTTAACTTGTACAGTGAGACTATTCTGAGTACCCTAGAAGTTATGCCAGAATTTTCATTGACGGTCACAATCTGAACAACATAAGATATGTAGATGATACAGTACTGATAGCCGATACAGAAAGAGAACTACAAGACCTCCTAAAAAAGGTAGATGAAGAAAGTCGAAAGAAAAGACTATAAATAAACTACAAGAAAACCAAATGTATGGTCGTCAGCAAACAAACGAACCCAAAATGTCAATTACAAATTAGGGATACAAAAATCAAGCAAGTCCAAAAATTTAAGTACTTGGGAAATGTACTAATGGAAGATGGAAAGTGCGACACTGAGGTCCGAAGATGAATTGGCATGGCCAAGGATGCATTCCAGAAGTTGAGCAGAATATTAAGAGACAGGAAAATTTTGCTAGAAACAAAGAAGAGAGTACTGGATTGCTATGTGATGTCTGTTCTTCAATATGGCAGTGAATGCTGAACAATATCATCAAAGATAAAGTAAAAACGTGAAACAACTGAAATGTGGTTCTACAAAAGGATGCTGCAAATATCATGGATTGAGCATGTGAGCAATGATGAGGGTTCAGAAAGGATGGAAATAAAAAGGAAATTAATAATGAGCATCAATAAGAGACAGCTGAAGCTCCTGGGACATGTGATGAGGGAGGAAAGCTTGGAGAATCTGATACTCACAGGACACAGGAAAGTACACATGGGAAAGCAGTGTATAACATTTGACAGGTTTGAGCAGGTGGATGGTAGAGTGGAGTTTGGGTGGGGGTAACAGTAGAAACAGGATGTGCTTTGTAGTGCAGTGGATATTGACTCGGAATGACAAATTGGGGAGCCGAGTTCGAATTCCAGCTGAATTCATGGCATTCACTTACGCACAAATACCCCTAGGAAAGATATTAATCTGTCTCCTTCCCTATATTTATGGGTTAAATAATAGGACAGATTGGGTTCTATAGCCTTGGCTGGCAACCAGTCTACCGCAGAAAGCAATGGCAACCTATTGTGGGATAATCTTCTGCTTAGTCATGTCTCGAAAGAGACATGATCACCCAAAGTGTGTATCACGTATGGCACTTAACTGACTGAACAAGAGAAAGCATACTAAGGGATAGGGATACATGGAAGGCCATGATCGCCTATGCCCTGAAGGGACATGGCACATAGAAAAAGAAGTCTTGATATTATTCTTTTTAATTTCTTACATGAAGCATTACCGAACATTACAAAATTTTGGGGCTAGTATTTTTCATTTTTATTAAAATAAAAGAAGAATTACTGCACAAATTATACAATTTTACATTTTGGTATAGGGGGATTATATCTAAACTTATTTATAAATGGAACTTTGTGTGTGTCCGTTACCTATAGACTCCGAAATGGCTGAACCGATTTTCTTGAAAATTTACGCGGTTGTACTATAAGCGTCTGCAAGTGTTCTTAGCTAGGTTTTGTGTCGAGGTACCCCCAATAAATATCGAAAACCAATAATCGAAAAAAATCAGGTTATAGAAGGAGTGGTCCGATTTTAATCAAATTGGATACATTCATAGACAAAGACATAAGAAACGATATTCAGAAGTTTCAAGGTTGCAGTTCTTCCAATAGTGCAGAAAATCGATAATATATATATAAAAGTTTTCATTACATTCGAGCAACGCCGGGCTATACTGCTAGTTGTGTAATATATACATTTAGTAATAGTCTTGGTAATTTTACTACTGGTTGCAGACATTTATTATACAAGGAAGCAATATATATTTACACTCAAGTACAAAACATTTGCTATGTTAGTGTTGCCAAGACATTGCATGTTCAATGTCGAATCTTAGTTACAAGTTGTGAAATGAAATTTATAAAAGCTTGTTATCTTCATGACCAGGATGCCCTCTACTGGGAATAAAATGTAGAGTTGCTACTGGCAAAATGATTAATGCTTGGCATTTTTTGCTTTTAAATACAAAATGTCTACATTTTTCTTCCATAACATAAGTTATCTAAACACTCATTATTAAATCATATGCATGTGTATCTTGTTACCATTTTGAAAATTTAACCAATAATATACATAAATATGCAATGATAGAGTAACACTTGCAACTTCTTTTCTCTCCTTTAACTCTAAATATGTCTGCTTCCATGTCTTTAAATATATATAAACAGATGCCAGTAAAAAAAGCAGTGGCAATTGCTTTGAATATTTACTTGAAAACATTTTCTTTTTTCTCCTCATCTAAATGTTTTCAGTTATTTCACTTTTTTTCTTTATTTATTAATTTGTTTTTAATATTTTCTTTTCAAATTGTTTTTGTTTCTTGACTGTATTTGTGTTATAAATCCATTATCTTAGCAGTTCAACTTTTATAAAATTTTATTACTAATATTTTCCTATGAACCCATGTAGCCATTAACATTCACTATCCGGTCAGGTTTTAATCCTGGGTTAGGAAGCGACCATCGTACTGATGAGCTGTAATACAGCGAAACAGATCTGTCTGCGGATGACTATATATATATATATATATATATATATATATATATATAAGTTGATTATGACTGACAAGGCACTGCAATGAAGATTTTTGTTAAATCTTTCTTTCATTCCTACAAGTATTTTCTTTTCTAGAAATAGTAGAAACTGTTCAAATGTTCTATGGATCCAAGTTCTGTTGACTAATCTATTAGCTATTATCAAGGATTTTTTTAACTGAATATATATATATATATATATGGATTAGAAGTTTTTCTTTTAATTTCTGAACATGATCAGCATGTTGTCACTACATTCATTGTTGATCTTGGGAAAAATACTTTTTTTTTTTTTAATCATATCACCCCAAGCAAGGCGATAACACCACTGATGCACAGGGGGCTACGTAGGAGCAAAAAGATTGGAAAAGAGAAAGCCGGAAACCACATCCTAACCAGGAAACAAGGGATGAGGCATATTTGGTTCTTCAGCCTTGGTTGCCAACCAGTCCAGAAAAAAAACCAACTCTGAATTTTATATTGGAGAAGGATTGTTTTTAGAGACCTTATGGCATACAATTTGTATCAG
The DNA here is from genome assembly GCA_037127315.1 of Ascarosepion bandense. NCBI lineage: Eukaryota > Metazoa > Mollusca > Cephalopoda > Sepiida > Sepiidae > Ascarosepion > Ascarosepion bandense. Next base: position 48,505 of record JBBBDQ010001600.1, on the reverse strand, counting down.
TATTTAGTTCTTCTGAAAAGTGTTGTTGGTTGGTTCTAAGAACTGAACTGCTAGACTCTAATATGTCAAAAACTGCAGGGAGTCATATGTATGTGTGTGATGTGGTACACTGATGTGTGTGATCTTTCTCTTAATATAAAACTATTCTGTAAGAACAAGTTACATTGTTAAAAAGCAAAGTAAAATAACTTATTTGTTTTGACCCTTTATGATAAAAATAAATATTTAATTTGTAATTCCAGAAAATAACTTCTGTTTAACAGGGAAATGGAATAGAAAGCAGAAAAATTGAAAACTTGTAGACAAAATTCAAATGCAGCCAGTGCTAAAATACAAATTTCATTCTGTCTCCCCCACCCCAACACACACACACACACACACACACACCTATTGCCAAAAGTTGATTTGTTATATTTGTAATTGATACATTTTCATGTATTTGTTTAAATCCTATCAAGGTTTCTATCAACAAGGAGAATTATGAAAATAGAGATGTCTGTTTTTAAAATATTTTCTTGTAATGTTTTGTTTTGTCACCTAACATTTTCAGCTGAATTTGTTTTACATATGGATTGAGTTTTGAATAAACAATATCTGAATGTAGTTCTCCCCCTCTCTCACAATGTATGCTTTTTGAAAACATTGAGTACTTTTAATGCTATTTTATATTAGTTTAATTTTGGAAATTCAACAGTCTGTTATGTAAATTCCTATTGAAAATTTTAGCTTGAATTACTTTGTATGCTTTTGTTTTTATATTCCACTAATCTAAATCTTTGTGTGTGTTTATAATTGTATAAATTGGGCAGCAAGCTCTTTTATACCAGTTTCATTAAAAACTACTGACAAATTATTGTGGTTAAGTTTTTTAGTCAATTTTTCTTGTTTGTATAAATGTTTTTTTTTTAGACATAAACTGTGTAAAAATTGTTCAAATGTTTTGTATATCTGAGCACTTTTTGCTATTATTTAGCCATCACCAATTGAATGTGTAGATTTTTATGTATCTATAGTTATGAGAATGTTTGATTTTTTTTTTTATTTAAAAAAAAAATTTTTAAACATGGTCTGCTTATTGTGACCATATTCATAGCTGATATTGGGTGCTTTTATTATCTTTAACCTTTTTTTTCACATGGACAAGGCTAATATATATATATATATATATATATATATATTAATCTTTCAAATTGTATTCATTGAGGAAGAATTGGTCTTATCAAGATATTTTTTAATGTATAGTTATTTCCTGCTGATTTTTTATGTAACTCCATAATTAAATTAATACTATTGCTCACTACTTTTCTTTTCCATCTCTTGAAGTCTTTTATCAATTTGTGTATCTGTTTTATGTTGTGGTTTAATGTAAAAGCCAGATTAAGTTTTGTTTTTATGTGAGTTTGTGTATTTCTTAGTTATCAGGAGCAGCTGGGATGTTTATAGACAATCCCTTTATTATATGTTTATAATTTTTCTATAGATTCATAAATGCACTTTGAATGTTGCAAGAATGATAAAACAAATCACTATAATTTTTTTTCTCTCCTTTTTAAACCCAAAATTTTATCACTTTCCACATTGAAGAGACAATATGTCTTCCATATCTACTCAAATGTATAAGCATTAAGAAAATAAGATAGATGTAATTTAAACTTTTTTTTTATTTTTAAAAGAAAAATTAGCATTATACTTGAAAAAACAAATAACTAACAAACTGTAATTTTTAAAAATTTTTTTTTATGCCAGGTATATTGCTGAAAACTGACTAGAATTTAGTCATTGCTATATTTTTTTTCTTGATAACCACTGTGTACAGTTTTTTTTTCTTTTGCTTCTTTTCAATTTTCATTTGTATGTCATTCTATTATGTTTTCATTTATCCTAAAATGCTGCTGAGTTTTTAAAAATGTATTTCTATGTATTTAGATTTGTGTATTGATTTTACTAGATTATAAAAATTAGCCTCATGTTTAGCTTAGGCACTTTTAACCAAGAAAAGCTTTTAAGAAAGAGTAAAATGGATTAATGATCATTGTAAGATTGGTAAAAAATGAGTCTCTTTCAGGAAGAGAATAAATGTCAAGGCCAGTCTGATATGGTCTACTTTCTTTGACTCGTGATTGGGTGTTATGCCATTTTTAATGTTATCTGGGTTTGCATTGATTGTGCAAGAGTTAATGTTCCTAGGACTATTCCCCAAAGAATCTTGGTAGTAGTGGAAATTGTGTAAAGCTTTGATTGTTTTGAAAGCTTCAAAAGCTAAGTGGGATGTGCTTCAGAGAGATGTCTATTTAGCATAATCCTTAATTCAAATGAGATTGAGAAACTTGCAGAAAGAAAGTGAATTGTACTGGCACGCTTTCATTAGAGGAAAGTTAAAAAGGTTGAGTTAGAATCTCTAAGCAACGGAGACTAGCTTTGATTACTACTACTGCTGTAGATTTAAGTGAAGAAAGTTCTGTGTATACAAGAGACAAATACTTTTGATAGTGCAACAACATAACATTTTCTATATGACTGCTTTTAAATCAGTCAGTTAAGTGCCATACGTGAAACACGCTTGGGCGATCATATCTCAAAAGAGACATGACTGACTGGGCAGAAGATTATCCCGCAATAGGTTGCCATTGCTTTCTGTGGTAGACTGGTTGCCAGCCAAGGCTATAGAACCCAATCTGTCCTGTTATTTAACCCATAACTGGAAGGAAGAGATGGATTAATACCTTTCTCAAGAGTATTTGCGTGTAAGTGAATGCAAGGAGTTCAACTGGAATTCGAACTTGGCTCTCCGATTTCTCATTCCGAGCCAATATCCACTGCACCACAACGCTTTTAAGTACCTTTGCAAATATTGTAAATGCTTGTAAGATACTTTCAATCTGGTAAATAAGTATGCAAATATTACAATGTGTCCTATGTGCTGGTATTATGCATTGGAGGTTGAGATTAAAAGTTTCAACTTTATTGCTAAGTAAGTAAGATGAGTTTGTTTTTATTCAGAAAAAATATATCATGGTAAAAACATCTAGTATGTGTCTCAGTAAAGATTTTAAAACTGGCAAAGCAATGTTTGGAAAATTACCAGAAGTTAACTGCATTATAAATTTTAAAAAATGACCTTGTAAATTTTAATAAAATGGTGTTGCTACAATGTTTGTAATGTAATTGGAATACATGGATTTTTATTTAATACATGCTTGTGTTTTTATTATCTCAGCCATTTTGTTAAAAATGTTTTAAAGTTTTCTATACTTTATACAATTAAATAATTTTAACTTGCCAAAAGTTTAAGCAATTATCACTGAGAATAACTCATTGATTTATATGCATAAAAAAGGATTGTGAATATGTTCCAATGGAATTGGTTTTAAAGAATGTCTTAAAGCAGAATAACTCTGATTTTCAAAATGTTAGCTACTCCATTGAAACTGATCTATTATAATTTTAGTTGTGATTAAATGAATTTCTTGAATAATTTTTCAATATTTTAAACTTGTTAGAAATGACCTGATTGGAACCTAGAGTTTTGCTTTGAGTGACCGGCATTGTATTTACAATATGAGGGTGGATATTGTCATGTTATAGAATGACTACTCAACTTCCTTTCTCTTTCTATGTATCAAACAAGTTGAATTTAATTTGCCATTTTTCTGTTATCTCATATGTTGTTTGTGCTGTATTGGGCTTTAAAAGTTCCAATTTATCTGTTTTCATATTCTGAGGTCTTCAAGAGCATAAAATCTGTTTTAAATTTTTCAAACCATTTTCAAATCTGCTTACACACATTTACCATAAGCTCTGCTGTATGTTTTATTAAATTTAAACAAAGAATAAACAATATACAATTTCTCTCCATATATGAATTTTCTCCCAAATAGTGACATTATCACACATTTTGTTAACAATTCAAAAACTGTACATGCCCAATTAACAAAAATCTGAGTAAAGTTCACTTTTAAGATTTATATAAGACTGTGCAGAAAGATGCTACGAGAAACTCTTGTATTAACTCTAAAGATAGAAATGGTATATAGGATTTAAAGCATTTTTGTAAAGCCGCCTTTATCAGCCTATGGTTTATTAGAACCACAGATAGCTTCTTTCTCTCTCCCTCTCCTGTTATCCAAAACATTTAATACCATGACCAATTGATGAATTCAACTTTCAGCCTGCTCTGCCCCACATGATGAATTTGATTGCAGACTGGCCAAGATTTGTCATCAGTATCTCACCTCAGGCCAGTCCAAACAGTGAAGATGTACAGTAATAAAAAAAAAATATTTGGAGAAGATTGACAAATAAAAAAAAATCACATTTTATCGCAAGTATAATGTACAGTAATTTTGTCAGTAGTGTTTGCATGCAGAATTGTCAATTTAAATTGTCCCCAAATCAGACACAACTGGTAAGAGTTGGTTTGTGTTTTTATATGGAGTTTGTTTAGTTGACTTTGGTAATTTTCTTTTGGTAAGTTTGGCTTCTTGTCTTATGTTGAAATTATGCTTAGACTGTTAGTCACATGCTGCCAAAGATCTTTGTCTGTTTTCTCGGTCCAAATCTAGAATCTCTTTGTCTGAATTCTCTCAATTTCTCTTTTTGCTTTCACTTTTATTAGTGTTGGCCAAGAACTCGTGTAGAGGTAGGTAGTGGTCTTACCCCTCTCTCTTGGGTAATGGTTGCAGGCAATGCCCCTCTCACAATTCCTTTCTTTCTCAGTGGGCTGCCTGGGCATGCGACTTCCTGGTGGCTGCAGGTGATCCTTCCACCTTGTCTGTATTGCTCTTAAAGTGAGACAACTATCGTTTCACATGCAATATACAATAACATGGCTTATCTCAGGGTGACTCATTCGATGCCCACAATTTGTTTTTACTGAAACAAATTTATCAGCTAAATTCTTTTCGCATGGTTTTGGATTCTGAACACCTGATTTTTCATCGTAACCTTTTCACTTCCCAACTTGTACTCAGGATCATTATAGCCTCTTTCATCGGCCAAAATTTTCAATTGGAGTAGATAGACTAAACTATCGCCCGGTTCATACTCCACTGACGTCTATTGAACAGGTGTAGAGGCTCATCCTTTGTTCCCTGTTTAGGATATGGTTTCTGGCTTTCTCTCTTCTAATCTTTTCACTCTTACGTAGCCCCCTGCACATCAGTGGCATTACCACCTTGCTCGGGGTGATATGATTAAAAAAAAAAAATTGCAAAAATTCCTTTTGCTTTTATATATGTTGAATTAAATAGTTTTATTTATATCAATAGGTAAAATTACTGTTGTTCATTTTATATATATATATATATATATATATATATATATTTTAACGAAACTTGGTAATGAATTATTTTGAACATTATTTTTATCGATACTCATATTTAAGTAGATATTCTGTTTTTAATTAAACAGTATTTTTATATTTATATCTACCGGCCTGATTATTTACGATAAATTTTTATTACGAAAATGTGTGCTACCCAGCAGGATTCGAACCTGCGACCCCTATTACATAGGGAAGCATACCATTTGATCTGGTACTGTCTTGACCACTCGACCATGGATAGCCTCTTGATCAGATGAGGTTTTTATCATGCTTATATAACACAATAAAAACCTCGTCTGATCAAGAGGCTATCCATGGTCGAATGGTCAGGACGGTACCAGATCAAATGGTATGCTTCCCCTATGTAATAGGGGTCGCAGGTTCGAATCCTGCTGGGTAGCACACATTTTCGTAATAAAAATTTATTGTAAATAATCAGGCCAGTAGATATAAATATGAAAATACTGTTTAATTAAAAACAGAATATCTACTTAGATACGAGTATCGGTAAAAATAATGTTCAAAATAATTCATTATATATATATATATATATATATATAGTGAGAAATTTTTATCTTTTTGATTTGCTAAAGCTATCTCTCTTTCACTATAGACTCCAAATGACAGACTCCTTTATATAAAACTGTCAACACCGAAATTAGATATTGTTCCTGGCAGACATTTGGCTTGTTTTCATAATTTCTAATCCCTGGTAATTGCTTTTATATAGCTTAACCCTTTTCATGATAAGTATATCAGTATATTTTCTTATATTCAAATTAAAATTTATTAATTACCAGCATCCAAATAGTGTCACACTTTGTTATTGCCTTATCAAGTCTTGTGAATTCAAGATCTAACTCATTTAAGTATAGGAAAAATAGGAGTTGGTTGGTAATGATTGCCTGGTTCACACTCCACCCATGTCTATTGAACAGGTGTAGAGGCTCATCCCTTGTTCCCTGTTTAGGATGTGGTTTCCAGCTTTCTTTTTTCCAATCTTTTCACTCTTATGTAGCCCCCTGCACATCACTGGTGTTACCGCCTTGCTCGGGGTAATATGATTTAAAAAAAAAAAATTCTTTTAAATTCCAGTATCGAATCCCCACCACCTTCTCAATGCATTTATAAATGGATATGCATTAAGATAATAAAGAAGTTAGAATCAATCTTGTTTTCTGTTATCACTTGATCAGAAATTCATTATTATATCCTATTTGTTTATTTGTTTCACACTTTAGTAATTTAATGTTTACTATTAAGAGTATTATCAGGATGAAATGAAGGTAATATTTCAAGAATGTTTTAGTAGTTATAAAAATTTCTCTGTATTTTCTGTTTCCTCAACTCTTTTTGTCAGGTGTAATCTATGAAAATAAAATAAACCTTGGCAAAATGTTTGTTTAAAAATTCAAATATAACCTTAAATATATCTGTAAAAGGACAATATAAATAAAGTCAAGAGGAAGGCTTATTTTATCCAATGTGTTTTTTCCTCTGATGTACTTTAAAAAGGCAAATGTAAGGATTTTATTTTGCAACATGTATTTATAAAACAGAAGTAAAAAAAAAAAAAATTAGGTTTTCAAATTTTTTAGATTTAAGAATACTTATAAATATTTTTAAGACAAACTGAACATTATGGTAAATTATGGTGGATGCTAAGTAATGTAATTTAATGCCTAATAAATATGAATAAAATTTTTTAATTTATTAGGCATTAAATTGTCTCCAAGTCACTAGTGTTTGGCTAGTGCAACAGGCATGGTATATCTCTTCATTGCCTATATTAGATTAGTAGCTGCTATGTTAATGCTCTTGATACATCTGTAAAAGAAATATGAATGTTAATTTTTTATAAATGCCACATCATTATTTATGGCCTTTTAAGTGATGCCTGATGTTGGATTTGTAAATGATTTTTAGAAATATAGACAAATACTTTTGAAATGGTTTAAAGTTTAAATAAAAATGAATTGAAATTGCCAATGAGTAAATTTTGCAGGAACCATTTTGTTATACAAGACTACATTCATGTAAAAAGAAATTGATTATTAAACTTTATGAATTTTGGACTGTCAACTGGTATGATGTATGGACACTTATTTGTCAGAATGTTTCGATAACTGGTTTGACATAAAACCTCTGTCTCTTTCTGAATTCTATTTCATTTACTTCACCTGATTTAAGAATAAATGTTTTCTTTTACATCCATGAATGGCTTTGACAAGCAATCATTATTTTGTTGCACTATGGCTCAAGCATTAAACTGGAACATGCAAGTTTCATGTTTCAATTTTTTTTTTCACTGGTAAATATGTAGCAAATTTAGATCTCTAGCTAATGCTAAAATCATTTTTTGAATGTGAATAGTGCATGTTTTTAAAAAAAAAAAAAAGCAGAAAGCTCAAATAGGTGTTTCAACATGAAAAATAAGTTTGCAATTAGTTTTACGGTTATTTACACAATTTATATTTGGACTTTTGTCCTCAAATTTGTTATCACAGTGTTTCAGCTATTGTGCTCTCTGGTCTTCCTCTGGTGTAACTTACCAGGAGTTTCAAACTGAACCCTTTATTTAATCTATGGGCTAGATTCTTCTTGTTCTACAGTGAGCGATAACTGAGTAATACTATAAATAAAAATTAGACAATATCCCTAGACATGGGAAATGAAATGAGAACAGTCTACTGACCTATATATATATATATATATATATACACACACACACACACACACACACACACAGTGTAACCCGGATATAAGAGAGTTACAAGGTCATCGGATAATAGTTATCTTATATCCGGGTTTGGTCTATTTTATATACATTACCACAGGCTCTAATTTGGGACCAGAAAAAATTTCTCTTATATCCAGGTTATACTGTATATACACTCAAATCATGTTTAATTTATTCAACTTAATGTTCATTTCTCTATTATTTTTTGTTATTGCTTGTATGTTATTTTTTGTCATAACATTGAGAAGAAAAGATAAGAATTAGGATTTATGCCTAAATTGTGTGTGTATAAAAAACAAAAAAACAAAAAAGAAAACAATATCATATAACATTGCATTAAAAATGTATTCAGAATATACATAAATGTTTGGATAATTTATGAAATATCTTAATAATATACACTGATGTCTCAGAAAGGATTTGAACTTCAGACCTGTGGTTTATTAGGTAAGTGCTGTAAACCTATTGGCTAAAGAGGTATCCAAAATAGATGACAATAAGTATATAAATCTGTTACTGATTACTGGCTTGAAGGGCGGGGGAAAAAAAGAAAAACTGGAACATTTTTTGTTTTCCAGTTATTAATCAATAATAAAGGTTTCTTTCTCGACCTTATTATTGCTTCCACCTTCAGCTATTGTTTATTAGATTTTAACTTTTTTGTATTCTTTTCACTGTTGTCTTTTTCCCCCTATGTGTGTTATTGTCATACTTATTTGTTAGTGTTATTCCTTTCTTTATAATTCCTGTCTTAAGCACAATCAGTAAAACTGATTTTCTCTAAGCCACAAAATCTGTGTATATGTTGTACATCTACTCACTTAGCAGCAATTGGATCACACTTTTTGAAATTACGTACTGCATCTTCCCCAAATGTACATTATTAACTTTGTGTGTCTGCTTTGCATAAGTGGAATAAACAACTTGTGATGGATCTGCTTGAAATTTTCTATTTATTCTCTGTTCAGTTGCAAATCTTTCCTTCTTTCCATTACACTTTTCTTTCTTTAAACAAACATAGTTGTTCAAGCAAATTTGAATACTACAGGATTTATATTTTAACAGAGATCAGAACTTAAGTGTATTATGTTAATTTATTTATTTTTTTTTTTTTTGCAAGTGATCTTGACTTAAAACAGTTCTCTACCATAAACACTTGATAAATGAGAAACAAAAATACAGCTTTCTTTTTCATACATCCACATGAGTCAGTAAAAGAAATATATGTTTAAATTTAATTTTAAAAGTATTAGTCAAAATACATAGGATGTGCATATATAAATAAACAAATTACTGAGGACCCCCAGAGGAAAAATTAGTGTTGAGTTATGTTCTTTTCCCCCCACCCTCTTAATAATCCAATTTCAAAATAGCCATCTCTCTGCACACATCTAGAAAATCACTGTTTATTCAATTTCATTATTATTATTGTTTTTTAAGAGAGTGTTTCATAAGAGGTGAATGCTTATGGAAAGGTTCTGCTTATCTGCTTAATGTAAGCACACTGAAACAGAGATGTATCACTAAATTTAATAGCAATCTGGTAGAGAAGAGAGAAATAGATCTTTGTGACGGGTCACATACTGGCAGACCCGCTGCAACTGTGAATGAGATGGCAAAAAGATGCTGATAGTTCCATTTTTAACTGACTGAAATATTACTATTGTGAAATGCTGTGAAAGCCTTTGGGTGAGACATGGTAGTTTTGCAGTTCATTGCACTCTCTTGATTACTTGAAGATTTGTGCAAAGTGGATTCTGAGACTGCTAACAGACTCAATGAGGAACCAGTCTGCTTACTGCCCCAGACTTCTGAAGTCCTGACCTAGCATAAACATTTAGGTAAACATATATGCCTTTATTCAAACATGGAAAATCATAAGAAGAAGTGTGGGTGGGGGAGAGAATGTTTGGAATATTGAGACTTCATTTCCTTATGCTTTGTGTGCTTCTTAGAAGAACAAGCATCACTTTTTGACTGACCCATATATATATATATATATATATATATATATATATATATATATATATATATAATAACGTTACCATGTATTCACCCTTGGCCCCCACAACATTAAAAGTACATGCAGTTTATAAACTATTAATCTTTTCGCTCTAATTGTGACATCTACTCCCTCTGATAACCTAACAAAATCAAAAGTTAAGCAAATACGTGTAGTTAAATAACTATCCATGGAAACAGGATTGGCTAAGGGTTAAAAATAGCACATTACTCATCTGGAGTTGCATGACCTAATACAAAGAATTGCACAGAAGAAATACGTGTAATCAGTTGTACGGCACATCTCAGGAGATGAAGACTCCTTCTCATGTTGTCAAATTAGGAGATTGCTTAATGAAGACTGGTTTGTATATCTAACTCGCATATATTAAAAGTTAAGTTGAATCGCAGACCTTGAAGAATGAAGGCTCCTTTTTCATGACAGATTTGGAGGTTGAAAAATAAAGATGCCGAACATTTTATCCAACTCATCCACATTACTTCCATGTCGCATATGAACATTTGATTGACTGTATAGTCACAAACCAAAAAGCAAAAGTGAATCACCAATTGTGTTAATCACTGAATAAAAAAGCATGTTAAGAAAAACTGAATATTTCAGTCAACTCAATTTTGAAGTTTTATAAGGGAAAGGAAATCTTCGAAAACTGTGAAACCAACATGAACATCACTAGGCAACAGAAGATTGCAACATGTAAGAAATCAAAGTTTGTAGCTAAATGACACTCTCATGTATGTGACAAAGAAAGTAAAGAACATGAACTAAAGAAAAAGGGTAAAGAGAAATGTAAAATATAAAAAAAAGAAAAAGAGAATATATTTGTGATTTCAGACAATGTACCAGTTAAGTTTTTTTTTTTTTTTTTTTTTTTTTTTGAATTCACATATTGCTTACATTGTACACACCTTTCCACAGAAACATGTTACCTTCTATTAATTTTGGTTTCTATTAAATCTTGTTAAATTTTAATACTGGTGTTTGTTTTCGATCTCTATTAGTTCTTTTCCTTATCCATCTATCTGACTTTAGCCATACCTTTAGGCAATAAGCTAAACATTCTTTCTTTTTTGTGGATACCCATATTTGAATAGAGTCCATTTATTTATTAAATAATATACTTATTAATTTTCATCTACAAGTACATGATCTGATTCTGAGTAATAACATTGAAATAATATTGTAGTGTAAAGATTAAAAGGGAAAATTTCAACTATAAATCATGTCCAAGAAATATCTTTAAAATATATTTGGTCAGTAGCATATTTGTAAAACCAATAATTTGTAAAGTGCTGCCCAAACATTTAACATCTGATACAGAACTGTTGCTAAAACAAGTTAAACTATCCTTGTATGCTAACCTATGAGCTTTAAGTTTTAAAACCCAATGAAAATTACTGAAAAAGAAACTGGTCTTAAAAAAATAAAATAAAACTTTTCCTTATAAGTTATAGTTCTGTAATTTAGAATTCTAAAATACGAATTATATTAATTAATATATATATATATATATATATATATATAATTAAATTTGTTTTTAATTAAGATTAATATATTTTACATTGCAACACAGAAATTTATTTATTTTTTTTAATTAAAAACAAATTTAACTATATTATGCTCTACAATATTTGTTGTATTGAGCACTTTAAAAAAAAAAGAGTAAATGTCAAATAACTGGGAATTGTAAAACTGTTGGTTCTCTTCACCTATATATATGATTTTTTTTTTTTTTTTTTTATCCGTATTTTCAATAGACGGACTGTTTACTTATTTTCATCTACTGGCCTGAATATTCAAGAAATCTTAAAGAAAAGAAAAAAATCTGAGCTCTCCAGCAGGATACTAATCTGCATCCCCCTTGGCAGAAGAAACCATTGTTAAATCTGACATGCTTTAATTTGACTTGGCCATGGAGTATGTATTTGATCAAGCAAAGTTAAATAGTGTCTTATAAATGTAAATCTTTCTCAGACTCTTGGAACATTTATATCTGCTCAGTTTTGTATCCTCACGTAAATAAAGCAATTTCTAAAGAAGTGATAGATTTTTATTTATTGATCCAACAGATTTTACATAAATGTTATTTTTAATGGGTACCCATATATGCATTGTTTTGTAATGGATCTTAGCTCAGAACAAGAAATTAGAGAGCCAAGTTCAAATTCCAGTTGAATTCATTACATTCACTTATGTGCAAATGACTTTGGTAAAAGTATTAATCCATCTTTTCTCTCAGTTATGGATTAAATAGCAGGACAGATTGGGTTCTATAGCCTTGGTTGGCAACCAGTCTCTCACAGAAAGTAATGGCAACCTACTGTGAGAAAATCTTCTGCCTAGTTAGTCATCATATCTTGAAAGAAACATTATTGCCCAATTGTGTATCATGTATGGCAACTGATTGATACATAATTGAGTAGATGCTTCATTTATTTATTTCCATCTGCTGGCCTGAATATTTGAGCCATCTTATTAAAAAAGAAATATGCTCTCTCTGTATATATTAAATATAATTAGTCTGTTTTAATTAGAACCATGCTGAATGGTTGTCAGTTTTGTTCATAAGCATATAGTATCTTGTATCTAATCTTTTGAATACAATTAAAAAATCAAAAAGAATTTAATTCTTTCCTCCCACTAGTTTATGGAATTGGTTGTTTCTGTTACGGTCATCCTCTTGGTTCTTATGAGAAGAATTTTAAATTTAAAAAGTGAAATTTTAGCCAGGATATAAATTCTTGTTTTATGCATGTCAAAAAAACTAATGCATGTGAAAAACTACAAGATGACAATTCAAAATGGTATTGAAACTGAAAAAATTTGGAATCACAAGAGGACGAATGTGATATGGATCTCTGTGAAACCCACTGTTTTACAATATTTATTCCAAATTAACCATTAAGCTAAAACAAGTCTCAATTAGAATACTTGGCCACTGAACCAAAAGCAAAAATTCTGATAGCAAATATATGTTGGCAATTTGATATTAAGACTGATTTCTGATTTTCTTTTAAATGAGCCTTGTTGCTTGGAATAAAACTCTGAATATCTTTAATTGTACTATTTTTACCTGTGCCCAACTAGGCTGTAATAACTGTTGAGTTCCATTTGTATTAATGTCTTTGTTTGACTGAAGTAACTGCTCATTCTTTTGATACCAATTTAGCTGAATGTGTATATTTGGCACTGCTGATTAGTGACCAGAAAGTCTGCTGATGCTTCTGAATGTAATTTATGAATTTCTAAACCAGGTAATTTTAAATAAACATTCTTTATTGCTTAATCAAATGATATTAATAAGCCTAGAATAGTTTTGAATTTGTAGCCTTATAAAAATATAATTATAAAAATTTAGCTTTTTTTTTCTCAACTTCACCTCATTCTTTCTTCCTAATATATATGATAATGATTATAATTTTTTTTATGCAGTTATATTTTGCTAGATAATTTAGATCAATTTTTTTATATGCAATAATCTTAATTATTATTATTTTTTTTTTTTTAATCATATCACCCCCGAGCAAGGTGGTAATGCCACTGATGTGCAGGGGGCTATGTAAGAGTGAAAAGATTGGAAAATAGAAAGCCAGAAACCACATCCTAAACAGGGAACAAGGGATGAGCCTCTTCACCTGTACAGTAGACGTGGATGGAGTGTGAACCAGGCGATAGTTTAGTCTATCTACTCCAATTGCAAAAGGAGTGAAAAGATTGGAAAAGAGAAAGCCAGAAACCACATCCTAAACAGGGAACAAGGGATGAGCCTCTTCACCTGTTCAATAGACGTGGGTGGAGTGTGAATCGGGCAACTTAATTTTTTCAGAAGCATAATTTCTATTTACTCTTTCTCGTATTGCAAATAATACTTAAATCTGTGCATGAAACAAAACAAAAATAAATATTTGACTACTCTATTGATAATGATTTGTTCTTTTATTTCTTAATAATAAACATCCATATTTGATATAAATGAATAGATATTGTTATTCAAGCTGGAAATTTTCCAACATATCTTGTAATTATTCTGTAGCTTCCATTTCTGAACTATTGGAAAATTTTGTGAAGTTCTTCAATCTTTCATGTGAATTTAAAAGCTTTTGAATTATTTTTTTTCTAATACAAAAAAGAAAGAGAAGTCAAATTTGGAGCAGTTATTCATTTGTAAAATGGGACAGAAAATAGCCTGTCATGTAATATATACATTTTTTCTCTTTTATTGATGAGTATGAAAGACAAAGATGTTAAAAAAAATATAATAATAATTTAAGGTACTGATTAAATTTGACAGATTTTGATGAAGCAAATATTTATTGAAAAGATGCCAGTATGAAAGTTGATGGAATCAATTTTGAACTGTATTTCTGTGAAGGATCATTTTGATATAATTTGAAGACATTTCACAAAATTTTTTTCTTTAAAGAAAACACTTCATAACATTTGTAATTTATAACTGAATTCTGAATTAAGAAAAATGGTTATATTTGCAAGTCTTTGACTCTCTAGTTTGGAACAAAATTTTACATATTAGCATAATAATTATGAAATATCATTTTCTCTCTCAGTGAATTCTTGAAAATCAACAAAAAGAAGCATGAAACTTATTGTCACTTTCATTTTTAACTTGTTCACTTTTGTCCTTTCTTGAGGAAAAGAGTTTGAATTGGTTTCATTCTGTTTCTTCTAAATAACCCTTTGACTCTTATATGGTTATTTAAGGCCAAATAAAGATTTGGAATTGTGGTTGTCTTGGGCATAGCTTGATATTATATGTGGATCAGTAATAGTTTTGGCTGCAGTTTATTTGGTGAAAGTATTTTTTGATCAGTTATTATAGATGCTGGTTTCCAATACAAATTGGTTATTACCTTGCATTATGTTATATGTTCCTTAACAGAATCTTCTATAGCAAAGACAAAATCTTACAAAATTATTATAAAATCAATATGAATTGTTAAAAACAATAAAAATAAGTGATAAAAAGGTGAGATGGGAATAAGTTCTATAAAGATCTATCAAAATTTAAATGTTGAGCAATAGTACTTGTAACCATAATTTCATTTAGTTCTTTGTCTATAGTTTCCCACTTTTGCTTGTTCCCATAAATAAAAAGATTATTCTTTGTCACAAAATGTGTGTGTGGATATAGAAATAAAAACAGCATGGTGACTGACAGTTTCATGCCTTAAGTGATCATTAGACCATCACATTTATTTTGTTTTCATTATTTTACATTTTATTCATACCAATTTTGTAAAGAAAGGTGATATCGTCTGATAATTGCTTAATGCATGAAACTGTCAGTCACCATGTTGTGTTGAATTAGGTGTCCATGCTGTTCATATCTATATGTGTTCTGTCTGCAATATTGAGCTCTTCTCTCACCTTATATAAATAGTTTTTATAAATTGCTATTTTGGAGCAGGTTACTGAATAAAATTACATTTGCTTTAATAAAGTTTCCCAAAGAACAAAATGCATTGGCATAAAGTTTTTTGTCATTTTTTTTTCATTAATATTGTCTTTACAGATATATTTTATTTATATTGGAAATTTTATATATATATACACACACACACACACGTATGTATATAAGATATACTTTGGCAGCAATAATTCTTTCAAACATGTTCAGTTGAATAGTATTGACAAATTCTATCAGATTTATTCAGAAATTTGAAAAATTTAATAAAAAAAAATGATAGACGGAACTTGTCAGTATTATTCAACCACACGTTTGAAAAAATATATGAAAGTGGGTATTAAAGTCAACACCCAGCAGTTAGTCTGTTTCAAGCTTAAATGAAACCAGGTCATAAAATTGCATTTAAATGAAAAACAGGTCATAACAGTTGCATTTAAGCATGGAACAGACTGTTGCCACTAGGTGTTGAACTCAGTGTCCACTTTTATATTTACATACACTCTATCCTTGATATTCAGCACTTTAACCCATAAAACCTCTTAAAACTATATTTTTATCATATGTATGTTTCAAAGCATTAATTAGTAGGTTCTATGGCTAATCAAACTGTTTTGTTGTGGTTTAATGGTTGTGGCTATGTACCAAAATTATGCTAAGCTTAGTAAAAAAAATAAAAACTACTGATGATAACAGCATTTTTATTCTATCAAATTTAACAATGTTTATTTGATTCAATCTTTATCATGTTTTTTTTTTCTTTTACTTTTCTGAAGTTGTGAACCATATTGACTTTTACAAATTGTTTTAATAGTTCTACTTTTATTGTGCCATTTGGAAGTGGCAATCCTGGTCATTATCCACAATATGTAACATGAGCAATGTCAATATATCATAAATTGCTAAATATTGAACAAGTTTTGAAAATGTAATGGACAATTCGATTTTTTATATTGTCAATTTACTGACCTGATTTGTGTCTTCATCCTAGTTATCGTGACATTTTGACTGCACTCTCTGTACTTGTTTGTATTTAAATTTTTAGTGTCAGATACATTGCCCAATGTATAGTAGTAATGGTTAAGGAAATCTAGTTATCTTGTAGTTGTCACTTCAATCTCTGGGTTGGGTGGTGCAAAAGAATCATATACTCTGGTTTTAATGGAAGAGGTAATCAAAATTGTGCATTGTGGCGCAGTGGATATCAGCTCAGAACGAGAAATCGGGGAACCGAGTTCAAATTCCAGTTGAATTCCTTGCATTCACTTACGCGCAAATACCCTTGGGAAAGGTATTAATCCGTCTATTCCTTCCAGTTATGGATTAAATAACAGGACAGATTGGGTTCTATAGCCTTGGCTGGCAACCAGTCTACCGCAGAAGGCAATGGCAACCTACTGCGGGATAATCTTCTGCCTAGTCAGTCATGTCTCTTTCAAGACATGATCGCCCAAGCGTGTATCGCGCATGGCACTTAACTGACTGACTGACTGACTGAATCAAAATTAACTAAATACAATTAAATGATTGATATAAGACAGAGACTGCAGCATGAGAATAATCCACCCTGTGGATTGAATAAATAGTTTAGTTTGAAACTGCAGGAATGTTATTAACTACATGAGAAACCTGAAGAGGACTGGAAGCTGCAATGAGATGTTGTGATGATGGTAACCCCCCCCCCCCCAAAAAAAAAGGGGGACACTCATCTAGAAAAAAAATCTGAGTATAATAAGGACAATTCCTTTTGTGAAAAATTAATGCAAAAATTTCCCTGGTTATAATTCATTTCCTTTTTAGTAGATAAGTAGGATTACCTAGTGTCCAGTTCACATTCCTCTCCAGTTTTTTGAACAGGAGTAGAAGTTCATCCCTTGTTTCTTGTTTAGGACTGGGTTTCCAGTTCCTTCCAAAGTCTAATTCAATCTCTATACTTCTAATGTCACCATCTATGCTCTGAAATTTTATTTACTAATTATTTTTCCTCTATAGGAGTAGATAGGTTTGCTTACACTTCGGCTTACACTCCTTCATATTGGGATTTCCAGTTACTTAAGTTTTCTTTCATTCTCTTTCACTTGCTGTAGCCCTTTGTGTTTTAGTGGTGTTATTTTCTTGCTTAATGTGAGTTGATTTTTTTTTTTTTTTTTTTTTTTTTTAATGCTTTACATAGAATGTCCAGCTTCTTCTCTCACACTTCCCGCCTGTGGAACTCTCTCCCATATTCTTGCTTTCCTCACTGCTACAACCTCCAGAAATTTAAATGCAATGTCAATACTCATCTATTAATCACTGGACTCTAGCTCCCCCCCCCCCCCGCCTATATCCTTCCCTTTCTCTCCACCTATGTATCTGTCATTGCACCTGCATTTTCAGCTTTGTTTTGCTCCTTTCTAACTAGTTTGTACTCCTTACTCTTTTCTAATTAATCTTTTTACAGTTATGTAGCCCCCAGTTCATCAGTGGCATTTCTGCCTTGTTCGGGGTGAAATGATTAAAAAAAAAAAAGGGTGAGTCATTATTTGAGAATTGAGTGATGGCTTTTTCTATACTATTTAAGGTACTTCAGGGCTGAAATATTTTTGTTTACTTATTTGATTTATGTGTGTGTGCTCTTACATTTATTATGTTGGCTGAGTTTAATTTAGTATTTTAAAATCTTTAGCACCACAAAATGGTACCAGTATCTATTTGTGAACTGGTTAAATTTTTATGCATTTTGAATTTCATTCTTGTGTTGTTGATTTCAATCTTCAGAATTACATTTTAAAATATTCTCAATGAAAAATAAACATTCATTTTCCCTTTTGTGAATTAAACAATTTTTCATCTTTAGATGAAAATATTTATATGTATATTTATATATTTTCAGCAGTATCTTAATCATTGAAAAATTGAATCATTTAAATAATGGATTATTACATCAACTCTGAATGTTTTGTGAAATGTTTTATTTGAATTTTTGATGAGTCAGTATCACACTTGTCATTCTCAATCACTTTTATGCTGATTCTCCTTTGATAACTTAATGTAAATCTTTTTCATCTTTAAATTTTCTTTTAATGAAAATACATTGACATAAATTTAGGCTGGCAATAGCTCTCTGCATCATCCTTACTGATGTTTCTTTTTGTTATATTTATGATGTATAATAACAGTATTATATTATAACAATTTAGTTTTTTTAATTGTGAGACTTCTTATATCTATTCATGGCTATGTTTTTAAGATAATATGAAATTCTATATAGATGATGTGCCGTCATTATTATTACATTACAAGTTTTACTTCTTGATTTTTGTCACAATGTACAGAATTATTAATCATTGTAACATCTAAACTAAACAGAACTACATAGCTCTTACATGATAGGTCTTAATTGAGGGATTGGTATAGGCTATAAAATTTAAAATTGTGATGGTTTGCAATAATGGTAAGCCTAAGTATCATGATAGACAGCATGATTGCGTTAAAAGTAATTGATCCTTGTTGGATGATCCATGAATAAAGTCTTGTGTTATGTTTGGGGTAATCTAAGTAAATTTCAATTTTGTGAGTTTTATTTGCAACTTCTTTCTTTGTGATTTTTTTTTTTATACTAGCAGTATAGCCCGGCGTTGCTTGGGAGTAATGAAAGCTTTAAAACTAATCCGTGGTCCTGGAGCGCAGACTCTTTGGACGTTGGCACGAAAGACTAAAAAGCAATAGTTGTTTACAGTTAAAGTGAAACCGTAGACTGAAAGGAAAATGGATGGATGTAAGTCAAACTTTGATTTCTTGATATCAAATAAGGTTTTTCGTCGTAAACTGAATTTTGAAGGCTGAATAAGTCCTTTGAGTAAATGGTATTATGGCTGAGACTAAGAACTACAATTATACCTACTTAGAGCCAAACCCGAAGCAAAAACTAAAATGAAAGGGCTGAAAAAAAAACATACAAGCAGATAAACAGACACATACACACAAACATCTTGCCTTTTACATATACATATATATATATATATATATATATATATATATTATCAATTTTCTGCACTATTGTAAGAACTGCAACCTTGAAACTTCTGAATATCGTTTCTTATGTCTTTGTCTATGAGTGTATCGAATTTGATTAAAATCGGATCACTCCTTCTATAACCTGATTATTTTGATTTTTGATATTTATCGGGGGTACCTCGACACAAAACCTAGCTAAGACCACTCGCAGACGCTTATAGTACAACTGTAAATTTTCAAGGATATCGGTTCAGCCATTTTGGAGTCTATAGGTAACGGACACACACAGAAACAAAGTTCCATTTATAAATAAGTTTAGATATTCTAGAAATGATCATTCTCAACTTAGCTCATCTTCATCATAATGATATATTTTCCTCCACCAGTACTTTCTATTTCATTCTGTCATGTTTGTTTTTTTTGTTTCATACACAATTACTTTGTAACTTATGCACTATCAGTTAGTACATTAATAATACATACTGATTTATGAATGTTACTTTGAAAATTTCTTTTTATTTTACATTGGTACATCATTTTTTTTAATGATTATACTTTAGTAGATACCTGTGTTTGTGTAGACACTTATTTTTTAAAAACTCTGTGAATTACATTAGTTGCCTTCAGTAGTTTTAAGAAAACATTCCTTTGTATTAGGTTCAAACCTGTGTCTCCTTTTGTAGAAGAAATCACTGTTTGCTCTAGCATGCATTATACTGCTTGACATACAGGTTCAAATTCTGCTGGAGAGCACATACTTATATTTTAATAAGAATTCTTGAATTATAGTGGTCCCTTTGATTTGATTGACAATTGTCTTTATACACATTACTAAGTTTTCAGCTACTAGTTATAGAAAATTATATTGTGTAGATATTTAAGTCCTATCTATTTGAATACTTTTATGTAAGGTTGTGTTTTTCCTATTTATAATTCACTATTTGAAATCATTCACTAATAGAATTATACACATTGTGACATTCGTTACTCTACCAAGAATAATGTATCTGAATGGAAAAAGAATGGGTAATTGAAAATATTGAAATATCTTTCAAACAAATGAGGCATTTTGTATTAATTTTTCATTTTTAGATTTGAAAATTATTTTCCTTTATCAGTTTGGGGAGGTAATTTCTCTCTGAAGTATAGTAATTAAAGTCCAAAAAAGTAAATAAGGATTTTATAAAAACTGACCCAAGAGTAATTTTACAGAGTGAGGCTAATGAATCTGAAATAAGTGATGATTAGTGGGTTTTCAACAAAGGTAGCTAAAAAACACTGTTTATTGAAATTAGTGATCTGATGGCAATTTCTCTCTTTTTGGTGCAAAATTATAATCAGAAGATTCTGGAAATTTGACAAATTCGTGGAAGAAAATGTTATTTTATTTTTTCTTATTTTTAATTTGTTTTCATTATTCAGTCATATTTATTTTATATTGTGAATTTTTTATATTAATAGTTTTTTCAAGACATAAAAAAATATCAATTATTTGTTAATTAACCGTAAAAAGAATTTTATACTTGCATATATTTTGTAAATATACTACCATTGAGGAATTTGGTTATTGGTTATATTTAATTTTCAAAATTAAATCTTAGATTTGTTTTGTAATCATTTAAATATTGGATGTTTATTTTAATGATATACACATGAAAAGGTTTTATTTTGTTTTTTAATTTTTTTGAAATTTCTTTTATTGATTATGAAATTTAGTGAAGTTAAAAGAAAATTCTTGCATTAAGATAATTTTTTTTTAATCAAAGGGCATGATAATACGAATTTGTTTGAAACCCACATAACTATTGTTTTGACTTTTTTTTTTTTTCAAATGCATGTGGGGGTTTAGTAATTGCTTATGGTTTTATATACAGAAGAAGAAAACCAGGAAATAGTTTAATGAAATTATTGTTGAATAAGCTAAAATGTATCTACTCAATTAATTTGAATGAGAAATCTTCAAAAAATGACTTGAACCATGATTGGTCTTGAATTATAAAATGGCTGGGAGTTAAAATGCTACAGGAGTACAAGGATTGTTTTTTGTTTTTTGGGTAAGATTTTCATGCTTGCTTCTCATTGAGCTTGCAAAAATGTTTGAGTATTCTGTAATAGAAAATACTTAGACTGATCTATCTATAAAAACAGAAGGAAATTATTTTTTGTGCATTAGCATTCTTCAGATTTTTCTTAGAGTGCAATACTTGTCATAATTTCCAAGTATTATTTTTTTCTTATTTTTATCAATTTATTATATTGATACAGTGTCAAATCAATCTTTGTCTTTTACAGAGTTATTGGACTTGGACTTAGGTATTTTGCATACAAAAATAGGAGTCACAAAAGATTTCTTTTTAAATAAAGAATAAATGGATACATAAATTTTTAATTTAAAAAAAAAATTACATAAATTAATAAAAGTAACTGTTTAATCTTTTATCTTAAAGAATAAAATCAAATGTTTGTGCATGTTCTGTTGAAAAAGTACCATACAGTAAAAAGGCTTTTTAAAAAAGTTTTAAAAGAATGTTAAAATAATTCAAAATATGATATCAATGATGTTACCATACATTCACATTTGACATTTGTAAATAACAACTATAACTCTATAAAAGTCAAGGATCAATGTTACAGAGTTATTGATACTATGAACAGTATCCCTCTTCAAAAATGATTTAAAAAAAAAAAGGCAATATTTTTCAATTCTGTCACATGTCATGGCCTAAGGAGAGTCTAAAGAATGCTGATATACAAAAATTATTTCCTCCCAAATTTTCCCTATTTTTTACAAGTAGACTGTTATTTAGATAGTCTGCTCAGGTAAATATGCAGAGTACAAAAAACAACTTGTTACAAATGCGATTCACATTGATTTTGGCATAACTGATTATAATCCTTTGATTTTTATATGGGCTGTTAGAGAAACTTTTTTAAATGTGGGTCACTGAATGTTTGTAAGGTTTTTTAATGTAATTTAGTGTGTATATTTCTTCAGGAAAATAAAGATTTTTATTTTCTGCCATTATAAACCATATTGTTATATAATTTATTAGAATCATTGTTTTAATGCATCAAAAGCTTGAAAAATGGTCATAAGGGCATCGTGTTCTTGGTGACATTAAGATCGGATTGTTGGAAACTATATGATTATAATTGTAAGAATGAATTATTTTTTTGTCTTATTCAATAAAATTATACAATCTTTTATTTTATTACTAGAAGTTTAGAAAAGGGTATTAAAATGTGTTTTATTAATAAGCAGAAACACGTAGTAACTGATTGGTTTTATTTTTGTTCTGGTAATGTCTTATCTGATTTTTTTCTATTGTATTAACTGGGTAAAAATGTTTCTAGTAATTTTTTTTTCTTTATTTTTCAATTAAAAAGTAAATTTTTGTTGTGGTTATTTAATTTCTAGTTTCAAAAAAAGATTTTACCTTAAATCTAGAGGTTTATAAATTTAAAAATATAAACCATTAGACAAGTGCACTCTTTTGCAATAAACACTAATTTGTGAATTTTTTTTGCATTTTGCAAAATCTCTTCTATAAAAAAAAAAGGTTTTAAAGGGATTAATAGAAATTACACTAACCATATTTGTGATTTCTCTGCTTTAAAATATGAACAAATAGTATATAACCTTTAAGGAAGATGTTCAAAGATCTTTTGTTTTACTTATAATGGTTTAAAAATGCTAGTAAGGGCCTTTTAATCATGTAGTGTTTAATTTATATCAGAACTTTTAAGATATATTAATTTTTGTGGTTGGGATTTATTGAAATAATTAATTTCATGATTTTTTTAAAATTGTTTTACTAAATGTACATTTCTTTATACACACCAAGTGCATAAATAATTACTTAAAACTCTGATAATCAATGCTGGCCCTTAACACTAGAAATTTATCTTTAGAATTAGAGTAAAAAAATTTCTTATATTTTTGCACATAATCAACAAAAAGAGATTATTGCATTTTTAAATTAATATTTATGCAAATTAAATTGGAACATTTAGCGGAATAAATGTATTTTATTAAAAAGCAAAAAAAAAAAAAGTTTTCTTCCATCATTAAACCAATAAATTTAAATTTTATCACAAGATGCTTATTGTTGCACAGCACCATTTTTTTGTGTCTAAATGAATCTTTTCAGTTGACATTAATATTTGCCAGATGTTTTTCTTGTTTCCATAGAAGAATTCTACTTTAAATAGACTTTTCTACATTTATTGCTTCACATATCTGAGCTCACTGGATGAGATGTGTTGAGATAATAATTTTCTTTCTTGTTCAAATGGACTGATATGATGTTGACTAGTTCGAAAAGAAAATTGAAGGATCCATCATACAGAGAATAGCTTATTTTTCATGTTTATAAATATTCATTGAAAAATGCACAAGATGAATTGATTTGAAAAGAGAAATGACTCTTAAATCTCTTTTTTTAAATTTTTTTTTTATTATGCATATATATACACTTATACATTTTTTTTGTGTGTGGGGTGTCACTACTGAAACATTTTTACAATGGCTCAATATTATTGTTGCTTTACTATCTTTTCATAATAAAATCTTTATTTTTGTTTTTAGATGAAAATAAATAGAAATGAACACTGACTGAACTAAGTTTGGCATATGTTTTGGTGTGCACAGCAAGGAGTTTAAATCATCTGTAGGTTGAGACCAGTGTGTATTTTCAGCAGCACATGTTAAATTTGTAGCCATTGTGCTGTCAAATGGGTTTCTAATCTTCTCATATACTTCTCTTCTTCCCTCTCGTCCTCCACACACACACACACACACTTTTGTTTGTTTCATTGGACAAGTCAGGCATATGGACATACTCATGGGCATAATTTTTATATATAGCCAAAAATACCAATCAAAGTGGCATTACTACTTGTAATATAGTATCTATAGAGCATATATAATAAGCTTGTGAATGTTTTTTTTTTTCATGAAATTTTTGGACCTTTTTTATGCTTTTTTTTATTTTTTTATTTTTTTTATTTATATCTTACCTATACATATGCTATAGCTTTTAAATGAATTTTGGCAGAACTGAATTTTTTCAATACAAAAAAAAAGTGTCATTAAAATTTTAACTATAAACCCCAAGAAGTAAAACAAACTGTTAAAACATCTTTGTACTGTTCCATCTATTTTATGATCAGAAATTTTGTGTTCTTTTTTATTTACTTTTTTCAAGAGCAATTGAGCTTCTGGGAAACACAAGGTATTTGTCCAGAACATATCAACTAATAAGAATATCTCAAGAACTGGTTGTGCATTATTGATGTCACTTAGTAACCAATCAAATGAGCCTTTACTGCACAGGCATGAACACTCTCTGAATTGGCTGTGAGACACCATTGAGTGGACTTATGTACAGTGTGACTCAAATTTACTATGACCAAGTATGTAGATTCATGCTTGATTTTTTTTACTTTATTTTATTTATTTTTGTTTTATTTATTTATTTTTTTTTTTGACAAAACATCTTATAATTTAGCTTTTTGCAATTTGTAAAATTTCCCTAAGTTAAAATTGCTGATGAGATCAAGGAGAACATAAGGCAGCTGATGGTGATCCCAAAAAACACATTGCAGACTGTTTTAAGAAATGGTAGGGAAGCTGGGATGAGTGTGATATCCCAAGGAAGCAATGCTTTAGATAAGCTTTTGTTTATCTTACAGTAAAATGCCAGGATACTTCCCAGAATTTTATATTATATATATATATACTGACTGTTGTCTAGATAAAAATTTTCAATAACAAATCCATATGAAGTTATTTTACTTTTCACTTCCGTATTCTCTTTTTTTCTATAATAAAATACTAACATATTTTCCAGAGGTTTTAAGAATAGATGCTTACTAAAAGCAAACCATTTTCAGTAGCTAATGGAATTGTCAGTTATTACCATTTTATGTCTTACATAAAACTCTTTAGCTAATGAATAGTATTGAGAGATCGAGATTAATCAGTGGTAAAGACCTGATTATTCTGTATTATGTTAAAGATAAGGTTGCAGAAAAATTCTCCTTTTTAGTTTTTTGTAGAGGTCAGGTTATGGAACTATAATATCTTGAAAGATTTGTTAAATAAATAAACTTGTTTTTAATTCTGCAATTTTTTCGATGAAAACCTGCATCTTTGTTTTTGTTTATTGTATATACTTCAGTATTATGCAAGTTTTTATCAGTTCTTTACACAAAAAATAGGGAGTCACACTGTAATTTGTTTGAAGAGGTTGAAAATCATGTATTTTTGGTGACTGATTGCACTATATAGATAAATTCTTTTCTAGTGTGGTTAAAATTAATGCAAAAAATTCAAGGGTTTCACTTGTAGGGGCCTTGGTGATGCTTGGTAAATTGGCCTTGTGCTAAACACATCCGAAGTCCCCACAATTTAAATATCAGAAGGCTGAAAGATATTGAGATGGATAAAATGTTTTGTTAAGATTTATTAACAGAATGACAAAAGTGTAAGAAGAAAAATATAAGTGAAATTTGTTAACTGAACATTATAACATATTTGTGAGAAGAAAAATGTTCATTGAGAAAATGTATGTAGTTAAAAATGTTCAAAGAGAAATGTAAGTATTTAAAATGTCCACAGAAGTTTAGAGTTCATGGTTGTGTAGTAGATAGCTAAGTGTCATGGGGCATTTACTGATAGTAGTAGAATGTAGTCTCATGTTTTTTTCCTTTTTTGACAGGTTGGCAACAGGGTGAGAAAGAAGAAATAGTACTTATAGCAGACAGTGTCCATGTTGTTGTTGTTGTTTGTTGTTTTCTTTGGCGGAGTGGAGTAAAAATGAAGAAAAGGTTGACTGAATCTGTGACTCATTCTTACATCTGGGTCGGCTTCTTGAAATTTCTTTGTTACATTGCCAAGGTCCTCAGCTAACCGCTCCCATGCTGGACTGATAGTTTATCATGTTGCAAGCATTTTCACTTCTAGATGTGAAAAAACATCATTTATGAATTTTCGATTTGCTACCCAATTAGGATCCAGAATTTTGCTTTTCACACTGACTTGTGAAATTTGCTTTGGTCTGGGTTTTTCCAAAATGATTTATAGTCGTTTGAATCCACTTTTGCGGGTGTGCAATTTTACTTTGTGTTTTTTAGTTGATGGATGATATAGGATTTGTATCCTATACACGATATATAAAGTTGACTTATATATGAATATATCCAAAATTTTCACTGATTTGTATTCTCATATATAAATACACCTAAATATTGTCTTGAAATGCCTCTTATGAAAAAGGAACTTATGGTCACATTACATTGAAAGTTAAGCAATGTCAACCTGGTCAGTACCTAGATGAATGACCATGTTGGAATACCAAGTGTTGTAAGCTTAGATATGATGGAGGCTTAATTGATAATGGCTCAAAATTTTTATTATTATTTATTAGAGTTCCAATTCCAGTTGGGTTCATTATATTCACTTACATTTAGGAAAGGTATGAATCCTCCTCTTCTTCCCCAGCCATGGGTTAATTAGTTGTTTCACTAAAACAAAATTCTTATAATCTAAAAATATTTTCTGGCTATAAAGAAGCTCCATTGGTTGATAAGCCATAAAAAACTAAACAATTGCAAAATGAATGCCTTACTGTATTTATTCGAGTAGCTCCACATTGAAATGTTAAAGCTAAATTTTATAAGTTCTGACGATAATAGAATAAATATTCTTTGTTTCTCATTTAATTGTTGATTTTATTTTTCTTGAGAAAGTACCTGTTCTTCTCTGCGCTGTGTTCCTTCAGGACATGGGTGATCATGGCTCTCCTCAATTTCTTGTACTTTGTAGCTCTTAGTAACGTTTGTCATTTCGCTATTTTTCTTACTCCTCCTTCTGCCAGCCATTTACACAAGTTTAAGTAGGTTATACACTGCTTTTCTACATTCCTTTTGCCTTCAATATATCCTGTGTATGTCAAATTTTCTAAGCTCTCTTTCCTTATTAAGTGCTGTAGAAATTGCAAATATTCTTTCTGATTTGAATTATAAACACCCTTTTCGTTTTCATTTTCTCTAAATGTTTCTTATTGCTCACATGTTCAGTCCAGGGTATTTTTAACATCCTTCTGTAGAACCACATTTCATCTGCCTTATTTCACTTGTCCAAAAGAATTGTTGGTAAATTTTTGTTTTGTTCCTCGAAGGCCTTTACCCCTTCAGATCTTTCCAAAACATCCTTATTTCCGTGCAAATGTATATGCTGAACTCAAATCGATAATTGTTTTTTGACAAAACCTACTTTTTTTCAAGTTTACAACCATAAAAATATCAATCTTCTTGTCGCTGTTTATCTCACCCCGTAACCACGCTTCAAAAAATGTTATTCACTGCAGAATGACTTCATGCCTAGTTTGCTAATTTTTTGACCAATTTACTTCCTTTTTGCAATTACTACGCGGAAACTGAGTTCCGAAACCAAACAAATTGCGGAGTAATTGCTCAAAGGAAGTAAATCGGCTGAAATAAGTATCCTACACCTCAAGTCATTCAGTGGTGAATCAGATATGAGAACGGTGGTAAGGGGTGAAATATAGTCCGATTTATTTCTGGTGGATAACATGAAAAAAGGTAGGTTTCTTCAATAAACAATTATCGATTTGAGTTCAGCATATACATTTGCACATAATTAAGGAAGTTTAGGAAAGATATGATGTGGTAAAGGCATTTGGGGAACAAATCAAAAATTTACCGAATTGTCCAGCATTCACTGCCTTGTAGGAGGACTAATATTATATAGAATTTCATTACTCTTTTCTTTGTTTTTTATGAAATGTTCTTGTTTTTGGAAGGCAAGTAATTATTACTTGAGCAGAATCAGTAAAATAATCATAAGTTGTATATTGCATTAAATTTACTCTTTTACCATAATACATTTAGTGCTCCTTTCCACAGATGAAATATTGCAAGCCTCATATTCTGTCTATATTTCCATGGAAAATGTTCTAACAAGCTACATTCTTTAGTTCCCCCAATTCTGACCTTCGGATCTAAGACCTGCCATTTCATGTACACTGAGGTGAACTACTCTCATAAGTAAGAAGGAAATTTCACTTAAACAGCTTCTGCCCATGAACTTCTAGTTTGTGGAACTAATTCCCAGGAGGATGCTTTTAAGGTCACTACAATCTAAATCTGTTTGATGATGCTTTTAAGGTCACTACATTCTTAACCTGTTCAAGTCTAGCAAGGTTATTGTTACTATATTTCCTTATAAACTGTGCAGCTTACTTCTTACTCTTTGCACTTACACAACAACCTCCTTCAGTAATCCTCTACCTTGAGTGGATCTTGAGTATTGTATAAAGTGAACATTAGTTAAAAAAAAAAGAAAAAGTTCTCTTGGTCTGTAAGTCCTGTACACACCTGTGGTACATAGGGCCATAGTCTCATCATGCTAGAGGTTGTTGCTGTATTTTCCATAGCAAATAGGATTTTATGATATGGTGTTGCTTGCCCCTCTTCTCAAGCAGCTCTGAATCAAGTTTTTCTTTTATTAGACTGGTTGCTATTAACTTCTAGTCTTGGAAAGAAGTATTTCTATGCTTTCAAGAGTATTTGTGCAAAAGCAAACACAATGTTTTCAACTGGAATTGAACTTGGCATATCTATCTTACTTTCTGCACCTACAACAATGAGAGCCATGTTCATATTCCATTGCTTAGTAGGAGGTTGAGTATTCTTTTTTTTAACCTGTTTTTATTTTTCCTATTTTTTGTCTTGTTTACTATTTAGTCTTAAATTTTTTCTTCCTTAAAAAGTGACCAAGTGAAGTTGTATAAAAGATAGGATTGTCTTTTTAAGATTCTTTCAAGCAAAGAAGGATTAGAATGTATTAAATATAAGTATCATGTTTGCTAGCCAATAAGACACTAGTTTCCAAAAGTGACTATATCCAAATATTGCACTGTTCAATAATGCCAGTATTATAGATAAGAAGTAATATACTCATGACTTTTACACCTTGTCAATCTATATGAGTCAAGGGAGCATTAGTTTAAAAAGAATCTCCTCGTGACATGCCTTGGTACATTCTATAATCTGGTAATTACAGTATTTAAACTATTAGCATTAAAAAATAAACATTGCATTAGAAATAGTTATTACACTGCAGTGAAGAAGTTTTAATATAGCTTTTTATAACTGATGTGA
The DNA here is from genome assembly GCA_037127315.1 of Ascarosepion bandense. Taxonomy (NCBI): domain Eukaryota; kingdom Metazoa; phylum Mollusca; class Cephalopoda; order Sepiida; family Sepiidae; genus Ascarosepion; species Ascarosepion bandense. The sequence continues at coordinate 18,816 of JBBBDQ010001600.1, read as the reverse complement.
TAATGCTGATTATATTTGATAGTGATTTGTTTGGAATCTTGTACCCTGATGCATTGCAAATAAAACTGAAAGATATTATGATCAGTGTCTAAGAAAAATGAAAAAAGACAACATTATTTACGTTGTTCATACTGTTGTCTTCATCTTTGTCATATTCATGACATTTCAACCATTGTACTTTCTGGCCTTCTTCAGGTGATTTGAATTTTGAACCGAGCCCTTTATTTTGATCATGGGTTATATTGCTCTTGATCCATGAGCCATGCCACTTACGGAACAATCGGAATCAGTAATATGGAGTGCTAAAGAAAATCAAGTTTCAAGATTGCAATATGAGCTCTAGTAAAAAAAATGATTGCTGTGACATTAAGTTTATAAGTCTCAAAAATTCATATACTGATGTCCTCAAGGACACGTGGATAAAAGTGTTAGATCCAGATACTTTCAGTTACTTTCCAAATGTTCTACACACTAAGATTGCCTACTCCAGACCAATAACATCAAGAAGTCACATAGTGAGATTCAAATCTAGATCTCATGGTCAGAAAGTGAATGTTCTAACCACTCCACCATGTGGACATAAGGGAGTGTATGTATGTGTATATATGTGTGTGTGTATATATATATATATATATATATATATATATAAAAGAATAATTAATGCAGACGTGTTATTGCATGGTAAATCGGAAGTATAGGCCTATTTCAAGTGAACCATCATTAGCTTCCATTTGTACAAAGGATTTTACACAAATAAAATAGACAGAAGCTGATGATGGTTTACCTGAAATAAGCCTATAAATACGATTTACCATAAAATGACATGTCTGCCTTAATTTTTCTTATATTTGCTTTATATGTATTTATATACATATATATATTAAAGGCCTCTTAGAGAGTTATCCTACCATTGTATGTACAGGATACTCCTTTGGATTCTTCTATATCTACACCGCATGCTGATATATATGCGCACATACACTCACACACACAGGAAAGCTTAGATGTGGCATAAGGCCCAAGTAAGGAGCCCTTAGTGAGAATCGAATTCACTACTGTAGTAATTGATCTGATGATCATGTCAAAGACACATTTAAGCTATATTTAGAAAATCATTTGTGAGCATTTTGATGTGGTGCAATGATTAGCAAGCTTGTCTTAACAGATCTATTAAATACTAAGTTTAGTCCTCACTAGGGACTCCTTACTTTTGACCTTCTGCCACATCAAACATCAAAGCTTTGCTTAGTAAAAATATATATATATATATATATATACTAGCAGTGTAGCCCGGCATTGCTCGGGTGTAATTAAAGCTTTTATGTATATATTATCGGTTTTCTGCACTATTATAAGAACTACAACCTTGAAACTTCTGAATATCCTTTCTTATGTCTTTGTCTATGAGTGTATCAAATTTGATTAAAATTGAACCACTCCTTCTATAACCTGATTTTTTTCAATTTTTGATATTTATCAGGAGTACCTCGACACAAAACCTAGCTAAGAACATTCGCAGACGCTTATAGTACAACTGTGTAAATTTTCAAGAAAATCGGTTCAGCCATTTCGGAGTCTATAGGTAACGCACACACACAGACAAAGTTCCATTTATAAATAAGTTTAGATATATATATGACTTGAATTTTTTTTTTTATAAGCATTTCCCCCCGAGCAAGGCATGTCACTGCCACTACTGTGCAGGGGGCTACATAGAGTGGAGAAAAGATGATTAAATATAGGAAATGTCAGAGGGTGGGTGATAGGCAGGTAGAGATACCGAGAATGAGGGTTGGGTAGATGAGTGTTCTGAGAATAATTGGGAGTTAGTGTGATAGGAGGTATCTATTGACCCTACATTTAAACACCTGGAGATTGTAGCTGTCGGGAAAGCAGACTTGTGGAAGGGAGTTCCACAGGCGGGAAGCGCGAGAAAAGAAGCTGTTGGAGTAGAATTTACAGTTACATCTTATCTGTTTAACTGTAAATGTGTGGGACCTAGTTGCTAATCTAGTATCTCGTGTAAACTTGTGCTTAGGCGGCACCAGTGCTCTGAGTTCATCGAAGCAGAAGCCATGGTAGTATAAAACAATAATGGTGATTATTATTTATTTTTTAAAATTTTCCTTCTATTTAAAAGGTACTCTTAGTTCATCAAAGAACATTTAAAAGTATCATTTTGCTTTCACAGTATAGTTTATTTCTCTAAGCTTTTTCAGACTTTTTTTTCCTTTCAGTTTCTTTTGAAAAATATCTTCAGTGAAACTTATTTTTTTCTTTTAATAATTTATCTTTCTCTGTCTTTTCAAAAATAGAGATGGGGAAAATAAATTTATATAATTCTGCTTATTTTAAATAACACTCTTGGGGGCAATAAATTAGGTTTTTAAATCTGCAAATAAATTAACATTTTTGTGGAAACGGCAAGAGCCTGCTTGTGATCATATATCTTATACAATCTCTTTGATAAAAAAAAAAAAACTGATTAAGTACTCAAAAACAGAATAAATGCTGGACTTTAGTTGGCAAATAGTCATTGCTGGCGTTTGGTTTTGATTCTGTCAAGGAAAAACATAATTCAGTATATTTCCATCCCTTGGGTTTGGTTTGGTTTGGCTTCTATCCAGCATAAATGTTTTAAATTTTGAAGATGTGTGAATAAGATGTTTCTCTGAAACCTAGCAGCTAAGGAAATTGTTTTTTATTGACAATGTAAATGAAAATGTGAAGAAAGGACTAAACATCAATTGTAAGAAGATAGAATATGTGGTTGACAGTAAAAGGAACAGCTCAAGATATGGACTACAAATTGTAGAAAACAAAATCAAACTAGTACAAAAGTTTAAATATCTAAGAAGTGTTTAACAGAAGATAAAAAATGTGATGTTAAAATCCAAAGGTGTATTGGAATAGCAAAAGGCTTCTTCCAAAAGCTAAGCAAAGTATTAGAAACAAAGAAAATTACTAAACTGTTATGCATTATCAATCTTCCTATATGGCAGTGTATGCTAGACAATCTCATCACAGATGAAGAATAGATTTGAAGTAAGAGAAATGTGGTTCTACAGAAGAATCTTGAGAATATCTTGGACTAAACATGGGAGAAACGACAAAATTTTGGGGAAAATAAAACAAAAAAGGATAGTAATACTTCAAATCTGAAATAGTTGAAATTTCTAGGACACATAATGAGGAAAGAGGGCTTAGAAAATTTGATACTCACAGGACATTGAAGAGTCAGAGGAAAGCAGTGAATAACTTATCTGACAAACTTGTGCAATTGGTTGGCAGAAAAGAGTTTAGAAGAGATGACAAAAAGACAAACCTGACTAAGAGCTACAAACAACCAGAAGTTGTAGAGCTAGGATTGTCCACATTCTGAAGGTACACTGCACATATAGAAGCACTTGTGAGATCTATAATTCATAACTGCCTTTATTTTGCAAATGTTTTTTTTTCTTATAATTTAACTACAGAAGATAAACTATATTAATTTTTACACTGCTTTTAGTGTAATCATTGTATAAATAATGAAGATAACATGTATTCAGTTACAAAATGATTTGTTAACATGCAAAAAACATTTTAAGACAATGGCATAGATTGTTATAAGAAAAATTAATTTACAGAATATATTTCAGTTTATAATATTAAATACACAAATTTCTAGGATAACTTTTACATGTAGGGTTGACATTTTTTTTTATAGATTGACATTTTTAGGGTTGAAATTTGGCATTGTAAGTTCTTTAATTTTAGATTATTTGGATAATATTTGCAAGAACATACCTCTGTTTACCATTCACATCAGTCATTTATGATTGTTTCATCATAGCTGGCCAATTATATTTAAGTAGTTAAAATTTAAAAAAGAAAAACTATATTAACAGAAATAAAACATTATGTACTGAAATAAATATGGTATTTCCTTCTACATATGAATTGGCACACAACATACACCTGTAATCCTTTAGGGATCATCAGAATTCTAAGATATGAAATGGATGTTTACGTGTTAGTCCTGTACCAGTAACTTCTACCCTAGTACCAACCTAAACCTAATCAGTTGCAGGCTGATGTATTTTTTAGTAAGTCTTATCTGACAAGAAATACATAATTTTGTTTGTTTCTTAGTTAGCATGTATTTAATGTTGTGCCAATACTTTATAAATAATGGACTATCCTGTTTTGATCATGAGAAATGATGGAAAACATATCAAAGACACTGATTACTGTGAGAAAAAGAGAGAAGATTCTTTTCATTTGTACTCTCATACTTTAAATAATGACCTGCATTCATTCGTATGATTGTTATTGCAATATTTGGTTAAAGTTGTTAAGCTGAATAATTTAATGATGCAACAAGGAAATATCCATGGTTATTTTGTAGTTGTGGAACTCACAATGAGCTTATTTATCCATTAAATATTCTGAAGCATTAGAAAATTCTAATAACAAAATTGTGATATTTTCATGGGTACTAGTGATTAGTCCTCACCAACTCTTTTTTTTCTCCCTTTTTCATTATATTTGTTATGGATGTATGGAAGGTATAATAGCTTGGATTGATTAATTGAAGATATTCAAATTTCAAATTCCATTTGTGTTTCTTAGATTCAGTTATATGCAAATATCCTTGGGAACGGTATCTTTTCCTCCCAACTGTAAGTTAAATAATAGGACTTGAATCTAGAAAAATCATTATCGTCAAAAAAATTTTTAATGCAATATTAACTTGTGAAAAAGAAATTATTCTTACAATCCCAAACGTTTCACCTTAAAGGGTAGATAAGCTGTAAAAAAAAAAAAGAAAGTCAATCGGTCATTATATTTGTCACTTTGTTTGTTCTTTATTAAATATGAATCAAATGCAATAAAATAAGCATAGATTATTAATGATTTTTTAAAATTATTTTTATTCTGATTGGAATGGCATGTAGGATTTCATGTCATTTTTCTATTTTATTTTTATTTATTCTTATTAATGTCTAACTTTCTAATCCGTCACAGCAATAAGCATAAGAGATGAGGAAATTTGTAATAGTTGTGTAGAACTTCACATTTAGACAAAGTGAAGCACAAACAAAAAGCAGTCCTTATTATTTTTATTCAGAGACTATTTGGCATATGTGTCTACTATAGTATTCGCCATTATATTTTTGGTTGCCTATGAGTGTCCTAACACACATACACATATATACTTTTTTCTTTTGCACAAAATCATATCCATTTAGTTCTTATTGCTGCAATGTCTTTGAGTATATTCAGCTGTTACTTCAGCTTTTTTTTCTCATCCATTTTGCCACCTTTTCTTCTGTTCAATTTTGGCACTGCCAACATTGATTTACTTCTTGTCACTCTGAATCTGTTTATGATAAACCAGTTTGATTTGAATTAAAATCGACTGTCATTCATAGTTACTTTAACTGGTCTAAGCATTCCTAACCTGTAATAATTGATGTGGTTTGTATCACTGGATAGAGGTAGCTAGGCTGAATTGCATGATAATCTTTTTTTATTAATGTTTACTTTTAATATAATAGTTTTTAAAGGGTTTCCGAAATATTTTGTTAATATTTTGAATACCACTTTGGTAAAGCTTAATGACTACTGTTCTTTGTAATGTCATTAATATATATAAGATGGATCAGATATTTGTGATCAATCTATAATGGGAGTATTTTTTTAATCTTTTATCTTATGAGACTAGACACTGAAAACGTTATTTTAAAATGAACTAAAGATGGATTGGTTGATTAGTGTCTCAATTTTTTCCCATTTTATACAGACAAAAGTTGTAAAATTCTTACAGATAAAAAAGTCTTACTGTTTATTATTAATACTTACAATTTTCCTTTTGATAAAAAAAGAATCTACACAAATTGAATTTTATGTTTTTACTTTCAGAATTTTTCTTTTCAATAATAAATGTAAAATCTTTAATTATTGAAGATAGGACCAAATAAAAATCAAAATTTGAAAGCCTTCTTACAGAAATTTAAGATCTTGTCTAATTATAAACTTGTTATATAGTGATATATTAAGGATTTTTATTTTTCCTTGCTTTTAAACTTCTGTAATTGTTTTGGGTAAGTTATTATAAAAGATTTCCATATTTCAGCCAATCTTTTTCTTTTGTGTGCCATGTCCCTTCAGGACGTGGACAATCATGGCTTTCCACAACTCCCTATCTCTTGTAGCTGTTAATGCTCCTTCTTCTGTTACTCCTCCCAAAACCTCCTCTGCCATCCATTTGCTCAAGTTCATCAAGCATTGCTTTTTCTTGTCTCTCCTTTCCTCTATCCATCCCATGAGTATCAGATTCTCCAAGCCCTCCTTTCTCATTACATATCCCAGAAACTTCAGCTGTCCTTTCCTGATGTTAAGTACCAGTTTCCTTTTTATTTCCATCCTCTCCAAAACCTTGTTGTTGCTCACATGTTCGGTCCATGGTATCCTCAGTATCCTTCTGTAGAACCACATTTTGGTTGCTTCCAGTCTTTCCCTCATCTTTGAGAGTATTCAACATTTTCTGCCATATAAAAGGACAGACATCACATAACAATCCATTGAAATTTTCCTGTCTCTTGATATGCAACTCAGCTTCTGGAATGCATCCTTGGCCATGCCAATACACTTTCAGATCTCAATATTGCATTTACTATCCTTTGTTAGAGCATTTCCCAAGTATTTAGATTTTTATACCTGCTTGATTTTAGTATCTCTCCATGTACTTGGCATTTTGGGCTTTTTTTTAATTTTTTATTTTACACTGATGATCATGCATTCAGTTTTCTTGTAGTTTATATGTAGGCCTTTCTTTCCACTTTTTTTAGCTACTTCCTGTAAGACGCCTTGTAGTTTACTTTCCATATCAGTTATCAGCACTGCATCATCTGCATGCATATCTTTTTAAATTATGAACAGCAATGACAAATCCTAGCAGAACTTCTTAGAGCTTTCAGAATTGTCTTGCTGTATAGGTTGAATAGATCTGGTGAGAATACACATCCTTGTCTGACACCCCTTTCTATCTTTGTATATCTGCTGAACTCGGTTTCTATCTGTATGCAGGCAGTTTGCTGCTAGTACAGATTTTTGATTACTCTAATGACTTTCCCAAATATGTTGAGGTTGCTGAGCATCTCTATCAAGTCTTTGGGGCATACTTTGTCAAATGTCTATGCATAATCCATGAAACACAAATATACATCCTGCACCTGTATTGCTCTTTCTGATAACATTTTAAGCATGAATATCGCATTCATTGTTCCAGTGTCGTGGACAAAACTGCAGTTCTTGTTCTATCTCTGGCCTGATTCTGCTGTGCACTCCATTCATCAGAATTAGGATGATCAGTTTTGTTATGTGACTCATTAAACTGATTGTTCAGTGGAGTTCATATTTGTTTGCATCTGGCTTCTAAGGCAGTGCTATGAAAATCAGTCTGCTTAGGTCTTCCAGTATATTGCCACTGTTGTAGATTTCATTTATTTCTGTAATTTTCTCTACACCGAAATCTAAGGCTGCCAGCATCCCTATTACAATGCTTTCTGGTCCTGCTACTTTGTTTCTATTCAGCTTGACCAGTGCAGCTTCCACTTTGGATTTTAATATTTCCAGTTCATCAGTATTTTTGTGTATTGTGGAAATTGTGGAAAATTTTTCTTTGAAGTTTTAGTGAATGATTCTTGTGCAGAGTAAGCTCTGTGGTTAGCCCTCTACTCTTTCTCTCTCTCACTTTCTCAGTATCTCTCTCATATATATATATATATATATATATATATATATATATATATATAAGGCATATTGACAGAAAATAAACAATTAAAGTAATTTTATTTGATCTACTCAATAAATGCTTTAACAGGAAAAAAAATACTTGTTACGAAATAAATTTAATATTTAATATAATAGCCTTTTGCTATGATCACAGCCTTTATTCTGTCAGGCATTGACATCACAAGCTTCTTCAATGTATCTAATGGTATCTCTTGCCAAGCAGCTTGTATTTGTTCCCAAAGTGTGTCTTGCAAAGTAACATTAAATTTATCAATTTTTTTATCCAAAATATCCCATAGATGTTCAATAGAGTAGTTTCAACATCAGTGCACATCAGTGGCGTTACCACCTTGCTCAGGGTGATACGATTAAAAAAAAAAAAAAAACAGCATTAATCAAGAATTTAAACTCTGGTAACTGATTTCACTTTTTGTGTTGGTCACCGTTATGCTACATGCACGTCCCTGTTGTCTCATTTGTGTTGATAAACTGACAAATTAATATTTTGGTAAAATACTTCATGACAGATTGACACTATAACAATCAAGCCATCAAAAAATATTTTACTTATGTTTGGAAGCCATTTCATACAAATGTATTAAATATTTAAAAGTTACTGTTTTACACACTTTTATCAATGGCAGTTAAATCTTTAAAAATTTCATTAGATAATTTACATGAAATTTGTATTGATTATTGCAAGCTTGTGCTGCTATCCTCTGCAGGTGGATATTTTTCAAACAATGAATTATCATCAGAATCAGTAACACCAGGAAGACAATTTGTTTTCGTTGATATTAACTATTGGAAGAGAAAGAACTTAACTCTTTAGCTTCTTGTAATGCATTTTATTGGACTTCGTTTTTTTTTTGTCTTTTTTTACTTTGTTTGTCATGGAAACAAATAGTTAATATTTTTCAGGACTTTATCAATTTCTGTTAAAAAAAAAAAAAAAGTAGATAAATCCAGATTTATATGACCTTCTGTTTGAAATATCTTCTACATCCTTAAAGAGCTAGAATACTACTGTTAGAAATTCCTTTAAAGTTAAGTTATTGGAGAAATTATAAGATTTTCACTTTTTTTTTTTTTTTAATCATTTCACCCCAAGCAAGTCATTCCACTGCCACTATTGTGCAGGGGGTTACATAGGGGAAGGTGGTGAGAAAGAGTGCTTAGATATAGGAAATGTCAGAAGGAGGCTGATAGACAGGTAAGGATGTAGATAGGGAGAGTGTTTGAGAGAATGGATGCATGTTAGTGTGTTAGGAAATGTCTATTGACCTTACATTTAAACTGTTGGAGATTGTAGCTGTCAGGGAAGCAAGTATGTGGAAGGGAATTCCACAGGCAGGATGTGCGAGAAAAGAAGCTGTTGGAGTAGAAATTGCAGTTACATTTTATTGGTTTCACTGTAAAAGGGTGGGACCTAATTGCTAATTGCTAATCTAGTATCTCATGCAAATTCGTATCTAGGGGGCACCAGTGATCTAAATTCATCGGAGCAGAAGCCGTGAAAGTATTTATAGAAGAGGCACAGGGAAGCCACGTCACGCTGGTGAGAGAGTGACTGCAGGTGGTCTGCCTAGATTTGAACTATCAATTAACTTGACTGATTTTAGTATATATTAGGTTAAGATAGGATTTTAGGACTTTCTTTTTTCATTTCAAATAGATTTGGAACCAATTTGGTATTTTCATTGCAACAGTTGTTCAGACTATTAAACTTTTGTGTTACAATAACAGTGCAACAGATCCATTCTGCAGCCTTCTTCAGGTGTATAATCTTTAAAGAAAGTAATATCTCTCTTTTAGAAAATAAATATTGACTAATATATTGTCTGGCTTACCTCATTCTCAGCAGATCTATGTACAATACCATTTTTAGCCACTTTTTATTTTTTACCATTGATCCATACCATATTCATACATAAACATTCTCTCTAAATGCCTTCCTGCTGAGTTAATAAAAATAAATTACATTAAAATCCACATTGATCTGACTTAGGCCTCTGTTCAGCAGTCACATTCTTCAATTTTAATCACTGTTCAGCAGTGTTCTCAATTTATCACTGAGGTTTCATCCTCAAGAGGATAATCAAAGATCTCTTCCCTTCAGTTATTGTCTGCCATATTAAACTTATCTGCTTCCCCCTTAGATATTGTTTTATGCCCCTTGAATCTGATTTTATAGGTTCAGCTGATTTCTCTTTTGTAGTGTGTGTTTTTTTTTTTTTTTTTTTTTTTTTTTTTTTCAGCATTTGTATAAACTGCTATGAATACAGTCTTTTGTCAAACCCTTTTCTCATGATTCATCAATTTTAATTCAGAGATTTTATAGAGTAATACATTTGTAAATCTTTGATTTGATTTTTTTTTAATATTTTTTAATTTTTTTTTCCAACCATTTCATTTCTCTGGTACTCATACTTGTATATTCAATGAATTCTCGGTGTTGGTGCATCAAAGACATCATACAGAACTTGTATAGATTTTTCCTTTCTTGCAGGCCTTTTTTTAGTAAACCTTTTTCTTTTAACTGATTCCAATGCCTTTTGTGTTTCTATTTTTTACCTTTCACCATATAAATCTTTTTTCCAATTTGTGATCTTATTACACCATTTTCTCATATTTCTTTTCTATTTTTATATATTCTGAAAGATTTTCTCCAATTTTGAAAAAAAATTCTGTCATTTTTATTATCCATTCTTGTTATGGTAACAACTTGTTGAGCACGAATTTAATTTTTCTTGTGAACATCAATTCTGCTGGTGTATTGTGATTTGGTCATCCAGTATATGCTCAAGAATTTTTGTAGTGTTGCTTCACTCATTTTTCCATTACTTGCTTTGTTAAAAGCTTTCTTAAAAGTATTTACAAACTGTTCAGCTTGTCTGTTTGACCTTGGATGATACATCTGGGTAGTAATATGTTCAATTGAGAACTTTTTACAAAATTCTTTAAATTTGTAAGCAGTGAATTGTATACTGTTATCTGAGACCATTGCATCCAGAATGCCATATCTTACAAACAGTTCATGTAAAAAAAATTTACTTTAACCACAGAAGTTGTTTTTTGTTGCACTTACAAATTTCAGGCCACTTGGTAAAACTTTTCACTACCACCAAATAATATGTTTTGTTTATTGAACCTGCAAAATCTATGCAGTCTTTACCACGGAATATCTGTCTTTGAACAAAGTTCTAATTTCATGGCGGGTGATTTTACAGTCAGTGCACAACCTCTGCAAGCTTTTAATAATTTTTCAATGAAATGAGTTCTCATAAGAGATTTCATCTGTGAAATTCCCAGATGTCCACTATGAAATTCATTTAATATCTGCTTTTGTAATATGATGGGTATTACTACTCTCCGTGCAAACATTAGTACTCCATCATATAATGAGTAAACATTCAAGTCTGGATTTCATTTTAAAAACCGACTCTTTTTTTCTTACTTTCTTTTAGTTGTTTTTTTTTATTTTCAAAATAAACATGTCTTGTTTTGCTTTTACTTTTATTTCTTCCAAGGTAACTGGTAATTCACATACTATATTGCATAATATATTTTTTATTTCTATTTCACCTTTTAATACTGTAACCACAGTATCCTCAAACAGGTCATTATTTTTTGGTATCAATCTTGTTAACGCATCAGCATGTTCTAATTCTTTGGACGGTTGATATTCTATTCTAAAATCATAATTTAATCAGATGGTACCCCAGCTTTGTAATCTATTTGCTGTATGAGTAGGAATCTCCTTTTTCTAAACCAAAAATTTATAAGAGGGGTTTGTGGTCTGTCTGTAAACAAAAACTTCTTCCATGTATAAATTTGTGAATTTTATTTTTTTTGCTGCAAATATTGCTAATGTCTCTATTTTGATCTGACTTTAAACTTTTTCTGCCAGTAGTAGCTTTCTAGAAATATGTGTAATGGCTTTAATGTTACTGTCATCTTTATATAGAATTACTATTCATATACCATTGTCACTAGCATCTGAAACCAATACAACTTATTTTAGATTGTAGTGTCTTAATGATAAGTCTGAGATTAGTATTTTCTTGATTTCTTCAAACTCCTTTTAGTACTTATTAGTCCAGTTCCACTTTATGCCTTAAGTAAATCGTTCAGTGGATCTTTCAAATTCTGTTTATGATGTACTAACAGTATAGCCCGCCGTTGCTCGGGTGTAATGAAAGCTTTAAAATTAATCCAAAGTCCCGGAGCTCAGACTCTTTGGACATTGGCACGAAAGACTAAAAAGTTTCCAGTTAAAGTGAAACCGTAGACTGAAAGAAAAATGAATGGATGTAAGTCAAATTTTGATTTCCTGGTATCGATTTTTATATATATTATCGATTTTCTGTACTATTGTAAGAACTGCAACCTTGAAACTTCTGAATATCGTTTCTTATGTCTTTGTCTATGAGTGTATCAACTTTGATTAAAATCGGACCAATCCTTCTATAACCCGATTTTTTTCGATTTTCGATATTTATTGGGGGTACCTCGACACAAAACTTAGCTAACAACACTCACAGATGCTTATAGTACAACTGTGTAAATTTTCAAGAAAATTGGTTCACCCATTTCGGAGTCTATAGGTAACGGATACACACACACACACACAGACAAAGTTCCATTTATAAATAAGTTTAGATATAGATTTGTTAATAATTCACTAGTCTCAGAAATGCTTGTAACCTAGTAATGATTGTTGAAGGCATATTCTTAATTGTACTTGCCCTTGATGAATCTGGTTGTTGACCATTTTGGTCAATAATTTGTCCTGTGTACTTGATTTTAGGCAAAAACAATTTGCACTTTTCCTCAGTGAGTTTGAACCTTATTGTCATATTTCTCAAAAATTTATTTTACATGCTTGATATGTTGTTCCTTAGATACACTTTTAATGACTATATCATCCGGATAAACAACTGTCTAGTCACAATTCACAAGCATAGTGTCCATAGCTTGTTGAAATATAGCTAAAGCCACTTTTTATCCTAAAAGGAAGTCATTTAAATTATATAATCCCTTGTGTGTATTTATCATTGTTAGCCCTGAACATTCTTCAACTTGTATCTGCAAACATGCCTCAAAGGTCTAGCTTCAATAATATTTTTTCAGTTTAATTTCTCAAAAATTCCTCTGGACTTGATAATGGGAAGTTATGTGACCCTAAATATTTGTTTAACCTAGTTGAAAAAATCATCACAAATTTTTTTTTTATACCTCAGTCAGTCAGTTAAGTACCATACGTGATACACGCTTGAGCGATCATGTCTTGAAAGAGACATGACTGACTGGGCAGAAGATTATCCCGCAGTAAGTTGCCATTGCTTTCTGCAGTAGACTGGTTACCGACCAAGGCTATAGAACCCAATCTGTCCTGTTATTTAACCCATAACTGGAAGGAATAGACGGATTAATACCTTTCCCAAAGGTATTTGTGCATAAGTGAATGCAATGAATTCAGCTGGAATTCGAACTCAGCTCCCCTATTTCTCATTCCGAGCCGATATCCAATGTGCCACAACGCACTGTGTATTTTGAATAGTCAATTTTTTCAGTTGCAATCATTTATTCAAGTCTGTCTAATTCTTTGTTGTCGTGAGCCAAGACTGCAAATGTTATACCAGGTTTGGGTTTAAATACTAGTGTCCACCCCTTTTTGCACCTGAATTTTTGCTTTGACTTTAGAACTGATCCAACTCATCTGACAGAAAACGTTTTTTCAATTATTCCTTTAAATTTTCACATTTTTTTTTTTAAACTGGTCGCTTGTCCACTTTTATTTATTTTTGCAATAAATATTTATAGGTAAATCCCATAACTCAAACAATTCCATCCAGAAACTACTGAATAAGATTATAACATTTTTTTTAACATCTAATCCTTAGCTTTTACTCATGAAATGAAACGTTGCAAGACATTTCACTAATAACAAATAATTCCTCAGCCAGCATGCCATGTGCAACTTTTTAAAGTTCTTTGTAATATAGTGTTTCTGTTTGCATTCCATGTGGCTTCATTGATTGTGATATCCTCACCAATGTCTAGTTGCATTTTTACATCTGCATTATTAATTTTCATTATTAGATTTTTTTTGTGAGAACTTTTCTTTGCTTTAGTTTTACAGTGTGACATTTTATGTCTTTTCTACATTTGTAGTCCTTTAAATTTTTAAAGGGACAGTCATCTCTGAGATGTAACCTTCCACATCTGAAACATGCATTAATTTTTCTTTGGTTTGTATATATGTGCATTCTTGTCTTTCAATTTTCTCTGTATTGTGTCACAGATTTAGCTCTCATTTTAGACTTTTAGTTTGAACACCAATGAATCTACTACTACATGTCTTATAACTCAGTAAGGTTGTAGGAGTACTGCATAATGGATTGCTCAACAAGAAACTTCCAATTGATCCAGTCATTAGTTAGTGCCTGTGTCTTGGCCAAACTTGCTGGTTCATTTGTTAACATTGGTTTTCTGTCTTGTAGGGTGGTCTTGGAGAGGCCTGGTGATTTCATTATATACCCATACCATTTCAGCTTCCTCTCTCTTATGGTGATCAAAACTTCTTTATAGACATTTATCTAATGCTTCACTCTTGCACACTTGTTCATTCATGTCATGGTCAGTGAAGGAAATACCAAGATTAAGTATCTTCTTTTTGCAGCTTGGATCCACTTTTGGAGTTATGCTCTGTGAGTCTATGACTCTTCTGTGAATACAGGAGAAGTGACAAGACCAGGGCATACAACAATCTGGGATTATTTTTTGAGACTGAGCTTTTTTAATTTTCAGATTAGTTTCTATCGTATCATCAAACCATTGTCGATGAAATTCTCATATTGACTTCTGGCTGGATCATCATTTAATGAACTTTTATTAGTGTACTGATTAAAAAAAATTCAAATCATAATTTATCAGATTCTATGAATGAGTTGAACTTGGCTATTGAAAATTTTATCACTGATATGAAAGGGTACCTCGAAAGTTCTTAGCTTGACCAAAAAAGATTCCTGCAAAAATTTTGATGTTTGACCTTTATACTGTCTCATGAATTTTACACTTATTTATGAACTTGTACTCCAAAAACTGACTTATTTCAGCAAGATAATGTGCCATGTCATTTGGTCCAAGTTGTACAGAATTGGTTAGATTTTTCTGGAGATCTTCAATGAATTGTTGAATCACCACATTTGCCTGATATGAGTATTTATGGAACATGATCAATTTGCATGCAAAATCCTGCACTTAGAAATGCCAATGAACTGTAGATGGGTGTTGAATTGGATGGGTTTTCTAAAATCTATGCCATGTTGTGTTACTGTACTTCCTTGTTCTATTAGTTTCTTACATGATCCTGGGCACTGATTCTGTGACTTGCATGTCAGTGTATTTATTTTCAACTTTTATTCTTTCTCAACTGATATTTAAATTAGTGTTATTTAATCTTTCTTATAGTTTTGCTATAGGTAAAAAACGAATAAATCTTTGTTTTTTATTTATTGATTGAAAATTAAATGTTAATCATACTGTTAGTACTAAAAAATATTTCCTATGAATAAACAGTAAATAATAAAGCAGAAGCATCCCGGGAAGATACACTTTTTTAACCAGCTTCAGAACTACTGTGTTTTACATTATCCGTCAACTGTTTTTGTTCTGTTAACATATCAGTTGAAGAATTATTTTAACAATCCCCACCCTCACTTCTTTTTAAACAAAAAAAGCAAAACCTTCCTCTTTCTATTCAATGTTTATCTCTATTTTCCAGCAAAGATGCTCCTCCTGATTATTACTGGCTGACATGTTTAATGTTTCTAACATGGTCATTGCATTGTGTTCACAGCCATTATTTTGTTAAAATAAATGAATAAATGTATCCGCCATAAATTGAGTGAATGAAAATTGATTGAGATTGAATTGAAAAGTGAAGAAATGCCTAAGTGACAACTACAACTCTTGTTCCTCATCGTTGCAGTTGATATTTATGCATTTCTGATCTGTTGCCACTTAAAAAGAATTCTTTATTTTTATTGTGCAACCCCCCATGGAGTATGACTGTCTATAGTGATATTTGCTTGTCTTTCTTTTCTTGAAGTGAAGTTTTCTCTTTTTATTCTTTCAAACCTTTTCATGTTCTGATTTGTTGTTGTTTCAAACAATAGTTCACTTGTTAGTTTTGTTCAACTGAAAAAATGCTGGAAGTTTAATAAAAAATACAGGAATGACTCAATTAGTGTGGCTAATGTGTACATTGGTAACTATAAAAAAAAAAATCAAATTTTTATTACCATGGTTAAACTGAAGAATATTTTACCACATTAATCAAGTATTATGTATGCGCTAACAGGGTTGTAGCTGATGCTAAAAAAACATGGGCACAGAGAAAATTGCCCGGATTTATTAGTTGACAATGTGATGACGTCATCAATGTCATCTGTTTCCAGAAACTATGATTTTTGCGGATATTCCGATGGAAATTAAGCACAGAACTTGAACGAAAGCAGAAAATCGGGATTCGAACTTTCTGAGTATAACCAGTCTTTTCTCCCAAAATTAATAAATAAACAAACAGATTTTTACTGCATTCATTTAGATGTTTTCTTTGTTTTTCTTTCTTTCTTTCTTCGTGAATTGTTTAGTTTGATTTCTGACGAAGACATTTTTCCTTGCCCAGATTTTCACTATGATTGCACAGATCGGCCTGGACCCGTGCCCGGTAGTCAGATACGACCATGTACACTAATTGAATTTTGGTATACAACAGTTTTAGCACTCTATTTGAAAATGCTTTAATCGTGGGATGTCTGTACAGTAAAGATATGCTTGGCATATATGAGATTTAAATAAACTGACTGTTCAAACACCAGAAATTAACCTTCATAGAAATACCAAAGTAAGATAAATTTCAGTTCTTAGTATTTTTATGAACTCAGAACTTAACATTTGAAGATTAAATTATTTTTAGATAAAATTATATCTTAGTTATCAAAACAGCTAATTGGTGTTCTTTAATGATAGAAATATACAATGTGTAGCAGAAATACATCTAAACTTACTTATAAATGAAACTTTGTCTGTGTGTGTGTGTATCCGTTACCTATAGACTCCGAAACGGCTGAACTGATTTTCTGGAAAATTTACACAGTTATACTATAAGCGTCTGCGAGTGTTCTTAGCTAGATTTTGTGTCGAGGTACCCCCCGATAAATATCGATAATCGAAAAAATCGGGTTATAGAAGGAGTGATCCGATTTTAATCAAATTTGATACACTCATAGACAAAGACATAAGAAATGATAGTCAGAAGTTTCAAGGTTGCAGTTCTTACAATAGTGCAGAAAATTGATTATATATATAAAAGTCAAGATGTTTGTGTGTGTGTCTGTTTATCTGTCTGTATGTCCTTTATACAAATCCACAATTTTTATCCGATTCTCACCAAATTTCACACAAATATTCTTTTGGCAGAGTCTGAGCTCCAAAACCATGGATTACTTTTAAAGCTTTCATTAGACTCGAGCAATGCTGGGCTATACTGCTAGTCCCACATAATGTTAACTCTGGAACACTAACCATCAATTAAAGTTACACCACTACTAACCATGGGTATATTAGACCCGATTTGAAAATATCAAAAAATATTAAATATAAATCTTTATTTGAAATATTTTACATGCAAGCACTTCGAACTTTGTACTTTGAGTTAGCATTAATAGGAACTGAAAAACATTATTTAGGTAAAAAAAATCAGGTACAGAAAATTTAATTAAATCGTAATTAAAATGGCGTCATTTGTGCTGGTACTATATACCCATGGTTAGTGTTCTCGGGTTAAGACATTAGTGGCAATAGTGTCTTCATTTAACTAATGTCTTACCATTACATGAAGGGTATTTCTGCAACACCCTGTAAATCCTATTGAAGATGCTTTTAAGTTTTTATTACTAATATTATGTAATCGTACTTGCAGCTTTTTTCCAAGTGAAAACGTTTTTCTGGTTAATATGCTTAAAAATTCTGTTCCAAGTCCTACTATTTTTTAAGGTTTTGTGCATTAACATTTTGTGCAGGGTTAATTGGTTAGAACAAAGTGTGACTTGGAAAAGATAATTTTAATCTTACAGGAATTAATAATATTTACTTTGAATATAAACAAATATTTTGCTATTTGTGAATTGGATGAAATTGATCTCCATCTGTTGAATGAATTTTATTTTTTATTTGTTTATTACTTTTAATATCTCCTTTAGAGAAAATGAACACCTTTTCAATTAGTGCTATGAAATCTAAGTTTGACACTGAAGCCAAGAACTTTATCTAGTCCTCACTTCTCTGAAGTATTTGTTGGTATTAACAATTGCTTTAATGCCAATATATATATATATATATAAAAGTAAATTCAATAGTTTAAACCACTTATAATTTACGTATATATATATATATATATATATATATATATATAAAATTATAAGTGGTTTAAACTAATGAATTTACTTTTTTTTAAGTATAAAATTTACTTTTTTTTTTATATATATATATATAGTTAACATAGTGATGATCTACGTATACTGTCTTAATATGTATAGGAAAAACTACTAAAAAGTTGTAAGTTTAAAAATGTATTTTTTTGACAGTATTTATTTATTTCTATTATTATATTTGATATTTCAGCCTGTCCTTGGCCTTTCATCAGAAACAAATGATTTTAAAATTTAAATTAGAAACGTTTTCGCGATGAGCGTTCATCCAAGAGATTGTTTAAATCACGTGACGCAGAAAGTGACTGATTTTTTTTTAATATTTGTAAACATAAACCTATCTTTAATAATACTTATAAATGTTGTTTTAAAGAAAACATTTTTTTAAGTGTATCTAAAAAATGTTTAACTATTGAAATATTTATAAAGATTCAAAACACCTAAGTTGCTATTTAACCCTAGCCTGTATGTATTTAATTTTAAAATCCAGTATTTTTATTTTATATATATATATATATATATATATATATATATA